>JAZDUA010000367.1:0-600000 GCA_038098605.1 Gryllus longicercus
CAATTTTCGTGATAAATTCACGGCAAATGACATTAGTACGTATCTGCGTATAGCGCAACAAGGATGGGGACAATTGGGTGTTGAGAAGTTAGATTTGGAAGATCGAGCAGTAAATGTAAGCGGACGCGAACAACAATTGGAATTGTTCCATAGATACTGGAAATTGCAGAGAAGCGTGTGAGGAATTAGGTTCCTAGTAAATGTAGACCAACATACCGCAAATAGTATCCTGTAGAACAGTAGGTACTGTTTGTCGTAGTTGAAGCGGGAAGGTAAAGTGCTTGCCTCCTTAGGGATAAAAGTCTTTCCTTTCCCGATTCAATAATGAACGGGTGTCCGTTCTGAAATAAATGTAGCTTACTAAACAAGTATGACAAAAATACTTTTCACGTTTCCTGCTTGTCGGAAGTAATGATTTTCACTCCTAAGAAGATTGATTTTGGGAATGAATCGCTATTACCTCTCAGTTTGCGAGGACGATTCTCCAAATAAAAATGCATTGAAGCAATTCTTGAGGATGCGCGCGGCGCGTCTCATCTCGCTCCCGCTCTTTGCCGCTGTCGCTGTCGCGCCCCACATACAAAACAAAATGTCGCGCCTTGCCCTACTTCGCGTGCCCCGGGCGCTGCAGCGCAGAGAAGCGGTGTCGTGCGTAGAGGCCCTTACGTAAAGGAGCGAAGGCGCCCCCCCCCCCCGTGCGTCGTGTGCTTTCCCGGAAGGAGCTCTAGCTTCTGCGACGCGAGGCTTATCTGACACACGTCGTTTCATTCTTGCACGATAGCTTCTACGAACTCCGTGACACCGGCATCAACAACGCATTTCTTAAAATACGATATAAACAAGCGTCGTACGCAATACGTAGATGAATACAGACCGATCTCATTTCAAGAATTATTCAATAAAATCAAGTAAGTTAATAAATCCTTGTACGTCATCGGATAACGTGTGTGTATCTGTCCGTCCATCCATCCATTACTTAAGATTCAAACCACTTCCGGCTTACCCTTGGGGCAAGCGAAGTGTCATTTTACACGACTCGGTTTGCTAGGTACTTTTTTCTGGTCATTTTTTCGTATCCGTCTAACCTAATCTCAAATTAATAAATCTCCAACGCGAACTTTGAGATAGGAAGAGGCCATAGCCCGAAAGAAGCTTCAGAAGTAAGAGCAGTCACCATACAATTCATCATTTTTACTGTTTAAGCTTTTTGATATGGTTTACCTGACATTTGTCGATCAAGTCACGCATGGTTGAAGTATAGAGTGACAAAAATTTATTTGCGTAACAGCTTGCACTGCATATATTTTTAAGAAATGAAAATACTTTTGTAACTGTAAAGCGTTGAAACTTCCATATTATCCTAGGGAAACATTACTCCCAGTATCGATTTTATTTGTAGCCTAATATCAGGCTTCCATGAGCGGTCATTCTCAGGACTGGCTTGCAGACATTTATGGATGAAATTTATAAACCAAATAAAAATTAATGCTGTCACAAACTATAGTATCATATTTATAGAATTAGTATCATCCCAAACGCATTTTATTATAGAAGTTGATTTTCTGGTTCAAGGGGACATACGAGAAAAGAAAGCTAAATCAAACTGAACCGTTTAAGTAATTGGTATGAAGTTCTCATATTTGTAGCGCTTTCACTAAACAACTTTTGCAGACCTAGGTCTTCGAGAGTACTTTCACAGTGAATATATTCTCCGGTGCTGCGATTTCTGGCAACGTACAGTTTCACAAGTTTCCTCATAACTTTCGTTTCGTTATTAAATTTCAAATTTACTTCGAGAAAGTAACTTTTTGCGACACGATGTGGATACTAAGATAAAATAATACCGTCTCAAAAAGTAAGTTATTCTTATAATTAGTTAAGTATTATTACGATTTTAAAATATTGAGGTAGTACTTGTATATGGCGATTATCAAAGTGACAGACAAAATGTAACTAATATTTCAAAATGTATGAATTGCTTTAAAACTAATAAAGTACTTTAGAAAAGTGTGATTTCCTCTATAGTCGTGAGAAAAATTATGTAAATCCACAAGGCATCACAATTACATCAGAATGTCTTCTGGGAGCCTACATAGCCTATTTAAGTGCACAAGAGTCGCAGAATTAATAAATGAAAAAGTTCGAACAGCTCAAATTCAGTGTAGCAACTTCCATCTACTATTGCGGATTATTGTGTCACATTGCCCAATGATTTCCAAAGAAAACCAAACATCCTATTCGTTTCCTAAGTTCGTTTAGTTCGTAAGTTTAACATTTGGTGAAGAAATGAATCTTCGGTATGAAGCGTTCATTCCACGGGAATCGACTCGTACTATCAAAAGTACAAAATGGCGAAAGTTGATCTTCTCCCGGATCAGAGCGTAAAAAGAGCTCCTCCTTTCTGTTCGTGTCCGCGTGTGTTGCGGAGGAGCCAAATGCGTTCGTGACTGGGTTTTAGGGTTTCGGCCGGGAGGTCGGTGGGCGGGGTAGGGTGGGGCGACGGGCCGCCAAGTTCATGCCCGCGCATGCCCCTTGAAATGCTTTTGCAACGCACGTCCGCGGAAGAGTGACGGCAGCCAAGCGCCGGCTTCGTCGTCAGTCCCCTCGTCCGCGCCCGTCCCGCGGCTGGCCTTGCCATTACTTTCTCCAGCAAGAGCCTCGAAGACAGCTCGTGGCGGTCGCGCCCGCCGCGGACCCGGAGTCAGTGGAACGCCACCCGCCCCCCCCCCCTCTTTCTCTGCGCCCTTTGCTCTCCGTCACCCAAGCCATTGTGAAGAGGAGTACAGTAAATCAAAACGTGCTATTTTCCCGCAAACGTTGGAAACTTTCCATCTGGATGGGTGTTGGCTAATTAATGTATGATATCTACGCGACTGAGGATCCGTAAGCAAAGTGTTTCTCCTTCCATTCCTGTATCTTCGATTATTTGTATTTCTACACAGGATTCAATTTTAACCAACAAATGAATAATCAATTGTACCGTAGCTCGGATAAACTGATTGTGAAACTCGGTACAGAGCATCCTATTCCAAATATTCCAGGATATCCCTTATTAATATTGGCTGTTCAATTGGCTCTGTGATTTCAGTACTGTACGCAAAAACAATTTCCAATTCCGATATTCAGAGATTATTCATTATAAAATAGAAAGAGTTCATAACATTCCACAAGTCCACAACCAACCCAGGCTTTTATCGCATCCGGTTCCTTCGCCCCGTTGTTTCGGACAGGTAGTGAACTTGTCCCCTCCATTCGTGAAATAATTATATGCATCGTCATTGCCAACACTATTATTTATTAAAAAAGCAGCTTTCGATGGTTTAGCCATCATCAGTTTTCTGCTGTATGGAAGCCACAAAAACTACTACCTGTGGCTTCCATAGAGCAGAAAACTGATGATGGTAATGGCTAAGCCATCGAAAGCTGTTTTTAATAAATAATATTGTTGGCAATGACGACGCATATAATTATTTCATTAGAAATGCCAACGATAACTCACCACAACACCTATTCCCTCCATTCGTGTTGAATACCGACGCTCTCAGCACTTCCTTCATCTCTGCAAATGCTGCAGTACCTTCATTCGTATTTCTTATATAAAAAGAATTTTTCAGTCCACTCCAATAAACATCTTATACGACAATTAATTATATCAATCTTTATATTAGGCTTATGATTAATACACATTCTGTAACATATTATATTTATACAATGAACCACTTTATTCGTGAATAACACAATGAAACCACCTTGACGTTTATCGAAATGCTTACAAATCCACTTGCCTCATCGTTGCGCATGTATTGATAGGTTTGTTTTATGCAGGAGCGCGATCTAGCTCATGTGTAAATGTTCATGTGAGCATTGGCCCATTCCCGGGGCGAGTTCCCTGCCTTCGCCCTCATCTTCGTCCTCGTCCTCATGGGCCACTTCTCCTCGCTCCCACAGCAGCGCGCCCCGCGCACGACTGTTTACAAACAAGCGCGTCGTTTCGCAAGTCGGCCGCCCCCGGCCCCGGCCCCGGCCCCGGCCCCGGCGCCGCGCCGCGCCGCGCCGCGCCGGGCGGAAGAGGAAGCGACGGCGACGGCGGCGCCCGCAAGTTCAAGCAACTCTCAGCGGGCCTCCACGTGTTGCCTGTTCAAAATGCAAGGGCGACGGAATGAGCGCGACCATGGGCTGCCGTTTCGCAAGGCGCCCGGCGCTCTGCTCGCGTTTCTTTTGTCCGCCTCGGCCTCGGCTACTGGCGTTTCACAGATTTCAACATTGATGAGCGTAGCAGAAACACGCTCTAAGGCGGCAAACTGAAGAAATATAAATATACGTCTCGTAATGTACGTCATTACAGTAAATTATATACAATATAGATACAAGAAATATTCAAAATTGTCATATTTTTTTCATTTGCCTATTATTTGTAATCGAAAGCTTAATTTCTACTGGTAATAATATATCGAATAAAATGTCATCTTTAAAAACGACAACAGTAACGAAAGTCATTTTCAATATTATAAATAACCTCCATCCCACCCCCCACAGCGACGGTGGAAACATTTTACAGCACATCTAGGTAATTCTCATCCCCAACGACCCTTCGTTCCCGTCCAGAAGCACCAAACGGAAACGATGTTAAGGCAATATCTCAATGGGAGCCAACGCCAAGAGCAAGAACAAGTGTAGCTCGGCAGAGAGCCGCCTCGGGAGCAGGGCGGCCGCGCCCCGCTGGCCCGCTGACCGCCGCTCGCGCTCTCGCCACGCTGCCCCGCCCCGCCCCGCGCCACGCCGCGCCGCTCCTCCGGCACGCCGGCGGCGGAGGCGGGGAGGCGCGCGGGGACGGGCTTGGCGGCGCCGCCAAAAACGCAGCCGCCATCGCTTGTGCCATCGCCGGCGGCGCTCCCCGCCCCGCGCCTTCGCCGCAGGGGGAGCGCGTCCGCGAGTCAACGGCCACGTAGGCGTCGCCACTTCCGTGATGTGGTCGCTGACCCCGAGGTCCGGAGCACTGGCCTCGTGCTCCGCCCCGCTTCGCCCCGCTCCGCCCCGCCCCGGCCCCGCGGGGGAGCGAGGCGGGGACGACCCCGCCACTGACCCAGAAGCCGGGCGACCAGGAGGGCGGCGCGAATCCGGGAGTGCGGGGAGCAGGGACCGCCGCTGACCGCTGGCCGCCAACGCGGGTATTGGGCCATCGCCGCCGCGAGCACTCTCACCTCGGCGCCCACGGCCGCCGCTCCGGGGCGGATAGGGCAAGTGTAATAGGAGAGCAACGTGGGAGAGAACCCGTTTGGGGAGCCGGAGGGAAGGAAGGCGAAGGCGAAGGCGGTTGGCGGTCGTGGAGATGAGGAGCGCCGTGAGAAGCGCGCCGGACGGCTGCGGGAGGGCAGCGAGGGGGAAGAGGCAGCCGCGCCGGTGGCGGAGTGGCGGGGCTGGCGGCGGCCCACCGCCGGGCGGCTGGCGACGAGCGAGAGGGCGAGCGGGCGAGCGCGGGCGCGGGCGAAAGCGTTCGTCGCGCCGTCCAATTTCGCTTTCTGGCGCCGCCGCGCCGCCTCCGCCTCGTCCACCTTCCGCCACCCCCGTCCAGCACCACCTTGACCCAGCAGCCGCTTAGGTTACCTCTCGCACGACGCCTTTCTTTACCGTTCACCTAAGAAACTAAAATGTATAACTATCCGTCTCTCTGCTCTCAGAGTTGCACAGAATTCACTGAAGTACATTTCCGCTGGTGAGAATTACAATGTTCTTTTTTCGTGAAACGGACATTGATGGGGTTTTTCACACACTTTCGCTCTAACCTTAACAACTATCTATGGTTATACTTATTATCGCCATTAGGTCGATACGAAGCAAATAACCAACTCAGTTCGTTATTTGTGATATCGTCCGTGTCTCTTTGCATACTTTTTGTGATGCAACCTTTTTATAAGAAATATCCATTTAAATGATAAATACCTTTTCTTATAACAAAGAATACTCAGACGCCCTCTTCAGCTTCGATTCTTCTTAACGGACTAAGGTTAAATCGTTAACGGACGGGTCTGTTCAAGTAGTATTTCGTTCCTATTCCTAGACTACGTTAAATCAACATATCAGAACCGTACTGCGAAAACCTTTTCAGGTCGACATAAGAAGTTGTTCTGTACTAAAACATATTTTCACGATGAGTGTGCTGTGGGCGCGGCGGCGCTGGGAACTGGACGGCGCGTGGGGACGCAGGCGGGCGCGCCTTCGCGCTCGCCGCCCACGTGACGTTATGAAGACGTGCTCCACGTGACGCGAATTTGCACGAGGGGCACCCGGTCATGCTTCCCTCTGGCCACAAAGGGTGGACATGACAGGAACATTCACGTCACATGTGACGCCAACGTTCGTGTCATGCCTTCTCCCCTCCAGAGCGCGCACGTACCTTCAAACACACACACACACAACCACAATACAAAAATGTTACTGGGATGTAAAAGAGTGGAGGAAATTCATGGAAACGTTTCAGCTAGAAATAGTAGATAATTACGAAAGGAATATGCACATTCTACGTATAAAACCAGTAATAAGTAAATATTAATTCAAATGACTGAAGATATTGTCTGGTATCAATTTTAATCAACTTATGATCATTTCGATCGCGTTGCGATCATCATCAGAGCTAAAATGTAATACAAATATTATTAAATACAAATATTATTAAATACAAATATTATTAAATACAAATATTATTAAATACAAATATTATTAAATACAATTATTATTAACAGGTTGTAGGTAAGAGGTTATTGTATGTAAGATACGTAAGCAAACTGGGTCGTACATACCTAGCAGCTTCTGGGCCGAAAACAAAGTTCTGCGAATTTTTTGGGCGTGCGTCTCGTTTAAGAACACCGCCGGTCGGCGCTGGGAGGGGGCGGGAAGAGGGGTAGGGTGCGGATGTAGGGTCGTAAACCGCGGGGCTGCTGGTGGAGGCTGAGAGACGGTCGGGCGAGCGAAGATGAGTGGAGGGGGGAGGGCTGGGGGTGGGTTAGGGGTGTACACTTTGTGCTAATTTTAGCAGAGGTGACGAGAGTTCAGGTATTTGCTGATTGAGACATGTCATGTTCTGTTTTTTGAGGGTGTTGTGTATGTGTATGATTTCTAATTTTATTCTGTTCCAGTATCTGTTTTCAATTTCTAGAATTCGGAAATTTATGTGTTTATCAAATGTGTGTTTGTTTAAATTTAGGTGATCCGCAAAGTGTGAGACTGTGGTAGTGTTATTTTTCCATGCTTGTTCGTGTTCTTTGATTCTCTGTGTGAATTTACGGCCTGTTTGTCCTATGTATATGGCATTGCAATTGTTGCACGTGAGAGCATAGACTCCGCATAAGGATGTAGGTGGGATTGGGTCTTTAGTGTTCGATAGTGTTTTATATAATGTATGAGTATTGTAGAAAGAAGTTTTTAGACCGAATTTATTGAGTGTGGAGGCTATTTTGAGAGAAAGGGGTCCTACATAAGGGATTGTGTGGTACGTGGCTGTAGTGCTTCTGTCAATTGGTGTGAGGGTAGTGTGTTTGCGGATATTGAGTGTATTTGCTTTTTTGGCTATGAATTTGTCAATCATGTTGCAGTCGTATCCATTTATTCTGGCTATATGTTTTATGGTGTTTATTTCTTTTTTTGTGTTTTCTGGGGACATAGGTATGGAAATTAATCGATGCACCATCGCATGGAAGGCTGCGTGTTTGTGTGTGGGGGGGTGTTGTGAAGAGTTGTGTATGATTGTGTCCGTGTGTGTGGGTTTTCTGAATATGTTAAATTCATGATGGTCCTGTGCTAGTGTGATGGTGAGATCAAGGAAGTTTAAAGATTTTTGTTCATTTTCTATCTCCGTGGTGAATTTTATGTTGGGATGTAGGGAGTTGATGTACTGTGTAAAAATGTAAAGTTGTCTGGTGGTGCCTGTCCATAGTGCTAACACGTCGTCTACGTATCTGTGCCAGTACAGGAGATTTTTTAGAAGTGGATGACCAGAAGTAAACAATATGTTTTCCCAGTTATCCATAAATATATCAGCTAATAAAGGTGAGAGGGGTGAACCCATGGGTAGTCCAGAATCTTGGGTGTAGAATTTGTCATTATATTTGAAGTAGTTGGCATCTATGCAACAGGAAATTAGATTGTACAGTTCAGTTTTGATGGGAACGGCACATTGGGATCTGTCAATTTTGTCTTTAAGAATATTCTTGCAGTCAGATGTAGGCACACTGGGAAAAAGATTTACCACATCGAAAGAAACAAGTTTGGCGTTAGAGGGCACAGGAAAGTCCTTTATCTTGTTAATGAGGTCAGGGCTGTTGAGTATTGTGTGTTGAGGTGTGTAACTGACGTATTGTTTGAAGTCTTTGTTGAGTTTGTAAGCAATTCTGTGTGTTAGTGTGTTAGTGTATGATACTACAGGTCTAATGGGGATAGTAGATTTGTGTATTTTAGGTAAACCATATAATCGTGGAGGGAGTGGATTGCGTGGAAGAAATCTCTGTGGATGAGTGAATAGAGCTTTAGATTCAGCGAGTTCTTGTTTTAAGGAAGTGTGGTGTTTGTTAGTGGGGTCGTTTTTTAGGAGTGAGATGCCGTTGTTGCCATTAATAAAATCGAGTACTTTGTTGTTGTATTCTTCCTTGTCCAGAATCACTATAGAATTGCCTTTGTCCGCTTTCGTTATAACAATATTGTCTTGGGAGATTTTGTCTTTTAGTTTTTTAGCAGTTAATTGTTCTGACGAGATGGGCTTTGGGTGCGAGTGGTGTTCAATATGTTGTTTGATAGTATGTGTAACAGTGTGCTTGATTTCTGTGTGATTAGTATCATTGGGAAGGACAGTGTCTAGGTGAATATACAGATTTTTTAGAGTATTGGCGTTGGGTGGAGAAGGAGGTGAAAATTTGAGACCTTTTTGTAGGAGTGTGGCTTCAGTATGGGATAGAGTAGAGGATGAGAGATTTATGATACGAGGATGAAAGTTGGGGTGAGTCATAGAGTCAGATTGTTTTCTATGTGTTTGATATAGCGCTTTGCTGCAAGATAGACGTTCCAGCTTGCTTACCTGTTTTTGTTTCTGGCGGCTGCATATTCTGAAGATGCGGCTTCTAATGGAGTCCAGGAGCACCTCCCACTCAGCAGGATGTAGTGAAGAGGCCAGGTGTAGAGACAGTTCATATTTTTGTAGTGAGAGACGGTCACGAGTAGCGTACCAGCGTTTCCTCTCCCAATGTAGCCAGGATGAGCGGGCTGCAGCGGTTGCTTTTGAGGCGGCAAATGATGTGTTTTTTATTTTAATGTTGATGAATTTAGGGGTTACTCCCCTAACGATGCACTGTGTGATGAACCATATATGCAAGTTTGCCAGACCAAATTTCAGGGATGTCTTGTAAAAGTCGGAGACCAACGAGGCTTGACTAGCCGACATTATTAATTGGATTGTTGGTGATGTAGATACCTTTTTATATGATAAATGACTGAAGATATTGTCTGGTATCAATTTTAATCAACTTATGATCATTTCGATCGCGTTGCGATCATCATCAGAGCTAAAATGTAATACAAATATTATTAAATACAAATATTATTAAATACAAATATTATTAAATACAAATATTATTAAATACAAATATTATTAAATACAATTATTATTAACAGGTTGTAGGTAAGAGGTTATTGTATGTAAGATACGTAAGCAAACTGGGTCGTACATACCTAGCAGCTTCTGGGCCGAAAACAAAGTTCTGCGAATTTTTTGGGCGTGCGTCTCGTTTAAGAACACCGCCGGTCGGCGCTGGGAGGGGGCGGGAAGAGGGGTAGGGTGCGGATGTAGGGTCGTAAACCGCGGGGCTGCTGGTGGAGGCTGAGAGACGGTCGGGCGAGCGAAGATGAGTGGAGGGGGGAGGGCTGGGGGTGGGTTAGGGGTGTACACTTTGTGCTAATTTTAGCAGAGGTGACGAGAGTTCAGGTATTTGCTGATTGAGACATGTCATGTTCTGTTTTTTGAGGGTGTTGTGTATGTGTATGATTTCTAATTTTATTCTGTTCCAGTATCTGTTTTCAATTTCTAGAATTCGGAAATTTATGTGTTTATCAAATGTGTGTTTGTTTAAATTTAGGTGATCCGCAAAGTGTGAGACTGTGGTAGTGTTATTTTTCCATGCTTGTTCGTGTTCTTTGATTCTCTGTGTGAATTTACGGCCTGTTTGTCCTATGTATATGGCATTGCAATTGTTGCACGTGAGAGCATAGACTCCGCATAAGGATGTAGGTGGGATTGGGTCTTTAGTGTTCGATAGTGTTTTATATAATGTATGAGTATTGTAGAAAGAAGTTTTTAGACCGAATTTATTGAGTGTGGAGGCTATTTTGAGAGAAAGGGGTCCTACATAAGGGATTGTGTGGTACGTGGCTGTAGTGCTTCTGTCAATTGGTGTGAGGGTAGTGTGTTTGCGGATATTGAGTGTATTTGCTTTTTTGGCTATGAATTTGTCAATCATGTTGCAGTCGTATCCATTTATTCTGGCTATATGTTTTATGGTGTTTATTTCTTTTTTTGTGTTTTCTGGGGACATAGGTATGGAAATTAATCGATGCACCATCGCATGGAAGGCTGCGTGTTTGTGTGTGGGGGGGTGTTGTGAAGAGTTGTGTATGATTGTGTCCGTGTGTGTGGGTTTTCTGAATATGTTAAATTCATGATGGTCCTGTGCTAGTGTGATGGTGAGATCAAGGAAGTTTAAAGATTTTTGTTCATTTTCTATCTCCGTGGTGAATTTTATGTTGGGATGTAGGGAGTTGATGTACTGTGTAAAATGTAAAGTTGTCTGGTGGTGCCTGTCCATAGTGCTAACACGTCGTCTACGTATCTGTGCCAGTACAGGAGATTTTTTAGAAGTGGATGACCAGAAGTAAACAATATGTTTTCCCAGTTATCCATAAATATATCAGCTAATAAAGGTGAGAGGGGTGAACCCATGGGTAGTCCAGAATCTTGGGTGTAGAATTTGTCATTATATTTGAAGTAGTTGGCATCTATGCAACAGGAAATTAGATTGTACAGTTCAGTTTTGATGGGAACGGCACATTGGGATCTGTCAATTTTGTCTTTAAGAATATTCTTGCAGTCAGATGTAGGCACACTGGGAAAAAGATTTACCACATCGAAAGAAACAAGTTTGGCGTTAGAGGGCACAGGAAAGTCCTTTATCTTGTTAATGAGGTCAGGGCTGTTGAGTATTGTGTGTTGAGGTGTGTAACTGACGTATTGTTTGAAGTCTTTGTTGAGTTTGTAAGCAATTCTGTGTGTTAGTGTGTTAGTGTATGATACTACAGGTCTAATGGGGATAGTAGATTTGTGTATTTTAGGTAAACCATATAATCGTGGAGGGAGTGGATTGCGTGGAAGAAATCTCTGTGGATGAGTGAATAGAGCTTTAGATTCAGAATGCTGAATCTAAAGCTCTATTCACTCATCCACAGAGATTTCTTCCACGCAATCCACTCCCTCCACGATTATATGGTTTACCTAAAATACACAAATCTACTATCCCCATTAGACCTGTAGTATCATACACTAACACACTAACACACAGAATTGCTTACAAACTCAACAAAGACTTCAAACAATACGTCAGTTACACACCTCAACACACAATACTCAACAGCCCTGACCTCATTAACAAGATAAAGGACTTTCCTGTGCCCTCTAACGCCAAACTTGTTTCTTTCGATGTGGTAAATCTTTTTCCCAGTGTGCCTACATCTGACTGCAAGAATATTCTTAAAGACAAAATTGACAGATCCCAATGTGCCGTTCCCATCAAAACTGAACTGTACAATCTAATTTCCTGTTGCATAGATGCCAACTACTTCAAATATAATGACAAATTCTACACCCAAGATTCTGGACTACCCATGGGTTCACCCCTCTCACCTTTATTAGCTGATATATTTATGGATAACTGGGAAAACATATTGTTTACTTCTGGTCATCCACTTCTAAAAAATCTCCTGTACTGGCACAGATACGTAGACGACGTGTTAGCACTATGGACAGGCACCACCAGACAACTTTACATTTTTACACAGTACATCAACTCCCTACATCCCAACATAAAATTCACCACGGAGATAGAAAATGAACAAAAATCTTTAAACTTCCTTGATCTCACCATCACACTAGCACAGGACCATCATGAATTTAACATATTCAGAAAACCCACACACACGGACACAATCATACACAACTCTTCACAACACCCCCCCACACACAAACACGCAGCCTTCCATGCGATGGTGCATCGATTAATTTCCATACCTATGTCCCCAGAAAACACAAAAAAAGAAATAAACACCATAAAACATATAGCCAGAATAAATGGATACGACTGCAACATGATTGACAAATTCATAGCCAAAAAAGCAAATACACTCAATATCCGCAAACACACTACCCTCACACCAATTGACAGAAGCACTACAGCCACGTACCACACAATCCCTTATGTAGGACCCCTTTCTCTCAAAATAGCCTCCACACTCAATAAATTCGGTCTAAAAACTTCTTTCTACAATACTCATACATTATATAAAACACTATCGAACACTAAAGACCCAATCCCACCTACATCCTTATGCGGAGTCTATGCTCTCACGTGCAACAATTGCAATGCCATATACATAGGACAAACAGGCCGTAAATTCACACAGAGAATCAAAGAACACGAACAAGCATGGAAAAATAACACTACCACAGTCTCACACTTTGCGGATCACCTAAATTTAAACAAACACACATTTGATAAACACATAAATTTCCGAATTCTAGAAATTGAAAACAGATACTGGAACAGAATAAAATTAGAAATCATACACATACACAACACCCTCAAAAAACAGAACATGACATGTCTCAATCAGCAAATACCTGAACTCTCGTCACCTCTGCTAAAATTAGCACAAAGTGTACACCCCTAACCCACCCCCAGCCCTCCCCCCTCCACTCATCTTCGCTCGCCCGACCGTCTCTCAGCCTCCACCAGCAGCCCCGCGGTTTACGACCCTACATCCGCACCCTACCCCTCTTCCCGCCCCCTCCCAGCGCCGACCGGCGGTGTTCTTAAACGAGACGCACGCCCAAAAAATTCGCAGAACTTTGTTTTCGGCCCAGAAGCTGCTAGGTATGTACGACCCAGTTTGCTTACGTATCTTACATACAATAACCTCTTACCTACAACCTGTTAATAATAATTGTATTTAATAATATTTGTATTTAATAATATTTGTATTTAATAATATTTGTATTTAATAATATTTGTATTTAATAATATTTGTATTACATTTTAGCTCTGATGATGATCGCAACGCGATCGAAATGATCATAAGTTGATTAAAATTGATACCAGACAATATCTTCAGTCATTTATCATATAAAAAGGTATCTACATCACCAACAATCCAATTAATATTAATTCAAAATTTTACAGACGCTGTAATTTTTTCGATAGAATACCAAATCCCAATGTGAATATTGTGGCTCATCAGTTGCTGGACTAGTTAAGTCCTGAAACGCGTGAAACAAGTCACATTACGGAAGATCAGACTGGGCGAAGATGTTGCAAGAAGTTTTCAACGCACACTGAACCACACAACGAAATATTATACATAAATAGCTGGGTCTATATAAATAGCGGGGGCCACTCTACCAGTACTTCACAAGGCCTAGCTACATCCCTGCTCAATAGAAGCGAGCATATTTCATGGGCAGTAAATTTAAGAGCGCCTAGATGAAAAACGATGGATTTCAAAGAGTGCAAATAAGAAGAACGTCTGTATCTCAGCAAAGCTCTTGCTGCAGGCGCCGCAAAACGACGTGAGCGTGAGTGTGTGTGTGAGTGAGCGAGTGCGTGCTGTTGTGCTATTGTTTGAGAATGTGCGCGGCCGTAGGTGCGGCGCACGTGCTTGGCCCAGAGGATGCGTCTGCGAGCGGTTCGGAGTGACGGCGCAGGCATTGCCTACTTGTCTTCTAATGTGTTGCTGAAAGCATTATACCTGCACACAGTTTTAAAGGTCCATATTTGTCCATAACTGTGCGTTATTGTGTTAAATATATTTATTAAATATACACTACTGTATCCGATCGTATCAATCTACGTCTGTGGCTGCGTGCAGCGCTGGTTGCTGAAGTCCAAGGACTTGCAGGCCGAGAGTGGATTCGCGTCCCACGTTAGGCTTGGGTGATGGCGCCTCACAGTTGGCGTTTCCCGTGAGCGCACTGGCCTGCCATCATCACAAATCATCTTTCACCCCCTTTTGATCGTCTTGCTACCCATAATACAGTGTAAGACAAAGGAAACCTATCGTATCCAGTCGCACATTAAAAGTCCAGTCGCAGTTATCCAGTCGCACATTAAAAGGAAGGACATGAAGTGTTTTACATACATTTCTTCTTTGTTGTCTAATACTGTCAAATGAATTACTGACTAAATGATGTATTATAATAAAACAATTTCTAAGCCGCTGTCAAATCATTTTAGCATTTGAACATTCCTTGTTTCGCTAGTTTCAATGTTAATATTTTCAGGTAAGAGAGAGAGGATAAATAAGAGATAAAGGGATATAAAGTGGAGACACAAAGGTAGAGAGAGAGAGAGAGAGAGAGAGAGAGAGAGATAGAGAGAGAGAGAGAGAGAGACAAAGGTAGAAAGAGAAACACACACACACTAAAGAAGAAAGAGAGACACACACACACACTAAAGAAGAAATGTAGAAAGAGAGAGACACACACACACACACACACAAAGGTAGAAAGAGAGACAAAGGTACAAAAAGAGACATAAAGGAAAGAAAACAAAAAAAGAAAGAAAAGGGGAAATGATGGAAAAATAGGAAGAAAAAAGAGGTAGTATAACAGGGAAAAAATATAGTTGGAAGTGGTTGAGGGGCAGACGGTTCTAGAATACGAGTTTGTCTATCAAATCACTATCACTTCTACCTTAAACAAATATATATATATATATATATATATATATATATATATATATATATATATATATATATATATATATATATATATTGAAGTCCAGCGACATTTGCCAGGAAACATGAGATGAGCTATCGGAAACTGCAATGGGGGATTTGAGGGCGTTAGCAGGTGATAAAATTAACCAGCACATCGGTTACTACAGCATACAGGATGAGTAGAAAAACCAATAAACACTATGAACAAAAATAGAAGGGGGAAAGGGAGAGGACTAACACGCCATGTGGCCGAGGGCAAAAGGCCACAAAGAAGAGAAAACAGCGAGGCGCAGTTTATCTCCACTGCCACAATTCACCCGCGAGCAGATGCGTATGTTCAGGGGCTGCGGCAGAGGTGGGGCGACAGGGGAGAGGGAAGAAGTGTGGTGGAAGGGGGAGAGAGGAGGGGGAGGGGGAGGGGCAGCGGCGACCCGGAGACCGACGCCCGGCGCTGCGCCCTTGACCGCGACCGCAAAGGCAGCGGTGGCGGCGGTCCCCGCGCCCGCGCCCGCGCCCGCGCCAAGCGCCAAGCGACCGACCCCTTCCGCTCGCGGCCATGGCCACCACTCTCACTCCCACCCACATCCACGCACGCCGCACACTGCGCCCCCTCTCAAGCAACCACGTTACTCGTACGATTCGCCATTGCCAACTTCTGCCAAGAATACTACTCCATAACTTTTCTACACACTTCACTTCAACGGAATATTTGGGTTCATCACCATGGCTAATTCACTGTCACTCTCATTGGAAACATACCTTTTCTTCATTGAAACTCATTGACTCTTTCGGTACTTAGCGAGTACAATTCAACATTATGAGCATCACGTTTTGTAACGCAGTCAGTTTACAAATAAGTTGGTAAAGAAAAGCAAAACATAAAAACTGAAGGATATATGCTAAAGTCGATCATAAAAATATTCAAGGAAAATAAATCTTGAATCTTTTGACAATTTTATTAATATTTTGTTACATTTATTATAAAATTTGGATTACTTTATTGACAATTTGGAAGGATGATTTCGATGAAATGGAATAGGTGAGGTAGGAAAAGTTGTCGGGACGAAATGACTCGGGTGGGATTCAACAGTTTATGAAGAGACGATGAAAGTAGCTGGTGAAAGATAGCTTGGGTGCAACGATAAGGCAAAACCTTTTATTGTTCAATTAATTGAGTCAGGTATACATAACTGAGGCAAAAATAGAGTTGTAGCTTTCCTTTTAAAATCGAAAGTCCCTGTAGCTGTGTGACGAAGAAACCTCAGGCAGGCGGAGTAAGTAGTACTTCTCTCCCAGTGTGGGAATTCAACTCGACCCAGGCACGGGGGACACCGTTGGCTGGTCGGCAAAGTCGAACAGTCGTCTTAAATGCCGAATATATTCATATAATTCATATACTCATAAAACGTACTGATAGAAAATGTCCTAATAGTAGTATATACAGTGATCATTAGAAAAATGTGACGTCATATCAAGTTACAAAAATAAATACTATTTCGGCTACACTTCCATGGGCGAGTTGTACATGGTTTTCAGTCCTCAAACATATGCATGTAGTACACTCGAATTGAATTGGTAATTCGATAAAGCGATATGTTAAAAATTCGTAATATTTTTCTTAACAAATGAAAGAAAAGCCTGTCTAGTCCATCAAATATAAGGGGAAACTATTTTGAATTAATTATAATACCCCGTCAACGCTAAACCCGGTGAATGTGTTAATGTTGTATATGGAATTATACTGCAAGCCGTCATGGAACGTGTTTACAGCGAACCATGAGAAATAAGCACATTATGAGATAAATAGCAGGCGCGTATACAACCCGCAACACACGTTGAAATCTGTGATAACTCTGATGCGCCCGGCAGCTATGGAACTATGTAGATTTTTCTGACCCTAAATTAACCCGAGAATATTCCTTGTGCCGTAATCTTCAAAATAGTACCCTAGGATTCACCCACACTTAAACATAGTCTTGTAGAAATGTGGAAATAAGATCCAGCATGCAGCTCTTTTCCCTTTTTAAACAATTGAAAAGTTTATTTATAAAGCGACGTATCTTCAAGAAAGACAATTTTTCAGGAAGGGATAGTATTCACAATCAGAATTGTAGTTCAGCCTAGAATTCAACAGTTTTCTGGTCCGGTTTAATATAGGAATACCGTCATTTTTAAATAGAATATTTGCTACCATGATGGAGAAGAACCTTAAGAGTATTGATAAGTAAATGTAGAACAAACGGAAATGGAGGTACGAACGTCACTTTGGAAATAAGTTCTTTAAATACGTCCAAAAGGTGGAATGCTCGCAAGGGTCCAAGTAATTTCTAAAAAATCCTCTTCTTCTTGTCCGACCGAACCTCTTTTTCTTCTTGTCCAGAACGAAGTCTCCTCGCAGCTCGTGACAGCTGTGCACTAAAACTATCGGCACTAAGCCCCTAAATGTGCTACTGCTGGATAGGGAACTACCACCCAGGTCTGTATCAAACCCATGACGAAAAAGACAAAATTGGAATCCAGTTTAAAGCTACGTTTGCGGAATGTTGGAGCGGGTCCAATTATGTTTCTCGGAGTTTTGCATCGTTCCGCGGGGCGCCGGGGGTTGAGGGTGGGGGTGGGGTGGGGGTGGGGTGGGGTGGGCGAGTGGGCGGGCAACGAGGCGCACCCCGCGCACGCACTCGCGGCGTGGCGCGGCGGCGCACGCAGCTGCGTAGTAGCGTGCGTGCACGCGCAGTGACGCGCTTTCTGGCGGCGCGGCGCGGCGTGCGCCTTCTGGGAACAGCGCAGGCGGCGTGGCGCGGCGCGGCGACAACAGCGCTGCTGATGCTTGGCATCGCTCCCCGCCCCTCCGCTGAAAGGAGGCCGCGCGCCACCCTCCCCCTCCCCCGCACGTTGAGAGAGTGCCACTTCCACGCGCGTTCGCCTTGGCAGCGCCTCGCAGAGAAAAGCCCTCATGAGGTGGCGGCTTAGAGGCGCTGGCTCATCATTCAACCAAGTCGACACCAATTTCATTTTGAGTTAAAATCTTTCCAAAACAACCGACTCTCCTCAAATTGCATAATTCTGACAACAATTTTAGTTTCATTATTACACTTACGATATAATTAATGATATAATGTAATAATTCCCCTGACCGCATTTAAAATTTAAGGTTATCAAAGTATTATACATTTTAATGTATTTGATCTTGCTCGTTTGCAACTTTATTATCAATAAAAAATGCAATCGTCGAGATTTTTGGGCCGATCGTCAAATTTTTCGGACTAGCTGATAGCCAAATTGATCAATTTGATTGATTTGCGCTTGCTTTATTTAAATAAAAACTATTTTCTCACCATTTCAATTTATACATACTGAAGCTTACAACACAACATGCTTTATTCGAATTTATTTATGTCAGCATCTGACAATATGCCTGCCGAGTTTGACGCGGAGTTTTAAATGAGCATAGCTTTGAAACCAATGCATCTAGAAGGACTGTTTACCTTTCTACCGATTAGGTACTCCCCAATTTCACCTTGGTTTTACATCGGATTTTCATTTTGCAATTTGAAATTTGTGTGATATTCGTGTTCAAGTGTCATTACTTCTTATATAATTACTTATTTACTCACTTTTATATAATTACTAATTATAATATAACATAATTTATAATTGCTTAGTAGTTTTTATGGTTTTTCTTTCGTCGCATTGACGTTTAGTTATCGTAGTCATTATTTTTCATATCAGTGAATTTCTTTTAGTGACTCGTATTCTTTTCAATCTACTCCCCCTTGCGTGTATTTATTATTTTTATACGATTATAATTTAAAATACTAATAAAACGGCTATTAGGAAATGAATCAACTTGACAATGAAAATATTAGTAAGAAAATTCCTCGTTTTTACAACAAATTGATATTTGAACTCAAGCGTGAATGTAATTTTGGAGTACTATATACTAAAAAAGGAACAGAATTTAGATTCTTTAGATTGTTACGCGAATGAAACCGAAGTATTGTAAGTAAAATAACGAGCACCGGGATTTAAACATTTTCTAGTCATTAACAAATAATTTGGACATAATTCCTTCAGTTCCTGTAATGGGTTAAAGAAAAAAATGATTATAAATATAACAATAAAGAATCACCAGTAAAACTTCCTTTTACATTATTGTTATTAATTTAAATTATTATGACTTATATTGAGCACACGTATCAAAACAATATTGCAAACTAGCTTTAATTTTAGGCACTAGAAGTGCTTATCAGTTAAAGTCTCATGATAAAATGCCAATTGTAATTTGAAAACTAGTCCACTCCCGTGCCAATTTGATTTTCGCAATATAAGAAAATATTCCGAATCATCGATGAAATAATCATCAAACGCCATGATGTACAATTGTCTAGATATACTAGCTCTTTAGAAGTACGCACAGTAAAAAAACAAACAAACAAACAAATCGCATACTCCGTCCATTACTCGACAGAGTTTCTACGAGTAAAGGTAATCTCGAATATACGTCTGTGTAAATTATTTCCTCCTGAGTATTGGCGGAACGTCCTCCAGAGTAAATAAAATTGGCTGATGATTCAGTTTCATTTGCTGCCCGGCTTCAGTTACATTGCACGGTCATTTCTGTATTTTAAGTTTACATATTATGAAGTTACACGAACATAAAGACAATTTATTGTTTTAAATTTAGGACATACAGCGTTTGTTATAAAATATATGTTACTAATTTACGGTGCGCGCAGAAATTACAAGATAACAATGCAGTCACCGGCCGCGTGAGAGCTTTCTATGGTTTCATTGGACATCCAGGAACTCTGAAAAAATCCACCGCCTATTCTCACACTGCGCATATCGATTGAATTCTCAAGATTAGCGCGTCACTGCTCACGACAGAGTCATGCAACAACTAGACAGCAAGGAAGTGGCCGACGGCCATTAAATATTTGCATTCTTGTTGGTAAACTATTTTTGATATTCTTGTTATGTAAGGAACTGTTGTACTGTAATATATTAAGTTAAAATATTTAATTTATTGCAGTGTTGTACGTGACGCGACAGAGATTTAGCAACTTTGAAATTGCCATTTTACGTATAGGTTTGCGACCTTCAGTAGCCACGTTTACAACATCCTACAAAATTGCGGGACGGATCATGTTCTATCTGGCGCGTTACCGCGCTATTTACAAATCACCAGAGACGTTGTGTCGTCTTGCCAAATCTCTTTCGAACTAATGGGCGCGGAATTGGGGCATTTTCAACATTTTTGATGTTAGGTTAAATTTACAATTACAAAGCGTGAAGCTAAAGCTGAACACCAACGATACTGTCCGTAAGCGTTGAGGGAACACGAATGCAGCTTCACAGATGCCAATTGACGGGGGAGCACATAATCAAATGCCCCCTTATCGACAGAGGCACATAGCACGAATGGTTGCAATCCGTAACCTAGGGACCAAGAATGAATTCCAGAAACACTCCTCCCCTTTTTAGGATGAATGAAGCGAAATCCGAAGTGCAAAGGAATACTAGAGTGAGAGCGTATTCCGTGTTCCCAGGCGGGTTAACTAATTTGATCGTTATTTCCGAGTGTGAACTGCACGTTATAGGCGGGATATAACAGTGTTCCTTCCCAGTTAGAACGTGAGATTCATCGCTGACCTATATATAGCTATGCAGTTTTTTCAACTCTTTGAAACTCTTCGCCCCAGCGGAAACAAGCTCTAAGCTCCCGGCTGGGATAGCGATATATATGACTAGGGAATGCATTCTATATGTGTTAGTCTGAGTGTGTGTACGTAAGGGGAGTGATAGAGACAAGTATGAGAGGAGAAGATCGCACGCCAAGCATGTCCCGTTTATTATGCTACTACACCGGCATTCTGTTGGTGTTGATCGGAGAAACCACGAAAATCTACCGATCAGAAAAGCCCGCAGCTAGTAGTCTCTTCCAGACAGCGGCTGAATATCTAACTGTACAGCTTGCGTCTAAAACCCGTCAACGTCGGGTCTCGAACCAGAACCCCTGGCCAGAAACGCTGCAGTAGCAGTAGTCGCTACACTGAACCAATTTAGGCAGCAAACATACTGGAGCAGGGACGGCGATGAATGGGAACGAACTTGTTCCCTTCATCAATATTCCAGACGGAGCTCCCTCAGATGCGTCTTCCTGAGGGCCGTCGCCTTCGCAGAGTACAAACTGCGGACGAAGGAGAATATTCCAGACACACGTCTGCGCAGTTTGCTGGTTTCTAAGGCTGAGCAGCGCCATCACCCGGCAACGTGGGAACGTGGGCTGCGCAGGGGCAAGCCGGACCGCCCTCGCCCGCGCCCTCGCCCCCACCGCCGCCGTCGTCTCGGCCGCTGCCCAATGGCCGGCCGGCCGCCTGCGCCGCGCTCACAACCTCCGCCATTTACATATTTATCTTCACACGAACGTGTGCATTTGAGAATTATTTAAATTGATGAGCATTCGTCCCAGGCCCGTGATTACGGCCAGCTGTCCCCGGGGACTTGAGGCATTACGTGCGGTGATGGGGGAGAAGGCTGCTCCTGGCTGCAGCAACTGCTCGGGAGTCCATGGGAACCGGAGATCTGGCTGCGGTACACCGAGATATCGCCTCGAACCGGTGGATCGAGATGCTGTACATGGTGGCGGCGGCAATGGTGGCGGTGGCTGTGGCAGCGGTGGCCGAGGCCGTGGATAAGAGGGGGAGTGAGATTGGGAAGGGCTGTGGCGGAGATAGTAACGATGGCGTTCGCCACTTCGAATACAGCACCCGTAGCCTGAATTGCAAGTCTGGAATCCCCTCGATGGTAGGATGTGGCGTGCCGACTTTTACTTCCTATCTATTACGAATCTATCTGAACTGGTGACTATTGCTATTTGAATTCGATTCCCAAGATATCAACAAGGTTTCAAAATGATAACTCGTTATGAAGGCATGCTAACACGAATAACACATCTCGATGACATTATGAAGGTGTCACATGGCACTGTATATTTCCACATTCATTATCTTACTCCATCATCTACTAGATTTAACTACCTTTACCTAACCTTCCTGTGAGCAAAAAATTATAATTATTTCCTCTGTACCTTTATGAAAGAGCCAAATGCATAAAACACATCCATTTGGACCGAAGCGAAGATTTTCTCATTTCAAAGACACTTCATAGCCTAATTCAGAAAAATACGAGGAATTTACATTCAGCTTTTCGTCGACAGAGTCGAAGCACATTTATTTCATTATTGATCTCAATCCTATTGCTGGCATTGCCAGATTAACTTGTTCTCATACCTAATGACTTAAAGTAGCCATTACTCTTGCAGAAGTAAAGCAAATGGCGTCAATAATGTCCAAAAATGGGATTGAATGTCTTCAAAAACTTTTCTTTTATCCTGCCATGTTAATTAGTTTACAAATCCTTGAATTCACGTGAAAAATTAATTCAGTTAGTGGTTAAAAACATCATGTTCACGTTCACTGAACTAAAATAAATCTTTGTTATACTCTCTGTGTTTTATGATTGCACGTGACTTATCAATTAAAAAACGGCGGTGCACTAATACAATGAGTATGCTATACTGACTGCACAAAAAATTGCTGACAGTCTTAAAACTCTCATTTACGAATACTGATCTACTTTCCGCTGTACAGAACATTGATGATGGTACGATGGAGTGATCTAAGAACAAATTCAAGCCTTCTGTGGGAACAAAAGTATTAGCAGAAAAATACGTACTGCGCGAATGTTGAATGAACTCGTGCGAGAGCGGATGCGCTACGTGCTGATTCATTGTATCTCCGAGCATTTGAATTAAGGCTCCCGGGCTGGCAGACGGACAGACATTTTGCCCTAAACCAATTTTTCGGTTTCAAGAACCCACAAATGCGCATTCTGCAACATATCGTTAAATTGGAAGCGACTTCTCCATTCAGGACAAGAATGATTCATTTTTCGGTATCAGAGACCTACTTAATATGAATTTCTCTGCCGCAAAATTGCCGTTTCCACTGCAGCATTTCATAACTCGCTCTATTTTCCGTATATATAGTACCGGCCGGGGGTGGGGGAGGGGGAGGGCGGCAACGGGCAGGCAGCGCAGAAAGTGAGCGCGGCGCGCGAGGCGGCGCGCGGAGGGCGGCTTCCGTCGCATTGCCATGCGGCAGCCGACAGCCGACAGCCGACGGCTCTGATAGCATCTGCAACGTGCGGCGGCGGCGGCGGCGACGACGACGACTGCCGGCCAGCAAGCGAGCGAGCGAGCGAGCGAGCGAGCGAGCGAGCGAGCGGGGGCAACGCACCTTGACCCCGGAGCCCAGTAACCAAGTCGCCCGACTGCCCTCCCGGCCACCCCCGCCGCGGCGCCACCTCCGGACGCATTTCATGACTTCTCTTCCATCATATAGAGACAGACAGTCCAGCTTTTAAAACACATTTAACAAATTTCAATAATGCTTACACAAAGAACTTCGTTTAGAATATCTAGTAATTGCTGAGGACTTCAACAAAAACTACTTTTAAATTCTGACAGCTTGTCCAGATAACTAACTCTCTCAATAACACTACATCAACATAGTAAACAATAATGTTCTAGTAAATTTAAGTACCATACTAGCTATCACATATCAGAGAAAGAACAATTTGGCTTACCGTCCAAATTTAGCAACTAGTTTTTAATGGAATGTAGGGACTAAATAAAGAAAATGAGCATAGAACGACAAAGAGCACAAAACAAATTTCGCCAGAGTCGAATTCAGGATGAAGAGCAGAAAGCCAAAATCCTAAAAAGTAAAAAAAGTAAAAGACACTTTGTGATATCCGTTCTTCAAGATTTGAAGCCGCATTTGGGAAATATGTAATAAATATACCGCAAGGCAAGCTTGCCCATTTAGACATCGGGTTCCGACGGGGAAATTCGACTGTTGGACAGGAGGGCTCTGGAGTCGCCAAGTTTTCAAGTTCCTCTTCGTGTGGAAAGAATATCATCGCGTCTTCCGTCTTCAGGTCGTATCCTCGTTTGGCAAGGGTCATTTCAGTATATAACGAGCCAATTGAACGTGCAAAAATTTCAGTCTATTACTGTTGATTAACTCCGCACATTCCGGTGTCTCGTAAATTAATTTTGAAATTTATTTTTCCGCTCCATTTTATTAATTTCAACGAGGGTGTTCGCCTTTTAATAACGTAATAGCAAGTAAAAACAAGCGAGCAACGATGACCATTGCTACACAACTAATGAACATTCATTTTCATACAGTTCATAAAACGAGACCTTTCTTTGGTGATCTAATAAACATTCCTTTTCCACCCGTTGACTTCCACAACGATCGCTGCAACGTGATTCGATCGTTCTAACCCAGGTGGCCGCGGCGCCCGCTACGGGTGCTACATAAGGCTCCGCCTCCCGCAGCCACCTGCGCTCGCAACGGAGGGGGAGGGGCTGATGGGGCGGCACGGCACATAACAAGCGTCAAGGCAACAGATAATAGCCGGGCAACGATCGCAGTACGACTTCTCAACATTCTTTCTCATACAGTTCACTGTTACAGAATGTTGTTTGTCGATCGAATAAAAGTTTCTTTTCAACGAATTGACTTCCGCAAGTTAATAGGTCGTGCGATTAACATTAGATTCTACTGATTTGTTAGTAAAGAGAAATGGTGATAATCACATTGAAGCGAACGTTTAATAAACTGCTACCTGATCTCTCAACAAACCTTCGTGTTTCCCCTACAACGTCATATAGCAGCTTATAGCACGAGATAGTATCCTGTAATGAGGTTCGAGTCATGACGTCCAGTTAGGATGCTTATTACTATACTTGTCGAGCAATTTTGTTATTTTATAAAGTTATCCAAATGCCTTATACATTCTAGAAAATAGTTTTATCATGCCAGGGAAATTATTCTTAGAATTTTTGTAAATTGTTATAAGATTCTTGAAAAAAGATAGAACATTCGCATTAATAACCAACTAATCTTCTTCTTTTTTCTTCGTTATCGTAAATGTTCTTCTACTAGAAACATTAACATATGCTCGTTCTCACAGCCGAACGCTGTACGAGGACGCGTGGCCTATCGCAGTGTTCGATTTCCGGACATCGTTTCCTCATCGTTGATTCAAATGTTTGCACATAATGACGACGAATGATCAGCCATAACAATATAAAAAAAATATTCTGAAGTCAATGAACGATGTTTGCTTCCGTCTGTAGCAGATAACATTCAGTTTCATAAATGTGTCTTTCTATAATGCTGCTTCCGTGTTATACTAGTGTTTAGTAGTGATATGTAAGAGACTCTTGCCAGAACAATATGTTTTCCCGATCAATTCTTACAGGTGCTTCAGACTCCTCACTTGAGGAAGCAGGCAGGTAGACAGTAGGAATTCACTTCTGCGACATAACGCCTCCTCGGAGCGGAGACCGGTGAGTTACGTACAATGACCACGGAAGAGTTCACGGAGAATACGGAGGAAGTGGTACGCGCACGTGATTATGTGTTTGTAAACGCGCATATAACATTACCCAGAAATTCTATAGAGTAATATGTGATAATATATTCGAAATAAAATCAACATCGCGACAAGCGACAGCATCCAAAATTTCAGCTTACAAAAAAGAAGACAAATTATTATTGTAAGTTGCCAGCCACAGCGACAGCGTCTGTAATACGCATGCGTCACGTTCAAGTTCAATGAGATTCTAGAATTCAGTCCGGATTTTTACGTGAGCGTGTGCCCCTTCCATGAAGTGCGTCCATCTCACAGCGTGGAACAACACCCGAGCTGCGCAGCTGCGGGCGCGCCTTCCGCGCAGCGACCTGCGATTCGGCGGCGGCGCCCGGGCGCGCTTCCCGAAATGCAGCGGCGGCGATGGGGGCGGCGGCGGCGGCGCAGAACCGGACGGGGCCGACCTGGGCCGGGCCGGGCCAGCCGCCGAACAGGTCCCATCCATCTCTTTTTTGGCGATGGCCCGTGGGCCGGGGCCGGGGACCGGACTCCCCAAATCCGCGTCCTGACCTGCGCTACGCGGCCGCCCGGCGAGGCCGCCCGCTTTCGGCCGCTGGCCCGGGCCAACCCGCTCGGGCCCGGCCCGGGCCTCGCAAAAACCGGTGGCCCGGCCGCCAAACCTGGAGTGCAGGCGGTGGGCAGTGGGCTAGGTCAGGCCGACCGTTCACCCGCGGAGACGCGCCCGCCGCGTGCACGACTCCAAGTCTCTGCTCCTCCGCGGTCGCCTGCGGACGCCTGCGCGCGCCCTCCAGCTTCCAGCGCCGCTCTCGACTACTCGACGGCCGCGAGCGTTTCGTTTCAGGGGCGCTTTACAGGCGACTAAAATCAAAGTGTGAGACAGTTCACTCCACCACCACTATCGCAAAACGTTACAAGACAAGCTCCGTGATCCGAGCTTCTCATATACCCGAGGAGATTAAACAACAAACTTCTCCAAGCGACAAACACTCCCCTGAAAATAATAAAAAGCATATTATTGCAAGAAAATTTCCGCCACGTGTAGAGAGCATCGGGTTGTAAAACAGGGCGTTGCGCTTATAAACACCGACCAAAACCGTTCCATTTTAAAATTTTGAAGGCCCGCAAAACCCGTCACAACCTTGTCGGAGCTCGTCATTTCGAGGCTCCCCGCGACCCCCGGGGCGGAGTGGGACCTGTTGCGGGCATTTTAAAATCCGCACCTGCCCGGCGGGCCAGGTTCACCACATTACGTAAACGGCCGTCTTTTTCGGCGCTGTCTGGGAGGCTCACGGCGCGGCGCGCCGCCCGGGCGTTAGTATGCACAGCCACGCGGGCGGCGCTGGCGGCGGCGGGGACCGGGTCGACGCGCGGGAATTCGGCGGCCGACCCTGAGCCGCGCCCGCCAAAAACAGCGCGCTTTCGGGCCCGGCCGGGCGCTATTAGTGAAAACTTGTCCGAAAATTTACATACGCTCCCGAAAATAATTGGGGTTGGCTGCGATTAGCGGCGATCCATCACGCTTTTCGGCGGCCCCCCTGATCACAGGGCGAAGCGGCGCGGCGCGGCGTGGCGTTGCGTGGAGCAGTGTGGCGGGGTGTGGTGCGGTCCCCGAACTCGCGGTCGCGAAGGCCGGAGTCGGCGAGGGTCAAGTTTTAGCCACCGCACCATACGGTGCACTGAGGCCTAGGGCGGTGGCGGTGGCGGCACAACGTCCACTGCATATACGTTTTAGCCAAGGAAGACTACAAAATTGCTGTAACAACACACCAAAAACTATTTCCTGGGTACGTAAACCTTAGATTGCCGGCCAAAGCCCAGGCTACGTTCATATGCTAAGTTAGTACAAGTTAGTGTACGTTAGTTATTTAAGTGCTGGCCCGCTTCTTGCCGCAAAAGAGCTGCGACGCACGTATCCCTCGTGCTAATAACTGGCACCCTCGCCCGGCTACCGGCGGAATTAAAACAGCCATTGCGTTCCAAATAGCCAGGAATGGAGTCTACATGTGTACTTCAGTGTATTGAAACTTTCATTCAGTAAAAATATATTTTGTTTGCAAATCTGGAATATCGAAAACGTTCGATGTTCAGTTTCGGGTCTCTCTTCACTTATTCGTCCTTTCGTTCGTAATATGCAAAGCACATGATAAAAACGTACTAACTAGTTCTATTAAGAATTTTCTTTAGCCCACTTCCTACCATGAACTACACATGACAATGGATAACGTGAATAAATTACATAATAGGTATATAGTTTCCTTTAAATCATATTTAAATAGATAATTTATGTTTTGATGCAAATTTCAGGAGATTTTTTTAGTGTATTTCATAGTAAAGAATTGATTTAAATAAATAACAAACTTAATTCGGAATAAAATTCAAATGGACCCTGAAATTTTAGGAACGGACAGACTAGGAATGCTGTTAGTGGACAAGAATCTGGAACGCCCGTGATAAATGAATTATATTAACGACACTGATTACAAAACTTTTTAGGTACATTTGTAGCTCCATGTTAGTTTTGGGCTAATCTCCCATTAAAATGATTAAACATCGCATAATTGTTTCATTTTCCAAGCCCTCGTATGAAGGTAATAGCAAAAAAGGTTTAAACAAAGCAATAAAACCTTTTCAATTTCAAGATTGAAATTTTGTAGACAAGAAATATAGTCAATACCATTACTATTACTTCTGTGTATGCATTTTATTTCACAGAATTTCATTTGACAGCTAAGGCAACCTTAGCGGTCAGATGCGTTACTCGAGAAAATCAGGTAGAAAATATCTATAATAACCTGATAAACTGGCTGCTGACTCGCCAGATATCGACCAGTCGTGATGACCAACTTGTCGAAAAGATACCATCGGTAAAAAGAAAATAACAAATGCAACACAGCGACTTATCACCTTAACCTGCTGTCAAAAGCCCACACTAGCTCATTCACACAACACAAAGTCACATATGTTTCGCAATTCACATTCAATTTGGAAGTTGTACTCATTTAGGATGATCCGCTTCTTAACCCAAAATCGCCCACGAAAGTGTAAACATTTTCCCAACAACGAAAAACTGTTAATAGCTGATGTATTGAAAGACTATGTTTGTTGAATGACACTAATGAGAAGAATAGGTGGTTAGCGTGAAAAAAGAGTGGTTAGCGTGAAAAAGAGTGGTTAGCGTGAAAAAAGTGGTTAAAATCGTAAAATTAATTGAATACTTTAGTTGTCGTATTTTGTTAATTACGTCGTTTGTTGGGTCAAGGCCGTGTTCAAGAAGGGCTAGGTGGAGCGTGAGCAAGCGTGTGTGACTTACGTTTATGACCTCCAACGTAAAGGAAATACGTGTTGAACAGTAAAGTGAAAAGATGGTCGGAGAACGAGTTACTATGGACACCAGATGTTGAGGGGAATTTATCTGTAAGCGGGGACAAGCTGATATGACTACCTCAATAATAAAAGAAATAATTTATAAAACATGGACTGCAACAGCCTTAAAGTGTTCAAGGAGTTTGGCGACAGAACAAGGGAGATTTTTGTAGGTAAAATTGCCATATTATCAAGATGTAAAATCTTAAAATGCGTTAAAGACATACGGCCATTTCCTGATAAACATATGACTTATTTTGCCTTAGTTCATGTATCACAGTACGATTAATTAATTTGAACTTTGAAGTTTTCGTTTATTTCATAAGAAACTGAGAATCGACATTCAGTGAGAGCAGGTGAGGCATTTCTCAGCAGCCGCTGATGGATTAAAGCTGAAGTTAAAGTCACGGTGCATCGCTAGGAGCAATCTCCTTAGACCACGAGACCAACAAGGGAGATTGGCGTCGTTTGTTGAAAGTAAGTGTGAGGCTGTAGTTAGCGAAGCTTAGATAACGACTTTATTAAGTTCGAAGATTGAGTATTTTTAAAATAAAAAAGATTAGATGTCGCAACGCTTTACGTACTCTTCGTTTGAAACATGTATCCCTTCAAAAAGAACAGCGATGCATTACGTTTTAGGTTAAGGTGGATTCCAGGATTTCCTGAAACAGTGGACTACAACTTACGCGTACCGATGCTAAGGAAAAAAAAATTAAATTTCATTTTCATAAGCATGTGTTTACAGTGGGTAGTAATTGAAGCGTTCCAAAGTGGGTGAACTTTTCTAATTCCATTAGTCTGAGAGATTAAGAGCTGAAGGACATGAGACAATGTTTTAGAGGAGTTTCGATTTGCCATATAGTGCGATGTAATTGCACGAATTCAACTAGTTATTATAATTCGAAACGCGTTTAAATAATAATTCTAAGGTATTCGTACAAACGACTCCAAAGAAGAGTGCACATATATTCTGGAGATTGTTTTGAATGTTCTAATTCCAGTTATTCAGAATTAAAATTTTGTTTCGTCACGGTTAATTTCAGAAAAATAATTGTAGATTTGTACAATAGTTCATATATCGTGTCATAGTATCTACACTGTGGCAAGGACTTAAATCTGTATCAGCAATACATAAAACAATTAGCATACTGTTCTATCAAAAACTGACTACTACTCTATCAAAAACTGATTTATAATATATGCTTTGGGAAGGTCTCCTAGTGATTGGACTTCAATTCCTAGGCTAGAACTTAAAAATCGTCGCGGTATTTATAATTGTTAACAAAAGTAAACAATTCTTACATAATGCATCAGTTAAAGCAAGTGCGATAGTTACTCAAATGAAGGTATTGAGACGCTTGGATATTAGTTTTTGCAAATCTTTTCAATATTATAGGATTTAATAGCTACTATTACTGTGTAAGTTCTAATTGAAATCTCATGGACAAAGGCAAATGTATTCATAAAAATTCACAGTATTTTCTTCAGAAGTATCAAAATTCAAAACAATTTTGATTAAGAGCAGAACTGCAAGATGACGTTCTAAAATATTGTGCACCATAGTCGCTGTAACAACTACACTGGTGTTTCTGAATCACTTTCCATTTGTGCACACAACACAAACTAAATTTCTATTTCGACACACCAATCATGAAAAATGCATTATGAGGTTCGCCATCGATGCGGAGGAACGATATGTCTTGTAATATTAAAATTTTTCGAGTGGATGTTTCGTCGTTGTCTTGTAATTTAAGTGCGCCGGTGTCTGGACCCCCCTCCGGGACTGACCCTGGCGCACGCATCGGCGGCGGCCCGGGTGCGGTGCGGTGCGGTGCAGGGCATAAACAACGCTGCCAAAGCGTCCGCGACGGCCCAGGGCCAGTTTTTTGGACACGCGCCCGTTCGGAGAGGCGTCCGGTTCGAAGCCAGACAGCCCCGCGGTTCTCATCGCGGCTCAAGGAAAACGAGGCGGTCGTCGCGACGACTGCGTGCGCCCGGGCCGGCCCGGGCGGGCCCGGGCGGGCGGGCGGGCGGGTTTGGCAGCCTCCGCCGCCGCCACCGTCGGAAATGCACCGGCGCGCCCGAGATGGATGGGCGCGCCGCGGCCGCCGCCGAAAAACGCCACACGGCAACACGCGGCTGATGGACGGCGAGGAGCCAGGGAGCACACGCAGCTCACATAAGGGCATCCGTGCAGCCGCGTGCGCCCAAACACGGAGTGCAAATGCACCTCCAGGGGCGGCTTTTTCGGAAAAGGATCAGGGTCTTGATGAGCCTCACAAGGACATGGCCGCCACTCTGGTCCTGTACTTTTTCACAAATAACAAGTCCCCAATCTATGTTGTAAAGGCACATTTTCTCTGTTCCTATTGTTACTTCCATGTACGTCGCATTTCATCACGTAACACAAATTACAAAGAGATATTGCACGCCATTTTTTTTTATATTCCAAAAATAATATTGTAATGTACAATTAATTGATTTTGTCAACTTATTAATCACAATATATTAAGAATATATTTTATTCAAGAAATCTCAATCATTGAAAATCCATTTACCCTAGGTGTCATCAAGTGTAGTGGAATATTCAAACATTAGCCATTTCCCTAACCATTCAATCCATTGAGCGACATGGATCTTGAATATGATCGCAATAAACACGAATTCACGCAACGCCTGGAAGAAATATGTAGATCTCAAGAACAGAATCTCAAACGATATTCGTTTTTGAAGACAAAATTTCTTTGCGTTTCATCATTTTGACATGCGACTTTGAATGCAAAAGAAAATTACAAGTCGACTCCATCAATAGATTATAACAAAGCTGTGCTTGTGTTTATTACAGGAAATTAAAGTCCACCAGTCAGGAAAATTATCTTGCAATACCAGAGATCAAAGATATAAAATGCTTGACGTTGTGGGATTTTCTAGGGTTCTCGTTTTGAAATCATAAAAAAAAAGTAATATCCTAACTTTGCTAACACCATTTAGTTGACTCCACAAAGCCGCACGGCACGTCAGCGTTTCCTCGCGTCCAGATGCGCTTCCTGCGAATTCCCCGCGCGGCGCTTCCGCGGACCCAAGGCCTCTTTCCGGGAAGCGGCTCAATGAATGCGCCACCGCCGAAACGCGCATGGCCCGGCCACGCGGAAGCCTGCCTGCCCTTGGGCCCGCCCCGCCCCGCCCCACCCCGCCCCGCCCCACCCCGCCCCGCCCCGCCCCGCCCCGCCCCGCCCCGCCCCGCCCCGCCCCGCCCCGCCCGGGCCCGTCTGGGGGCGGCGGCGGCCAAGAGGTTCGGCGCGCCGGGTCGGTTTTTTGAGCGTCTGCGCGGGGTGATGGATGTGGCGGACGGGTGCGTGCAGCCAGCGCGAGCGCGCGCGCGCGTCTGGGGACGAGGCGAAGCGGACCGCCCGGGCCAGTTCGGCGGTGTCGCCGCGAAGGCCCGGTTGGCCCGGTCCGCGCCGCGCCGCGCCGTGCCGCGCCGCGCCGCGTCAATTTGCCACACCTCGCCAGACGCATTAAATATGAGCCCGTGTGGAGGCGGCGGCGGCGGCGGCGCATGCAACAGGCAACAGCCGGATTCGACGGCCGAAACGCGTCCCCCAGGGTCACCTTCCTGCCTCGCCAGCGTCATTAACGAGGCGGCGCGAGGTGGCACGAGGCGGCTGACGCGCCCCAGGGCTCTGCTCCCCAGCACGCTCCGGCCCTCCGTCCCAGTAGTACTCAAGGCATGGAAATTACACATCCTGCCACTTCTGCGCTCTCCAATGTCTGTAAATTGTTTTCAAAAGGGACTATAACGACCACGGACCGTCTATTCCCCTGCGAAATAAATCGTTAACTTCATAAATGTTTATACGTTTTAACATACACCATCGACTGACTGCCAACTAACATTCACAATTTTTTAATAAAAGTCCTGTCTAGTATATTTCGGATTCGCTTCTCCACTTCAAAATAAGTTAACATCTGTTTTACAATGGTGCTTAGAATATCAGGAGTCTAAACACGTTAATTTGCAGGCTATCATATCAATTTTTCAAACAACTAAACAAAAATAACCTGCAATCATTAAATACATAATACAGTTTTTGTATCAGATTTACATTATGAATTCTCCGCTAATCGCAAAGAGGAATTATAATTATAAAGGCATGGGATTATCGCGGATCGAATTACCACGGCTTTTCAATTTGCCGCAACTCTCACCATGGAAGTATAGCTCTTCATAAAATATGCGTGGCGTGGAGACGGCTCGATATTGGTGGTGACAGTTTAAAGAGCCTTGGCGCTTAACACAGTGCCTCCCTCGCGCCCGCATGCGCGAAGGACAACTGCCCGACACGCAAGAGGCCCAAGGGACACAATAATCCATAATATACCGAAATGAAATTCTCTACTTCCCTTGAGATTCGCTGCTAACCCTCTCACCCGGCGCAGTCTCCAAATGGCTGGTGCGCCTGCAATCAGCGCGGCGGCTTCCCGCCCGCAGAGCCTGCGCGCCGAGCGGGTTGCCGCCCGCCTGCGCCCAGGCGCCCCCTCCCATCCGCCCACACCCGGACAGCCAGTTTACGAAGAGAACGCTTTGAATTCCCCAAAATATACTGTTTTGTTAACGCTATTTCAGTGGAGTCAATTCTATTTTATAGCCTCATTGATGTAGGTACGGAATCAGTGATATAAAGTAAAGAACATTATGTTATCGTTGGTCTCTGTGGGTATCGGATTCCACAAATGTGTTTCCATTCATTCTTTCCCTTCCGTATACACCAAGGAGCACAATTTCCATTCCAAATGAGCACTGTCTCACATTTCCTCCTTCCTCCCATATCACCATCCATTTTATAGAACTCACGCTAAAAAAGCAAAATGTGTGGACAAAATTCAAACTATTCTAGGACAAACTAATGAATTGAAATTTAAAATCGAATGTTTGTGACAATTTCAATGTATAGAAATTTTGACCTACAACAAATATATTGAGGAAACTATCATAAAATGTCAGTCGAGTTTATAATACATTATTGGATTATTTTTGACTTCAATACATGGGTAGCTTATATTCCAAGCAAAAATTATTTTTTCTATTGTTTAACGAATAGTTTTTAATACAACTTTACTATCTGAAAATCCTTATCGCTTATACCGGCAAAGCTATTATGCTTTTCGGTGCAAATACAAGTTTGGTTTTTAAAATACTCCTTTTGTTGCATTTATAGTTAATTAATTTTGTGTTTCTTAAAATGTGTCCACAATGGATTTAGCACTTTACAAAGTTTATCTTGCACATATTTTGTTCCACATTAACAGATACAAGTCTAAGTGATGGATTAACCAAACGAAATGCGCATCAGCACATCCCGACGCATTGCCGTGACTGATCGCGTTTATCCTCGCCCTGCGTTAACAAGCCACAAGTTGCTCTTCAATCAAACACGTTACGCAAGTTAAAATATGTATCAATACGTGGAAAATTGAAAATGCTGATTCAAATAAGTAAAAGGGAGAACATATTATGCAATGCGTTGGGGGAGACAGGAAAGTCAAAAGAAGTAATTTCTAAAAACGTTTAGAGGAAATATATCAAGCAAATACAAATTACAGAAGGAACACCCGATTGAAACAAAAATATTGGAAGTAATATCACAAAAAAATAATCCAAATAATGACTCTATAAACATGAGGTTTTTTGAAAGTAATATACCAAACGCAGAATGTACACGCGAACGAAGAAAAGTATCAGAAGAGGAAAACGTTAACCAAGTATCATATGAAACCTGTGAAGCATTAATGTCTCGTAACAGAATAGGTCGGGCAAAGAACGCGTCGGGAGAGGAACATGTCAAATAAAGACGACAAGGAGCACTGCAAATGAGATGTCGGCCAGCCATCTAATCTGCAGTCAGTAACACTTGATGTAAGATTTGGGCGTCAAAATGAAAAAGACCTGTCTAACGACCGAGGAATCGCGGAGCTGGCGAAGGGAGTGCCCGGGAGAGGGTCTGGGAGCCGCCCGCCGCCACTGCCTCTCGGTGCCCCCTTCCCCGCTCTCTCGGGCCGGGCCTGGCCGGGCCGGGCCCACGGCCGCACCTGCGCCGCCACCGCCGCCGCCCGCCGTCCCTCCGCCGTCAAGGTCAGCGCGTCGCCCTCCGCGCCCTACGCCTCCCCCTAATTGTCCCCGCCCCGCCCCGCCCCGTGCCACCGCATTTACATACAACACGCTGCGGGAAAAAAAAACCCACCGGCTGCCCGACGCGGCGCGGCGCGACGCGGTGTGGCGAGGAGAGGCGTCCAGCGGGCACTCGTTATCGCGCCGAGTGGACCTACATACTGACCAGAGGTTACGCCAAGGTCGGTGCGTCGGGTTTTTTGGGCGCGTGGCCGGCGGCCCCCCCTGCGCCCCTCCGTCCGCTTCGCCCCCCCACGTCCTACGCCCCGCGCCCGCGCGCCATCGCACATACGCTCCCAATACTGATAGCGCCGCGCCATCTAGATATGCCCGTTGCCGCGAGACTGAATCACTCCACCTGACGCACATCCTGTGCGGATGCCGGGCCCACCGATCCTCCCGATTTTATCTTTCCGCTCGAGCGAATTACAACACACGCATCGAGTTTCGTAGGCGATGTGAGGAGGCGAACGTGCCTGGAACGAATATAAAGTCAAACCAAGCACACAGGACCTGATTCTCCAATATCTCGGCTTGGTGTACATTAGGAAGGAGCAAATAGTCAACGCGTATAAATTCCATTTGGAAGATAATGCGGACGTTTTCTGCACTTATCTTCAATTTCGGCCTTCCAAATGCGTGACGATAATGCGTGACACGTTTGCACCTACCCAGCTCCTGCGTGAAAACGAGATTCCCGCTCTCACATTTTTTTAATTTACACTCAGCGCACATTGCTTAAATATAATTATTGAAGCAAATTTCACGAGCCTAGTTATTACACTTATTTAATAGGTTGCTCTCTAGATTTTGAAAAGAAATGAGTCAGCGGATTCCCAAATTATCTTCTCGTATTGCTTCAATGTTTTCGAATGAATGTCTTCCTTATCTGGAGTATCAAGAAAATTAAGATAAAAATAATTATCTTCAGAATCTACACCATATTGAATAAGTTGTATATCAAAAACATTTTACAGTGACACACGAGATGATTACGAACACTTTTGACGCATTGTAAAATATCAAATAATAGATAGCATTATGGTCCGGTAATTCCGAATTTTCCCAAGTATGTAACAATTCAAGGTTTAAAACTATTTATGTAAAAAGCGACATTCAAATTCTTGACTACGTTCGACAGTTGTACTATTTTGTAATCTTTCGAAAGGTCTACATACTTTTAATCAGAAAACGTTTTTGTCACTAGCGAATTATCACTAAAGAAGGAATGTAAGTATTATTTTTAAGACATTTACTAAGAAGACAAACAATGTAAATTTACTTGACATTAAGTCTCCATACAATGTATAGAATTGCTTTTTTTATTTATTAACAGTTTTGACTTAACAAGAAATGCGTTTTCTGGTTTCCAGAACTATATTACTAAAACTATGTATTCGAACATATTCCTTCCGATTTATTCGGCAATCTACTCGGCAATTTCCTTTAAATTTTGACTCTATCCTCTATCTATTTTCCTTTCTAGCGGACTTCCTCCATTTTTCTCACGTGACCAGATCATTCCACTATTCCCCTATTTATGACACTAATAACATAAACAATTCGGGACGGAGAGTGTGAATATGGCCTGGAGTTATATTTAGATCTTTATTGAAAATTATGGCATCCAATTATATATTACAATTTATGGGATTTTCAGATTATTAGTCATTTTTTTCTGAAAGTGTTCAATTCTTCAAGGAGAATGTTATGGTTCAAAATATAAATGTTGTGAAATGGTTTATAATATGTTAAATACTGATATACCCTTCGCATAAATGATTGAAAAAGCAAAATGGTCGAGACCTGGTCGGCAGTGCTTGAGGACACGCTCTGTGACACGTGGCAACCCACACGCGGCCAGGCACGAAGTGGAAGCTGTAGAATCACTCTCGATCTCGCATTATGAACCTTGCCCAGCATCCACTCTCGATATTCTCACCAGGAAAGTGGCGATTCGCTATAGAAAATAAGAGTTTCTCGACGCGGAGAAGAGAAACGCGGGTTTAATTTTGGGTTGATATAAAATGTGTTCACTCTCAAGTCATATGAATCGAAAGGTCAGAAATGGACGAAAATGTTGCATAATCGTCGAACAACAGGACTCCACGGCTCCTTCTAGATATGCAGTACTTAATTACAATAACATGAGATTAGGAAGGGGAGGAGTAAAATCGCCTTCTTGAAGTTTAACCTTGATACGTAACAGTTCACAATGATCCTGACTCGTACTGAACAACACTGAGAGATTGAACAATATATTGAGTACATAGATTCGACTTTATTTGCATTTCCAAGCATGAAAAGATGATAAAAATGACTGCGAATAATCGCCAGTTATGGTTATATCAATAAAGCTTACTCTATAAATTGAATGATTGTGTGGCATCGTTTGTGGAAAGAGTTGCGTAATGTTTATTTAGTTCTGTTTTCAATGACTGTAAATAAGTTCGTGAAACTTGAAAGAAGCAATGTGTATATAGTAATGATTACGAAAATAATAGAATATTTTACGTATTATCCCATTTTTTGCCTTTAGAATTGGCTTGGAGAAATAACATTCCACCAAATTACTAATTTTCCAAATCTAAATTGCAAATTTTTTCGCCAGTTAAGAACGATTACACCCATATAGTTTGCTCAAAATCACTCATTTCATTTGGTGTCAGTGGAAGTAATATTCAATAATATAGATGTTCTAGGACCGTTAATTATTCATTATTAATTATTTAAATTCTTACTAATAGAAATACACACGGTATCTTTGTCACAAAATTCAAATACAAGAATTATTGATCATCCAATTAAACTATCGGGATATAATATTGCGATAAGTACGAAACCGTTAAAATTATCGCAGATAATTTCCACAAAATGACACACAGTCTATTCATTCTTTAATGGCAGGTGAAAATTGCAAACCGACACTACTTAAGTAACAGCTTTTGTATTGTAACCGAATACCTAATAGGGCTAACGTCGGCATAAAAATAAAACATAGTGGGTATCACATTCTAAAGCGGAATCAAACATCTATTGTATATTTTTAACAAAGTGAATGAAAAATGAGTCATAAACGGATGATAAATTACTCATTACAATGACTAACTTTAATCAATAACCTGCCAGGAAGCAAAATGAATAAGTACATTTCCTGAAACCTCAATTTTCAGACAAAAGATATTGGGTTTCGGAAAGGAACGTGATCGAGGTGGAGGGGCGTGCTGCCATTTGAGCTAAGTGCCCGGTCTTAAGTGGCGGTGCGGCGCGTCACCGCATCCGGCTTGGCAGAAGATTCGAGGAAAGCTCAATCTGCGCCATTCAGACACAGAGCCATTGAGGCGCCGAGCTCATCCGGGCCTTCCGGTGAAAGGGCCCGGCGCGGGACGCCCTTTCCCCCGCTTCTCTCCTTGCCCCTCGGCGGCCGCGCTGCACGGGCCCGGGCGGCGCATTTCCAAGCGCAAGCTGGCTCTCGGCGCGTACTAAAATGTGGTTGAACTTCATTAGTCATTTACTGTCTCAAATAGTTAAGTACGTATTACAACTCCTAGCTGCAATTCAAAGTGTAGGAAATCGACCGCGACAGCTCATCGGCTGCGTTGCCTTTGCAGCATCGTGAATCGGCAGGATTCGAGGATTCGAGTCCGGACTGGTGGATTTTCACGAGCTGCACAGGTGGGTCGAATTCAAGAAGAATTCTGGCGCCCGGTTGGCCCTGATCAGTAATTTATCATGAGTTCTCCGATAAATATTAAGTGAATACCCAAGCAATACCCCCGCGAACGAGCCACGGACGGGGCGCGATGTTCCCTTCCTCGCCTTTGTCCTACCCTCTTGCATACACACTTACATGAACGAGTGTTGTCCTACCCCTCATATCAGCCGCTTAGAGCGCGTCTCGGCCGGTGCGGTGTCGCGCTGGGGTGAGAACCCTTCCAGCCGACGTGTAGGTCAGCGCCGTCACCCCAGGCCACTTACGGAACAAACGACCAACGTAGTTGGAGCACGCCCAACCAGTAGTCACTCACGAAGTCAATTTCTATTTTGCAATCAGTAAAGAATGGATTCACACTGTATTTCGGTAGCGCTTGAAATAGGCATTCAAGAAAATCTAGGCGAGTTACGTTCAAGGAACCAAGCTTCGCGAAGCCACACCTCCCGCACGATGGGAATTAGAGCAATTCGTGGTCCCACTGCTGCTGTTGCAACTGGTCCGCAAACTTCGACACCTTTGACACGAGGGCGTATGAGGTATAGAGTCATTAAATTTAGAGCCATACGTTATTTACTATACTCTAAGCAAGCGCTGAGGCAAAAGTACAAACATCCTACCACCTCCCCTGAATCTGCGAGGTTCCTTTGGGCCAGGCGCCTGCAATTACAGCCTCTGCATATGGGTCCTTTAATAAACTAAAAAAAGTAAAATAGCCTAAACTGAAGCGAAAGTACTGTAATGTGCGCATATGTCAATGTGTAATACGCAGTAAAAATGTTTGTTACTTTATATAATTTCTGTATATTACACTCATATTAATTGAATTACTGAAATGCACTGAAAATATTGCTATGATAGTGCCGTAAAACAAAGAGCAATTGCTTTCAGTGAAATATGCATTTCTTACGAAGTACATGTGGTGATTTTGCTACACAATGTTTACACAATATTTCTGTTTATTCACTTTTCCTTGCCGATGTGCTTTCACTCTAACAGTCCGAATATTATTCTTAAGAATGTAAAATTGCTGACTGCCTTTCGAACTTCTAAATAATGCGGCTACTGTTAAATAAGTGTTGAAACTAATTCTAACATATTTACGTCTGATACAATTCAAATTTAGTCTGCATAACTAATATGATCTAAGTTGTAACAGTTTCAAAAAACAAATGATCTGGAAAAGAACGATGCACAGATAGCGAAACCAACTGTTGTTCAATGTGATGAGAATTAGTGCTGGATTCTTTCTTGCTGGGTGCCGAGCCTCTCTGACTGGGTTAGTTTCGAGGTGTTGCTTGGCGTTGCAGGCATGTGGTCTGGCTACTTCAACCAGTACTACCACGATTCCCTAAAAATACAGTGAATCAAGTCTCTTTCCAAAGAGATGTCATTCCACCGAAGTGAAAACAAAAATGTACAACTCCGAATTAAGCGGAGTGTCGGATTATTCATCATTTACTTCAGAAAGCACTCGGAGGACGTAGCTTCCCTACTGCAGGAATGTTTTATTACCATTTCAATTACGTAGGATATCAAGAACTACATTTAAGATGTGACATAAGAAATCGTATTTCAATTTTTTCTCGTCCTAAAACTCTACCATTAGCAAATATGGTGCGTGTTGGTGTATGTTCTTTTACAAATGTGTCTTATACCATGGGTGGTGTACCACCTGCACGAATATATAGCTCCAGGAACTTTGTGTTTTTTGGTTGCAAGGTATTATAATTATATTTTATTTTATCATTTCCATGCATTTTACAGTAATAATATGTGGTAGAGGAGGCTTAAGTGGTTAATCAATACGGTTAATTACATCAATCTATCTTGTACATTCTATCCCTGATGGTGGAAATATATTCTCCGAGCGTTGGCAAACAATTATGTGGTTCATTACTTTCTGCTGACCAAACCGCATGAACCAGCCTTCGTTATGTTTATGGTCGTAAGGGTAATTCATAAATCGTGTTTCGTTTATTTCCTTTTTATGCATAGATACGAATAGTGCATCTCGGGAGTTACGTCGTAAAGGTGTAATAATGCCATTAAGTTTCAATATGTAAAGTAATGGCTATTCCACTCAAGAATTAGGGACCAGCAGAGTATCAAAATTCGCCAGGCACAAAGCTCAATTGGAACTGTCATTCACCTCGAAGAATGAGATTGTCACTACATTGACTGATTAATAACTGAGCGTTCAGGAAATTAAATTTAAAAAACTACGTTCATTGCAACTTTTAAAATTTTTGTGTCTCATCTCCACGATTTCACTATTATACCTCGTATCGAACATTTTCGGAGCATTTACACAGCTCATATCCTCATCGCTTTGCAATTCGTGAATTTATCTGCAGTATTCCCAAAGCACTCACGACATTACCTCCGCAAATCTCTTAACATTGTCACGTGCCCAATACGACAGCACTCTGTCACTAGTAGTAGAAAATCTTGTGAAAACCATTAGAGATATGTAAAGTATCTGAAACGTCTACGGTGGAAGCATAGAGAGCCGTGAGCATTGATTAGTAATTCCGGACGCGTCAACTGCTAAGGCAATGAGTCCCGTAAGAGAAGTGCATGTTTTATCGCGGGAGGTGATTGTGATCTTCCCCCGCCAATGTCAAGGTCCGACGCTGTCTCTTCACGTCGACTCGCCGAGTTTTCCCTGCACCAGGTATCTTCCACCAGTGGGGAACCGCGCCATCCGGGGCACGCTCTAAGCTCCTGACTGGTCTTCGGACATATGTGTAGTGTATGTAAGTGTGAGTGAGTAAGTAAAAGTGCGGATAGGACAAGGAAGAAGAAGGAAAGACGGCGTGGCCAGGGGCATGTTTCCTAGGATACTGCTCCGGCATTCGCCTGGCGTAAATCCGAGAAACGGTAGAAAACCACCGATCAGAGCAACCGATCGCTAGAGTTTTCCTCCAGACAGCAGCTGAATCCAACCTAGCTCGAAAATTCTGGCACCGCCGGGACTCCAGGTCAAAGGCACTGCCGCAGGAGCCGGTGCGACGTTGAGAGCGTCCACATTCTCCGCGTGGAGAAGGAGAAGGGGGCGCGGCGGAGGGCGTGAATCGGCAGGAAAGCGGTGGCGAGGGGAGCGAGGGCCGCGCGCGCCCCAGTGGCCCATGGCCCCGCTTCCGCCCTCGGCCCCACCTGCCACGCGCACTTCGAGCCCAGTCAGTGCCGTCAAGTGCGAACGAAAGGAAAGAATATATACAACAATTTCTCTAGTTAATTAATAAAAACTGGTCTTAGTGTAAGTTAGGCAGGCCAAAGCGCAAGTAATTTAACGTGAGGATTTGAATATTCAACGTCGCCATAAGACAAAGCCCCTCCGCAACTCAAAAGCAAATGCTTGTCCCTTGCCCAGAGGGGGGCTGCGGGGGGGGGGGATCCCCGCGGCCTCGTTGCCTTCGACTCGCGCGACGACTCGCTCGCTCCGAGTGAGGAGTCATAGTCCTTTCGTCGCAGGAAATGGGAAATGCATACCGTTGCCCATGACCAGCTGCTTCTACTTCCTAACAATGTAAGCCAGGCTACACACGTAAAAATGTATGTTCAACTTAAATTTTCAACACACGCGTTTCTATTGTTGGAGAAAATAGCTAAAAGAGATCCATCAATTCTTATTTTCAAATGTGATAACAGCACGTTAATATTTTGTATATGAGCGTCCGCGTATATTTTAAACCTACATTCGTCATGATTGTATCGCCTTGTTGATCAATTCTCTATCAGATTAACTCTTTCGGAAAGTAATACATTGCCACAGCAAAGAGACGTGAGACCAGAAAATTCCCGCGTAATCATAATGAGGATCTGGGGTCTCATCCACATCGGCATCCGTGGGAATGAATTTTCCAGGAAACTACTTCGTAAATAACAAACGTACGCTTCCTGTGTGTTGTGTGTGTGTGTATGTATGATTTACATATGGAATTTAAGGAATTAACTTTTATAGTTCTTGCTGCATTTTAATTCTTTTTTTACATAGGTCTATTCGAGAAATAATTGTCATTACTTTTGCGATTAGTAACGTGTTAGCATTTGTATGGAGTAAATGACTCATGAAAAGCAACTTCTACATACATAATATTTCATTTATCCTTCATTAAAAGCATTAAATGACACATGAAATGCAACTGCTACTATCATGAACAGTTATCATATGAACTAATGGAAAGCAGATTTGTGCGTTTAGCTCTGCCAATGTAACGATCTCGTTTGCTCAACTATATTTGAGAGGGACTGTACACGACGAGTGGGTGGCGGCCTACGGTCCCCGATGTCCGTAAGACCTGCGACAGCATCACGGCGACCTCTGCTGGCTTTCGGCTCATTGCTTCAGACCTGTCCCCGCAAAACTCTAACACAACCCAATGCGTGGCAAACTGCTTTGTGCATTCTCGGCAATACCGTGTGATTAAGGGATAGCCAATAATCATTTCCCCTTGATAATTTTCAACTTCCTCCACATGAAATTTAACTTTATTCTTTCGTATTTCACAAAGGTCGGTAAACGGGTTTGTGCTGAAGGTTCGTTAGTATGGCGTAAGAACAGCAACAGAGAATGACAATATGAATGAACTTGAATGGCACCGCGGAAAATAGTCGAAGATATATGACAGATTATTCTACACACTGCACACGTATTTGAGTTTTCAGTCTTCTTTTGCAAAAAATTTTTGGCCTCTTCAAGCGAAGCTTTAGACAATTGTTGATCATTGTCAGAATCAATGAATAAATGAATGAATGACAATGCTTCATGAATATTAATCACCAATCAACATTTTAATTTTATGCATGTTTACAAAAATAGAATAGAACATGACACCCACAAGTAAAATAGCAACATATCTTGCTTCCAACTTAAAGAACTGCACAATTATATACCCATAACGGTACGCTGTCCTACTTCCATCCTAGGACTCGCCGAGCCCAGAAGCTCCTGGAATTTCTGATGACGCAACATTTATTCGGCTTACGTCCAAGTCGAATCGCCAAGTAACTCGGCCTGGCTATGCTGAAACGATATGGAGATATCATACAGAACATTGGCTTGAAAATCTTTGACTTACTCCGTACAACTAACTTGCTCTTTAAGTCATTCGATATTCCAAACGATACTTTACTGTGCGAAAGTTGAACGAACGGTACGTTGAGAGAGGAAATAAAAGTGTGCTTTGAAACAGATTCGTGACCCCATTTGAACACATCTGAAGGTCGTAGTGCGATGTAGAGACTAATTGGAACAAATTCGCTAACGGTTACGTATACTAAAGGAAAGAATACCGGCCATCTACTAGAATTTTATATGCAGTATTTAAGGTATCAAGAGTCATATCCATTTATAAATGGTAACAAATTATTATTTAAAATTAAAAATTCCTTATCTTTTACGCGGCGGAAGACGTAGCCTTGAAAGTACGGCTACCTTTAGATATCTATTTAAAACTGATATGAAGTTTACTATGGCATCAAAGCAGGGGATGGTAACTTTCATGGAATCCAGTAAATAAGTCAACTTACAAAAGATTGGTAGCATACAGGTAGACATGCGATGACGATGCGCAAGTACATGCGATGACGCAAGTGACTATATTTTTAATCTCTCTCTCTCTCTCTCTCTCTCTCTCTCTCTCTCTCTCTATATATATATATATATATATATATATATATATATATATATATATATATTAGAGAATAAAGTAGTAAATTTAAAAAAAATTAGGGCAAGTTTTAAAACAATGATGTGGAGACTACTTTGTAGACATTAAATAATGCGTGTTAAAAAAAATCGAAGCATACAAACGCTCGTTTCTAACGGTGTTCTAAAATGAAATAATGATTGCATTTTCAAATATTTGTCCCGATACAAATTTTACTTTACAAACTTTAAGAGAAAAATATTCGTTACTTTCGAATGAATGTTATGTCAGTATTTTGTGATGTAACTACGTAATTGCCAACATCTCTACTAACACGGAAAATAACCAGAAATTACACATTTCTCCACAACTGATCATCTTTTAACCCGATTTCGTCGAGTGCCTCCGCTTTCATAACAGTGTTCCCGAATCGTTAGAAATTAACCTAGTTAAACGGAAAGGAACTAAACAGAAACTTACGTGTTATTCCAAAAGTGTAACACTCGGATCCTAGGTATCAAAAAAGTAATATACCTAAATATATTTGTTTGAAAAGTGTAATGTTTGATAAAATATACCTTCTAAAAATAATTCAAACATCAAATAGTTAAAATGCGTAAATTTATGGTTCTAAATTTAATTAATTATAAATACTTGCATACGAGTCTATTACTTTCGATAATTTTTATATTCGAACGCTAAAATTTCACAAGACATCTGCCGTCATCATTAATTCAGACATTGGCTCATGATATGCAGCAGTCTACGAAGGAGAAAATGCAACACACTTTCGCTCGTTTGCAGAGCCTAGGTTAACCAGGGCGGCATGGCCTACTTCCGCGTCTCCCTCGCCCAAGGACTCCGAGTACTCACGCAAGTCCATGTCGGTCGGCGCTGCGAAGGGAGAGGCAGAGGCGCCGGCGCGGCGTGCGTGCGTGCGTGCGTGCGTGCGAGGCGGTTGAGCCGGGGACGACAGGTGCACTGATGTACCCGCGGGCGCGAGCTCTGGCCGTCGATAAGCGCGTCGAACGGCGCACGCCCCTCCCCCGCCCATCCGCGATGACTCACGCCGATAGCGAGCAATGTTGCCAGATAACGGCACGTCGCGGCGGAAGCGGGCGGCGGGGGCGGCGCGCGAATCTCCCCGGCCACGCCCACTCCCTCGCGCCGGCGCCGAATTCTTTTACTGCGGTCCACGGGGCATTGCGAACTCGACACCCTCTCACATCGGTTCATTGACAGAAATAAATCCAAAATGTCCCAAGAACACATCGTAGTGATATTTTGTGATGATGCGATGTCAATCAAGGTTAAGGCGCATGGAATCGAAGCACAAAGCAATTCACTGGTATAGCATTGATTCAGGCGGATCAGTAAGTGGCAAATTGCAATGAATATGTTGCAGGTAAATGCCCGTGATAGCGTAATCTCACAAGAGAAGAATAATCTGATATTACTAATAAGATAAAATCTCTTCCACGTTGATCCCTCTTTACAGATTGAACGGATGCTCGCATGTTGAAAGATAGTAAGTGAATAATTTTCTAATAAAGTGAATCAGGAACTGCACGTATGAGCCATCAATTAATATTTTTGCTGTGATAAAAATAGTTGAGGACGTAGGTTCCACTTATGCTTCCTATCCCCGTTTCTGCTGGGCTTATCTACTGTACCCCGTCAGTCAGAGAATATCAGAATATAAAACATGCGCTCTTTAAAATTTTACTTTTTACAAAATCAGGCAGAATATTTAGTCATTAATCGTTCCGCTTCTTTAATATTCTTGGAGACGAAATCTCTCCTTCTGCTAAGGGTCGGAACGGCGTTGGAAGTACCGTGGTCAGCACTGAGCCTCTGGCTCAAAGGAAGTTGGCCCGGGTGTGCTAACGTGGCCTCTGCGAAAGACCGAAGATATCGCGTTGTCAATACATCAGGGCACAATAAACAGCAAAATAATAAAAAATTCGTTGACATTTGTTTTGAGGCAGAGTTTAGTCAACCTGCAGCACACACAAATGAAAAGTAAGAATCGTTTTATTTCCAAAGTGCCCACATACTATAATGCTGATCACGATGCCCCACGATACCGTAATTTTCAACCAAACATCCTAAATAATATCTCTTACAAGCCACACTAGCCAAACAACTACTATTCCTTTCGGACCTGCCACTAAAGACATATTGTAGGTTATGATTATATTGAAAGGAAATGTACATATTTATGTTAAAGTAAATTTTCACTCAAATAATTAGAGAGATAATAATAAATTTGTACGAATATGCAAGAATGCCTGTTCTTTCAAAATATCGTAATGAATTTAACGATGAACGTGTGGTTTGTTATATGAATAAAAATATAAGGTTTCGTTTTTATTCTATAACCTACTAGTTATTCACTATTTATATAAGGAATTTGCACAGAACACAGACATTTTATTGATTTTGCATACAGAAATCTCTCGATTATTCAGCACTTTGTCCAATTAAACGAAAAAATGACGGAAGTGAAACCGAAGTGAAATACTAGAGTATTGCAGAGAAATAAAAAGAGAAATTTTGTTGCAAATCTCAAGAATAAAAAAAAGTTATTAACACACATCATAACTAATGAATTTAATAATTGAAATGAGATTTCGAAGATAATCTGATGTACATTTTGATCACTTACGGCAATACAATCGAAAGTCTACTATCGGACCTCGGAAATATGGTGTAATTACATTAAATTTATTTTCCAAAAAATTGTCAGAAATACCGATTTTTTATCAAAAATAATATAAATTTCGCACTATCAACGAAATAAATGAAAGAACATGTATTCAAGTACTGACCGTATTCAGTATTAAAATATTTGTACGTTCTACCAAAATACACAACAAATTTCTCAAAAATTTAATTTAATATTTACCTCCAATCAATGTCCGAACATTTCTATATTTGTGTACGATTGTACTTCTCAATTCCTCATACAGACATTTTAGTTCATTCATTCATTTTCATGATCATTACTTTTAAAAGAGAAAAATTCGATTGCGTATTAATGTAATGGCTACGGAACTAAGGATTGAAAAAAATACTCTGCAAACGTTTTTTTTTCTTATATCATATACTTCTCATATTTCAACTCATTTTTTCTGCAGGTTTTTACAGAACTATATAATACTGCGAATGTGAAGTATTCTTCAATTTCTGATAATCTCAGCCTTTCTATAAATAGTTTGCAATTATATCGAAGCCTCAGAAAACGTACCACTTACGCACCATTTTTCAACCGTAAAACAGAAAATTAAAAATAATTCATTCTTCTGCATAACGTAAATATAGATGTTCTTAAATTATTTGTATTTTCGTTTTTCAATGCAAAACACCCTTTTTTACGAAAAAAAATTACATGCTTAAGAGAGAGATTATCAAAGTTATTCTTTCATAAAAATAAAGATTCCACGTGTTTCTGAAGAGATGATGATGATGATGATGATGATGATGATGATGGTAATGAACAATCACAACCGGACGATTTTTAGGTCTCCATGCTGGCAAAGGATGTGGCTTGAACCTGAATGTTTCACCTAACAGTGATTGTTTGCTTTTGTCTTGGAGTGAAACCTGACGGATAGAGGGTGTTATATGGGGCGGCGTGAGCATTGCAACCACAAACGCATGGCGCGGTACTCAAACCAAGAGCCTCCGGCTCCGCATGCTTTGACAAAGCCTGTGCGGATCAACAAGAGCGTGCACACAATATCCGGTGCAGACAATTTCATGTATTTTGGAGGGGAAGCCAACTCTTCAAGGCGTCACACACTCCCCCGTCTCTTCGACGCCACTGGTGAGTGATAATCAATTGGAACAATAGAGGCAGACTCTATCAGGCGATTCTTATCTGCGTTTAAGAGAGCATACCCAATATTGCGAGTTCATAATTCAAATTATTCGATGGATAGAAGCACACATATTATACATTATTACAGGACGTACACGCTACGTTATCCGAAGATCTGGCGATAAATAGCAACATTTTATTATTATAACCACTCTCCCACGCACACACGCACGTAGAGGCGCATATAAACATGTGCGGCCTTCATGAAGGTCTTCTCACGCATTCCCTCGAAGATTGCAGCGTAACAACCCAGCAGACCATCACAAATGACAAGCAAGGAGTAATTGAAGGAAATATAGTACAAGAGCATTCAGGGCTGGTTCCATAAACGTTTCTAAATCACTGCACATATGCTCGCAAATTTTGCACAAATACTTTTGAGCGTCGTAAAAAATATAGGGTGTTTAGAGATTCTAAATATTATCTCAAAATGTTTTTTTTCTCAATATTTATTGCAATACCATCCGCTAAGCACGAAGACGTTATAAATAAAATAATTAAGGACATCGGGTTGTGCTATTTTTCTATTTATTCACTTTCATTTATAAATCATTGGAGAAAAATGTCCTGGTCTAATGTGATACCTAATACGAAAATACGAATTTAAGTTTATTCTGCGTTAAATCACTATGGCGTCTTACTGTTTAATCGAAATTCTACTATATAGACAAGGTTCAAAATATAGTTTAGGGATTCTACCACGTTGAAAATGATCCAAAAAAATAACAAATTTGATTATTAAAAAAAACGCAAAACATAATAAACAGTTGGATGATTGTTTGTACGAGAACCTTCCTTAACATACCTACACCTATACTGCACATGAACGAATATGCAACGTTTGTTTCAAATTGACTTCACTTAGTTCGTCAGTACAAACATTTTTTCATGGTGCTAAATGCATTAAAAACCGGGACCGATGCAAATATTTGGAATAATTTTAGATTTTGTGCCCCTTTCCGATTGCAAAAAGTGAATCGTGAGTAAAAATTAGCTCTGAAAAACGGTAAAATTCTCCCCCCCGTAAAATAATTATTTATTCAGAATATAAGAATTATATGCAGAAAATATAATTTTGGGGTTTCAACAATATAGTTTTAGCAACTGATGAGTCAGATGTGGATCGCTGTTAGTGATGGATGTTTCTGGAAAAATATATCGAGGTCAAGAAAACATCGATGTTTTTCCCATCCCTAAGCGGAGCAGAGCGGAGGGGAGGGGAGGGGAGGGGAGGGGAGGGGAGAGGCCGGAGGGGGTGGAGCAGCTTAATAGACAATCGTGATGAATAAATACCCTAGTAACCCCGAGTAATCGGCTTGTATTGAGATATTATTTTTAGTTTTTACTAAATAATAGTGATAATGTGTTAGTAATTCCTGTTATTAGCAAATCTGATTGGAAAACGGGAGATTAGTTCAATGCAACCAGTCTGAATTCGCGTAAGACTAATCCATTATTTACGCTCTTGGCCTTCCGTGAGAAATTACAATTCGGATTTCTGTTGGATCCATAATCATTTTTTCATTAAATGGCAACGAACAGATTATAAATTATTTGTTAAAATAAAATAAGATTTGTCTTCTTTGAAGAATTTTAAACAATCTATCATTACTTTATCATATACTACTCACGTAGTATAATAGAGAGAATTATGTAATGCTGGCGAAAAAACGTACTTGTCGCCAGACAAACAAAGTCGAATCGCAGGCTCTGACCGAAATAGGAGATACTTCTTGTTTCAATAGTTGTACATTTAAAAGCTATGTAGCCAGAATTCCCGTTTTTTGGGGGTGGAGGGTGAGGGGGGGGGCTTGATTCCGAAAAATTGGTCCTCGCCAAAACCTCCGACCATACGGAAACAACAAACAACTTACTCCAGGATGACTCAAACTCTTTTCATTCATTTTTCTCAGAGAGCAAAGTACACTTATAAAAATGAGAACAGAAATTAGGTAAATTCTTGAAAATTGCAATAAATTATTTTTTTTTCGGAGTCTCCCTGCAACTAATTAAAATATTAAAGATAAGGCACCTATTTATTAATGAATTCTATTGTTCAAAATTAGATATTTAAATAAGGTAATGAACATGTTTTCCAAAACAAAAGTCATTTTTGCGTAAATTTGCGGATACTAATATAATATATACTAATATTAAAAAAGATTAATTTTAAAAACAAGATTTTCTGGAATAGATCCATTTTTTTATTTTTAAGCTTTTGCAATTGATAGAGACATGTGCATTGAATAACTTGACTTTAATGTCATTTTGATATAACATTTTAATTATTCGAAAATTACACAAATAGAAGTTCAAGTAGAAAACGAAGAATACAAAAATAATGACGAACGGTCCATGATCCCCCATTTAAAAAAATACTTCAACATTAATTACGTCAATGAAGACTTCTATCTGGGACAAACAGGGTCATTTGAAATCTGATAAGAGAAAGAAATGAAGAATAGAATCTCAAAGGTTTGGAAGAAATTTTCGGACCTAAAATATATTCTGGAAAATAAAAAAGAAGGCATAAAGAACAAGAAAGCGATATTAGATTCCTGTATACTGCCAGTTCTACTATCTGGAGCTGATACATGGTCTCAAAACGCCCCAAAAAACAATTATATAACATTTGGCAAAGAAAAACAGATAGGAAGTGATAGAGGTCACGCTAGAGACCGGGTAAGAAATGAGGATCTCCGCAAGAGATCGAAATTAAAAGATTATGCAGTGAGGCAAAGAAGATCAAATGGAGATGGGCAGGTCACATAATGCGTATGGATCCGAAGAGGTGGGCACACCGAGCTACTATATAGGAACAAGAATTGGCAAAAGAAAAGTGAGACGGCAAAAAAATCGTTGATGCGATGAAATAAAGAGCTGTAGCCGGCAAGCTGTGGTCAAGAAAAGGGTTTATGTGAGAGTTTTATGTGAATGTGGCACGAAGGTATTGCAGACAGTGGAGGAAATGAAATTGCTTCGCTTCATCTTCAGGCATTACCTTCTCAGATCACACCTGAAGGGAGCAAGAGATTTGGTGTCACAACTGTTATGGACAACATAATTTAATGGTTATTATTGTTTTAATGAGTCATGTTCTTAAGGGTTACTATTTCTGAAGATTCCATAGAGCAAAAATTTGTTGTCTCTTGACATTCCTATCTGCCTTGCGATATGGGGTTTGAAGTGACATAATAACAAAAACGAGTATCAAAATGTATGATGTCGAAAGGCATTCAAAATATTCAGTCAGCACACCAGTAAAATCCATTCAAGGTAGTAGCAATAGAAAAAGTGATTTTCTAGTTTGTACTCGCACTGCTCAATAAGCAAGGCGTCTCGCATGAAAGTGCCTATCGCTGCGCTGCTTCCGACCGGGAGGGCCTGGAGTTCGAGTTCCGACAGTCGCAGGATTTTCCACACTACCTACGTAGCCAGGTCGAGTTCTGTTGCTGGCTGCTCCGATCGGTAGTTTTTCATGGTTTCTCCGCTCAATACCAGGCGAATGCCGTAGCAGTATCCTCCCAAACGAACCACGGACCGCGCGTGATCTTTCTCGCCCATTTCTTGTCCTACCCTACCTCCTCCACACAAACACACTTTCATGCCCTACACCACACATGCCGGGAGACCGGGCGGGAGCTCCGAGTTCCGAGCTTGTCCCGGCCAGGGCGTTGCCTTGCGGGTACGATATCCCTGGTTGCGGCCGAACTCCGCTGGCCGACGGTAGGTCGGCGTCCTCCCTACTTAAAAACAAGCACTACACTTACGGGACCAATCGACTTGGCAGGTGACGTGCCCGGAATCAGAATAATCAGTCAGTCAAAGTTTCTCTCGCAGATTTGTCGCTGATGAAGACAAAAACTTCCTTTAGGGATATCGAAGAATGGAAAATCCACGTTTTTTTTTCAAAAAGGGAAAATTCATTCCATTAAAGAAAATGGAAACGTTTCACAAGGATTCAAGAGATATCAGAATTGGCAAAGGAACGAAAAACGATTTTTCGGATATGCTGCTATTAATGGACCATTAGAATCATGATTTATTACAAGAACATGTGTACATCACATTAAAACGTGCTGACAAGGATAATTTCAAATATAGTCATCGCAAAGCAAGTTACATTGATTTTAGAGGATCTAGATTACTTTCCTAGGAGTAATTTCCATTGGTTAAAATGGAAAATATAGAAGTGCCCATAGAGCACGGCACGCGGCGTACAGAACACGCACTGGGAAAGTGGCGAAGAGCTGGCCCACAGCTAACCAGGTACAAAGACTGTTATGCATTACTCACGGCGGAAGATTAAGACTTGAAGGGAAGGTTGTACGGTCGGTATTTCCGGCTTATCTGACTTCTAGGAAAGAGAAGGTACGGACATCAGCGTGGCGTATTCTATACACTGAGGAATTTTAAACTAGTAGATGATCTGCGAAAGTTATTGATGAAATATTTCAGTGTCGAAGAAAACTAGTATTACAAATTTTAATTCATTGTCTATTTGATTGCACAACCGATTTTGGTAATCTACTAGTCATCTTAATACAACCAGTTTCAATCGAAATAATTGCTGTGAAGTTGCATGTCCAAAATGCTTCAAATTTAAAAAGTAAAAGTAGGGAACCTCTTCATTCAAGACTTCAGAAAATAAGTACATTTTTTCTGCATAACTTTAGTATGGTAATAAAAATTTGGGTAGATAGAGTTTTAAGTAAAAACGTCAAAATCACGTAGTTAAGTTTAGGTCGTAAGTATTAAGAGAAACAGTGCAATAGTAACGCGAAAACTGTGAAAAGCCTTCGGAACATTAATAACAATTCTATGAGCAGATGGGCAGGAAGTGTTGACATTTCAATGCGGCATGAGAGAGTTAAATTACAATGTTAACATTTCCGGCGAAAATGGGCAACATTTCAAGAATTCAAGTAAGAAACTGAGTGGCAGAATATATTTCATTTTGTCCCGATTATTTCTTGTTACGTAAATATTACCGAGAAAATGTACTTTACAAATACATTCTCAAAAACTTTATAAACATTTCTTAATGGAATATGTATTTATTATGATGGAATTTAATAAAAAAATGTTTGGTATGCGCCATTTATCCATTAAAATAAGTTCGATACAATGAACTGGAAATAAAATTATCTTTTTGTTGGTGTGGCTCGAATGTCCCATCGAATTCGGTTGGAAGAATGGCTCGAATGTCCCATCGTCAAGCAATTAATCTTCAGAAATTTTAAATCATTAAAAACCAAGCAAAAATATACACAACTTAACTTATTAAACCAGAAAAGAAAAAAGGCCATATTCTTTTATTGAGGACAGAAACGTAATCTCGAGGACAATGCATATGCTACGGCTATTACCTACTTTTAGAAGTATACGATATATTGCTATAGCACGTCCTAAGAAAAGGGAAAGATGAAGTTAGTTTAAAAGTTATGAATTAAGTGAGAAGTATACCTAGTTATTTGATTATAGTTACAAAGTAACAGGACGTAACTTCTTTGCATTACCAATAGTTAGCTGTTGTATGGAGTAATTAAATTTGTTCAAAGAATTGTCACCCCCTGTATTTGAACAAATTTAATTATTAAAATACATTTGTTTCTCAGTAACATGGTCACAACTTGGTCCCAAAAAGGTACAGGGTGGTGACAATTATAAGGGTCTATACAATGTTCAGAGAAATGCATAATGTATTCGATTTTCGTAGTTGATTGTGATCGTTGTCACGGACACTTTAATAAGTCAATCCACAAGATCAGTGCGTCTTGCGGTGCACAAGAGCGCCAATAGATACGTCACGACGTAAAAGTCTCTCCCCTCGTCAATGAAGCAGGAAAAGCGTACGCATTCATTCTCTACGAATGAACGGCGAACAACTGAACTTTGTACTGCAAGTAACGATTACGAGGTGACTACCGAGTTGTTCGTATATGAGATAAGAGACACATCTAATAAAGACACACATACACGCACGCACACACACACATATACACACATACATATGTACATCCCAAAAATATACTTACAGCTAATTAATTCCATCTAATTATATTCTATCGTATTCTATTGTATCTAATTCTAATCTTAAATTTTATTTCATTTACTCTATTCACTTCTGCTACGTCTTGCTGCGCTGCACTACACTACAACGCCCAGCCCCACACTCCACTATATTTTATTTTATTTTTAACATTGGTAATGTCGCATATCACACTGAATTTCCCTGAAATTGCACTTCACTTCACTACAAATAGCTAATAATTTGAAGAAAAGAAAAATAAGAAAATAAAAAAATACTATTTGAGACTTCTTATGCGAGTTTTAAAACACTTTACATCCTTGGAAATGGGCTCCATGACTGTTGCAGGTATTTCGTTCCAATCCCTAATTGTACGATTTACAAATGAATATATACCGGTATCAGTTCGCTGCCGTTGAGTTTTTATCTTCCATTTATAATATTTTCTCCCTATACGTGCAGGACTCTCTAGTCTTCCACTTATTCCCTCCCACGCTGGAGATTTATTATACGCTTTAAACATACTACATAATCTTGCATTCTTCCTGCGGGTACTTAATGATTCGAAATGTGATTGTGTATCACGTTCCCTTGCAAACCCTCTATTTATGGATTTCACTGCCCTTTCTTTGGATCTTTTCTAATTATTTTATTTGACATATTCTGCACGGATCGAAACAAGCTGACGAGTATTCAAGAGTTGGCCTAACTAAAGATGTGTAAGCCAATTTTCTACATTCCGTGTTACCTTTCTTTAAAATTCTCTTGACAAAATGAAACGACATCCAAGGTTTTCTTACTACATAATTTTTAAGTTCCCCCATCCTAAGTTGCTACGCAAATTAATTCCTAAGTATTTACAGCTGATTACCTCGGGGATCAATGTGCCGTTCATAGAATAATTTAAGGGGTTCTTACGTGTAGATTTTGTGAAACTGATAGTCTTACTTTTGTCGGCATTTATTTCCATCTTGTTTGATTTAGCCCATGTGTATATTTTATTTAGATCCTGTTGCAGTGCACGTTCATCTTCAAATGATTCTATTATTCGGTAAATGAAGCATGCCCTACACTACTACATGACGGGAATTTAGAGTGCGTGCAGGTTGGAACGGTGCCCTGACGAATAAGATGCCTGAAGGAGGGACATCCCAAGCCGAAGTGTGGGTTGGTCACACGTTCTTGGGAGCGGAACACCGCCACTTTCCCTACGCGTAACGCACTCGCGGGAGTAACGAGCGCCAGCGCCAGCGCGCGCCCGCAAACACGACACAATCAGTCCACCAATCAAACGAACGAACGAAATTAGTCAAATTCTCCGCTCCGAATGCGTACCACATGAATATTATTTACTTTGATACTCAGTTTTTAAAATAAAATAGTTCATTGAATTCTTACACCTACTAAATGACAATCGCCAGAATATCAGGCATTTTGTTTTCGGGCGGAGCTTTAAATCTTACGCTCTCTCCCTCATTCCGTGTGTGAGCAATAAAGGTATATCATCAAAGATTTGTTCGGATACACGGTTCCTAGTTGATTAAAAAAGAGAATCTATCAATTAGAATTAAAGACAACGTCTTTACCATTATTATTTTTTAAAATTAGGAGCCGAATACAAACACCCAATCGTCAGATCAGGGGATAGAAGCAAAAAAAAAAACTTTTAATATAACAAAATACCCATAATAAAGAAAACACACAATCGTATTTCATTACTAATTGTGTTCCGATGCCAGCAACAGCCCACAAGCATATCAAAATCCGAGAGAGACTTCAACGCGTGGGCTGCGCGAAACGCGAGCCGCGCCGAAGCCGCGGAGCCCTGCGGCAGCGGCTGCGCAGGTAGCCTCCCCCAGGCGCCGCGCCGCGCCAAAGGAAACTGCAGGGCAAACACGGGGCCCGCGCACAAAGACGACGCCTAGCGCCTCAGATAGCGCAGATGGGGTTCACAGGCACCGCAGCGGCGTGGGCGGGGCGGGAGGCCGAGGCAAGGGTTTCGGGAACCGAGAAAATTATGACGGCCTGACAGTGGCCGGGCGGGGCGGGGGGGGGGGAGGGGAGCGGGGCGCCGACGGGTGCCGAGTGACTGTTTTCGCGCGCAGGTAGCCGCGGCCCGCTGCCTTGGGCTGTGTGGGCTGTGCGCCTTCCCACGAGGACGGGCTCCGGAACACGGGATTAGTCGCCTTTTTGCCCTCTCACTGCCCGCCGCCGCAGACCCCGAAAAATTGGAACTAATAAGCTCATTAAGTAATTAGGCGTTGGTTTCCTGCCTATTGTTGGGCGTGAAAGAGAACGTGATGGAACACGACATCTCCGATGAGTCCTAAAGTGTCCCTGTGGAGCGGGGCGGATGCCAGGCAGACTTCCTCTCAACTGCCACATTTCCTCCTTCAGTTCAGTACACGGTGATTCCTACTCTACTGTCAATACAATGCATTGCCTTCAAATTGGAAGTGTACTTGTAGGTATGAGGTAAAGCTACAGATAAAGATAATCGAAATAGAAGGTCAGGTATTGAATATAAGATAAAACTAATCCGAAATATATTTCTAGATATAGATACCGCTGCATCTGCAATAAACATTTTGAAATCTCTAAGAAGTATAGAGGTATTGAATATAAAAGTCGCTTTCTAATCATGTTTTGAATTAAACGTATATTATCTCTCAGGTCGAAAACGTTCAGAGGAAGTAAACCCCAAGAAATGGTGCATATAGTGTAGTATAAGAGAGCAGATCCAGGTGATGCCCTCCAGCTGAGACAGACGTTCATGTTGGTGCTAAATCTGTGAAACCAAATTATAATAGAGTGAAACCTGAAGATTATCCCGAAACGGCTTCATATTTTCCTCTAGATGCTCATACCGATTAAAAGGCCCGTCTCAAAAGGTTGACTCGATCTGAGAAGACGCGAAGCCGGAGTGTCATCGGGCCCTGGTGGGAAGCTTCTGGAAGGCCCACGCATGGAGGCGGCCGTGCCGAGGCGGGGGCAGGGGGCGGGGGCCGAGGGGGGGCGCGAGGGGGGGCGGGTGAGCCGGGGATCGAGCGCGGGCGAGAGCGCGAGCGCCGTGCGACGTTCGCGGAAGACGCCATCGCGGGACTTACCCAGCAGCGCGTCCCAGAGCATGGCAAGGGCGAGGGCGAGGGCGAACGTCGAGGAGCGGCAGGCGGCCAGCAGCGGAGGCAGCAGCGAGGCGGCGTCGCGGCGCTGGGCGTCGGCGTGAGCGGCAGGAGCGGCGCGTGTGGCGTTGCGCGCGGCCGGCGCGGCGGGCGCGCGCCGGGCCGGGCCCCGAGGAGTGGGGGGCCAGCGCGGAGGGGGGCGCCCCGCCCCCGGGCAGTGGCGCGGGCGGCGGCGCGGGCGCGGGCGGCGCGTGGGGCGCGGGGTGGCCGGCGCGAGGAGGGGCGCTGCCGCCGCCCATTGGTCAGCGCCGCGTTGCGTAACGGGGTGAGCTGCATCATTCATGGCATGGGGCGGCGCGGGGCGGAGCGGGGCGGCGCGGGGGGTGGCGCGGGGGGTGGCGCGGAGAGCGGGCCGGGCGGGGCGGGGCGGGCGGCGCCGCCACCGCTTATAGAGGGTGCGCGCGCCCGCCGCCGGCACTGGCACCGCGCTCGCCGAGCAGAGCTACTGCTGCTGCTGTCGCTGCGGACTTCTCGTCTCCGCCTCCTGTCTTTGCCTGCCTGAGACGTTGGCCGACATGGCGTTCCTGGTGACAGCGGCGCTGCTGGCTCTGGCGGCGGTCGCGGCGGGGTTGCTGGCGCTGGCGGCGAGGGTGCGGGGGCGCTCGCGCCCTTCGGGCCTCGTCGGCGGCGCCGGCGCCCCGGCCAAGGCCAAGGCCGTCGCCCCCGGCCCGCGGCCCTGGCCGCTGCTGGGCTCCCTGCACCTGCTGGGCAAGCACGACGTGCCCTTCCAGGCGCTGTCCGCCCTGTCCCGCGTCTACGGCGACATCTACGCCATCACCCTGGGCTCCACGCCGTGCGTCGTCGTCAACAGCTTCGACCTCATCCGGGAGGTGCTCATCAGCAAAGGGGCGCACTTCGGCGGCCGCCCGGACTTCATGCGCTTCCACGCCCTCTTCGGCGGCGACCGCAACAACTGTGAGTAGCTGCGCCCATCTCCATTTATCTCTATTGTTATTTATGATATTTCTGTGTATTGTTGCATCATCTGTCGACACTACATTGAGAATAGCACATCAAATGATGAAGCAAGAGCTACTCTCTTGAGCAGTCCCCTCTAAAATGTTAGCTTCAATTCCTCCTGCCCACGTCTTCTATTGAACATGCTTCCCGTTTTAGATTCATATTTAAAACGCTATTTTCCTCTTATTTCGAAAAGAAAGTAGTAAATTAAAAGAATGCTTTGCCATTAATTAAATTGTAGAAAATATTTATCATCTGCTGGTTAAATTAGGTCTTATTTAAATGTTTTGTAAATTGAAATCACATGCGCTTGACTCCATTAAATCTAACATTGGCAGCTGGGGAGATAAAATTGGGGAGATTTGAATTATTTAACAAAGCGGCGAATCACCAGGGTATTAAAATATTTTATGAATTAAATAACACGATAAAATGATTTAAAATTTGTTAACATCTTTATTTGCTAGATTGAACACTAACTGCGTTTTTAACTTTATAATTTCGTATACATTCGAATAAGTAATTTTTGTTTTAGAGAACAATAATTCTGTAATAAATAACTTAGAGTCTCATTCAAAGCAAATTTAATGTTCACATGTCGTGGCAAAGGCTCGATCAGTAGGTCGCCATGCGGCGAGCGATTGGGACGGCCGTGGGCCAGCGCGCGCCGCCTCCGTCGCCGCCACCACCTCGAGGCGGCCAAGAGGTTCTTTTGAACAGCTCTCCACAGGTGGAGACTAATTAGTCAAATTCTACAAAAGAAATGTCTAACATTCAAGATACGACCATTAATGCTGTATCAGTGTTTATTTATCAGAAAATCTGACGGAGTTCGCTGTTCGAGAGAACGATTGAGTTATTTCCAATTTGTGCATGGCAAATGTTTATAATTGTTTATGTGTATCTCTCACATGTCATGTCTTTTCTTTTCCGCAATGTTCTTGTACACCTTTTAGAAGGTCATTTTCAAAAGGCGCGAACGTAAAAACAGACGTATTACGGTTTTCAGAATATAGTGAATGAGTACTTTTTCTCCTTTGCATTTCTCTAGAAGAATAATCTTAATTTGCATTATTATATTTCTAAATGGGTATCATATTTTTGTTATTTCTATCACCTATCATGATTACGTTATCATTAAGCAATTAGCATTGAGTTACACTTTGGTTCTTTGAAAATATCAGCGCAGAATAGTCGAAAAGAAGGTAAGAGTGGCATGTGGGGTCGATGGTGCAGGCGGAAGGCGTGCGCTGGGAGGGGGAGAGGGGGCCCGAGAAAGAGGAGTCAGCTGCGCCAGCGAATCCCATACGCAGCCGCTCGCCCGCGCAGATGTTCAGCGCAAGGGCTGTTTACAGCAGCAGGCGACGCCCACTCCCACGGGGATCCTCTCGCCCGCGCGCGCGCAGCTGCTGCTTCCAGGGAGGCCCTCGCGCTCGCCAATTCACCTGGGCGCTTGCGGCAGCGGATGGCGGCGGGGGTGGGACGAGGCGGGGCGGGGCGGCGCGGAGTAGAGTCCACAGGTCGCGCGGCGTCCGGGTGCTGACTCTGCCACGAAGGCTCGATACACGTTTGCCATCTTAAGCAAAATAGCCTTCACGGAAACGGTTCCTTCATTAGAAGAATCTTCTTACGGACTTTGAATGGAGGAAGTTACACAACTCGTCTTGTATATTTTTTTCTCTCTCTTCAGCCCTAACTTTGAAAAATATTTTAAAATTTCAATTAATGGTCTCTTATTTAAATAACATAAAATCCCATTAGTAAGTCGGTAATTGATTACACTGATACCGGGGTCCAAATAAGTAATGAATAATGCAAACATCACACATTAAATTCAGGTTTATTTTGATGAAGTAGATCGATCTGTGATGATAAGGTTCTACAAATTTGAAATCGATCTTTTAATTTTTGTGCTTATTAACGTAATAACACGCATATTTTAATTCATCCCGGATGTTTCTATAGTAGACAAATTTTAACTTTTTTCGAACCTCACCTGCTCCTTCGCTGTTCAAGGTAGAGGTTTTTACATAGTGAAATAGGTGTTACGTACGTACGTACGTGATATATTAGTAAAGTATAAGCACTTGACTATTATTTTGAAAACTAAAGTACAAAAAATAATTTATTTTTCCCGTAAATGTCAATTTTTCAATAGAACCTAAAAATGAATTTTAAAAACAACAGCAGTAATTATCACAATTTTCGATTTATTTTCGTGTTTGGACATTTTCATAGTTTATATCAGAATCTGATAGATCACGAATAATTTTAATTAGTTAAAGTTAGTTAATTTTAATTAGTTAATTAAAATATGAATTAATTAAATTATTAGTTAAAACTTTTATAACCCATTTAATTTATTTCATCGGTTCTACAATTTTCAGTCCCTTTCAATTTATTATAGTTTTCAAAATAGTAACTTTAAATAAACAAAGAAGTGTGACTTGAAAAATAATTATAGTAGAAATGTTGCAAGAATGGAATTCGTAAGAGACCATTTCCGGTGTAACTCATCTAGTCGTACGAATGGTTATACAGCGAAACTTGAGTGCAAAAACAGTTGACCGCCAGTAAGACGCAATAGTCGTATTGAGTGCCACCAGAGCGTGTGTGTAGCGCGTAGCCGGGCATTACACAATTCTATTTCCGCGCGGGGCGTAAGCCTTCTGGAAAGCCGTCGTCGGCGTCGGCGGAGGGCGTGGCACTTGGCGCTGGCAAGGCGCTGACGCGCGCCTACTCAGCCCTCGGGGAAGAGGTTGACAACCTCAGCGCTGGCTCACCGACGCGGCGCGGCGCGGCGCGGCGCGGCGCGGCCGAGCCCCCGGCGGAGGCGCCCGCGCGCGTTCGCAGCCGTGCGCTGCGCTAAACGGCCGCCACGTGGCTCGGGGGCGCGCGCTCAGCACCTGCGCACGCCCCGCACGGCCCGCACGGAACTCCACTCATAAGCGTCTTCAGAATTATAAGCACCTAAACGTCGAGAAAAGCATAGGGATTTCTTTTTAGTGAGCTCGAGGTATTATAAAACAAATTGTCCCAAAAAACAGTAAAAGCTATGGGGGTAGCGTAATGGTTATTTATTTTGAAAGATAGCAGGAGCAGAAAGATAGCATCGCCGCGGCGCCGCGCGGGAAGGCGGGCAGGAAGCGCCGCGAGGGCCCGGGGGATTTTCGCCGTAAACGAGCCTCTAGCGGCGGGCCGGGGGTGGCCCAGTGCCCAAGTGGAGCGAAATGTGGGTCTTTGTGATTTGCGAGGAGCGGCTGACAGGGGCCGGGCACCTGCGCTCCCAGTCTACCTGCGCGCATCCGGCGCGGGGGCGACCGCAACGGCGCCCCTCCGCCCCCTCCGCCGCTCCCCCCCCCACCACAATTAATCCTCAAATTCCAATACATCCTAATGTTAACCTTCCGCGCCGGAGAGAGACTACGGACCGCCTAGCACAACGTGGCCTCCTAATTCATTTAAAATATATTGCATTAAATATTTACATTTTAAATTTGTTGCACAAAGTAATGGCATATTGAAAATACTTTTTTTTACTCTTTACTTAAGTCATACCTCACTTTCTATCGGATATTTGCATGGAAGTTCTAGTTCCTTCGATGTATGCGTAATCCCCGAGCAGCCCCCGGCCTACCGTCTCTTTCTGTCCATCTCTAGCGAATTACGATGACTTACATGAACATTTTACGATGACATAAAATTTACGATGACATAAAAACAATTACGATGACGATGAACGATTACGACGAACATTTACGACGACAACGATTACGACGAACATTTACGATGACATAAAAACAATTTACGTATAAAATAGAATTACAAAAAACGATTTTAGTGTAAGTTAGTAATGCCAAAGTGCAATTAAGATAACTTTAAGTCTAGATTATAAGTTAGTTGTAAGAAAAAGCCCCGCCTGTAGCTGCTTAAGCCGCAATGGCAGCAGCGTAATGAAAAAAAAAAAATTATAGATAATAAATTCCCCTCCTTCACAGGGTTACTGTGGAGGGGACAAAAGAAAAAAAAGACATGAACATTCTTGGTATCGCAATCATACTCTTTCGTTTCACGACAAAACAAAAAAATAATATACAACCACAAAATTTATGACACTTGACACATGAGTTTTCAGAGAGCATAAAATATAAGAAAAAGTTAATTATTTGTTATTATAAAAGTTAAAGTTTTGTATTTGTAATTCAAGACCGGTCGTTAATTTTATATAAATTTCGGTACCGGAATCTAATTTCATCATCATGTCCCACTATCACTGTGATGACGAAGTAGCACATCCGTTTTGACGTCAGCAAGGAAACTGGCCCACGCCTTAACAAAATCGCAGAACATAGAGTAGGTTGGAAAGATTATAAATAGTACTAGTTTTTATTACTTATTACTTAATGATGCCTTAATGAAAAAGGCGAAACCAGTCACATCCCCCTAGGAGACGTTCGGGAGGAAACTGCCGGCTGGAGAGACAAGGCCAAGGGCGTCCGGCGGCGCGTGGAAGCCGTCGCGCAGACGGCGCGGCGCGCAAGGCCACGCCCACTGCCTGGCCCACGGCCTGTCCACCGTGAGGCGCTTTTTCACAACACGCTCAACGCCTCAACCACACGTTCTTCGCTTTGAATGCGCCTTGTCCGACCAATTTCCCGCTTCCAAGATGAAGTGTCACCGTTGCCTCGCGGCGCCCAATTCCGCTTTCACGCGTGCCCTCCCCACCACCAACTCTTCGCGAGGGGCTCTTCCTACTGCTGGCGCCGCACCGCATCCCACACGCGGCGGCGCCGGTTGCGCCACCGAACCCCGAATAGGCGCCGCCCTCTCTCCCCTCAACCTCGCTGTCCCACCGCCACGTTCGTTAAGATTTATTTCTACACTGCAATTGGGAAGAACGTGGTGGGAGTTTCACTATCAGATTTAGACAGTTATAATAATAAAAAACGGGCGATAATAAATCATTTTTAGCCAATATGTCAAATTGCTGTTTGTCACTGCCAATCGGTATTGTTCACTTCGCTTTGACTTCAAGATTGTCAATCTTATACCTGGTTTATAATGGTCATAGATTGAGATATTTATTTTAATAAAGAATTGTCACTTCAAGTTTCTAAAAACAAACTTCAACAATTTATTTTTAATTACTTCCAGTAAACCTAAACCAAATTTGAGTATTTCAATCAAAGTATCACTTAGTTTGTTTTTATTTTAAATTGGTACACCGAAATACATCGTAAGGGAACATTAAAACTCGTGGCAATTTATTTTATAATCTTTTTTCTTTGATACCGAAGGTAATTTTGCCAGAAACGACAGTGCGCATAATTTGACTGAACGAATCAAAGTCCGATCGCGGAGTTCAAAGCGCCCGAGCGCAAGGCGAAGCAATGCGTAGCACCGGCGAGCGGCGCGGCGTAGGCCTTGACCTCCAGGGCGCTCTCACTTTCCGAGCACGAGCGCGAGCGGGCGCACGCCGGGGGACCCCCCTCCCCCGCTCCGCTGCCGCCGCCCCCGCCCCCGCCCGGCGCCCCGCCGGCGTTCCTGGGAGCCGCTTCCTGCGCGGCTTTTTTGCTGGCCGTAGCGCCGCGCCGCTAGCACGGGCGCGGGTCGCGTAACGGCACTTGGCCGCGGCGCCCAGAGGAGAGGAGTGGTTTTTTGCGAGCGCAGCGCTGCTGCCGCCGCGCCTCTAAAATTAGCTCTCCTGTGTTCGGCGGCGGCGGCGGCGGCGGCGGCGGCGGCGGAAGGCGCGTGCGCTTCCGGCCTCGCCTCGGGTTACTGGCCCACACGCGCGCTCCAGTCTCCGCTTCCCGCTCGCCGCGCCGGCACTTTAACCACCTTTTGCCTCGTAAACACGGCACTGCTGGCCGCTACGAGAAAGCCAACTTCCGCTAATATACATGTAGAGCGCTAGTTATCTTCTCGTAAATTCTGATCTACCGGTGAAGTGTTGCTATCATTTCACCGCTTGTAGGTATCGTAGATGGAAGTATCACTGTAGCTATGCGCTGATGAGACGTTATTACCCACATCTTTATCTAGCTACACTTCAGTGAACTGAATGATGGTTTCCATGCGACACGTTGATAAATCATTGAAGGCTTCTAATCTCTTAAATAAAAATGCTCGTATCACAGTATCGCTTTAAACGATTTAAATCCATTTCTGATATATAAAATAATAATCTACATCCTATTTATTTTGGGATGGATAATTGAAGTTCAGCACACACATTCCTACATTTTAATCAAACATGAATGTTTTATCATCAAATACCATTTGGTTTTGGTCGTTGCTTTTTATTTCCAATTCTGTGCTAATGCCATTGGAGATGACTAATATGCAAACAATTTTAGATTTTAAAAACTTGTATCGATCATTGAGGGGGAGAGAGCTAACCTAGGGACGTAATATAGGCATTTCTCAGCAAGTTAGTACTGGTATATTTTTTGATTTCTGGACATTTAATGAATTGTGTATTTAGGCCAGTAGACGTTTTGCATTCGGTGTTGTGACCGCGTGCCGGCTTGGCCTGTTGCAGCGCTGGCGCTGTGCGACTGGTCGGAGCTGCAGAAGACGCGGCGCAGCATCGCGCGCATGTACTGCTCGCCGCGCACGGCGTCCGCGCACTTCGACGCCCTGGCGGTGGCGTGCGACGCCGAGGCCGCGCGCCTGCTGCGCGCCTTCGACGCCCGCGTGGCGGCGGCCGCGCCCTGCGGCGGCGCCGTGCGCGCCAAGCCCCTGCTGCAGATGGCCTGCGCCAACATCTTCACGGGCTACATGTGCAGCACCAGCTTCGACTACGACGACCCCGCCTTCCAACACGTGAGTTCCGCCTTTATCGTTACAAGCGGCCATTTCATACTCATTTTCTTGAATTATACACAAATATATTTCTTTTAAATTAAAAAAAAATAATTCCGGTACGACACGAGTTTTGGAAAGAAAATGTCAAACTTTTCAAGGCGTATATAAAAAAAGTACGTTTGCGTGGCAAATTCACTAGGCTTAATATTATTAATTGCAAATATTTATCCCGGCTCCTATTTCATTTCACATTCATGAATACGGTACGTAGTGCAATCTATTACGAAGCCCCAAAGAAGCCGGACATGGTGTCACTAGTCTCTCCCCTACTCGCCGGAATGCCCGACAAGGCGCCCGCCCGTCATCCGACCGCTAGTCGACGGTGCGTCCAATATCTCTATTTCCGTCTGGGAGGTATCGGTTCTCTTTCCTTGTTGGCGGATGAACGATTAGTCGTCAATACCAGGAGTCGCGTGCCATGACATCCAGTGAATTCGAACATTTGACAAATCCTGACTTGCTCCGAATAAATTCTACCTCCCGGTTAAAAAGGTCTTTCATTCGCCAAATGAACGTAAACTACAGCTGAAACAATTTCCGCTAAAATTCCAACTGGCGGTAGAGAAGAGGTGCGCCATTACCGCCACTTGGTCGCATCAGATTTATCCGCGCCGTTTGATTCCACGGCGTTCAGTTTGGCAAGCATTGCCACCCGGCGGGCGGGCGGGCCGCTGAGCAGGCCGGGCGGTGGGAGGGGAGGGGGAGGGGGCGGGGTAGCGGAGTCGGGCAACGGAACTCGGCCTTTCACGCCTCCGAATGCCGGCGGGCAGGTGAGCAGGCGGCGGTGGCGCAAGCGCGGCCGGCCTTTGCACCCCGTTCCCGGCCCGGCCCGGCCCGGCCCGGCGGCTGCCGCGGAGGCCCCGTCGGACGACTTGCCGCCGGCCGGCATTCCGGCGCGGCTTTTGAGCCCAGAGCAGCTTTCAGCCCCCGCCCCCACCGCTAACCGCCGCCTCTTCTGCTCATTCTGAATGGCATTACATGGCGGAGCGTTTTGTTTAAACGAAACAATACGAGCGTAAATATTTCAAGGCGCTTTTAAGCAGGAGCCAATTTAAACGCGAAGATGCCAGGTATATTTGCGCTGGGACGTAAAGATGCACCTCATTCATTTTTGTGGCGGATTGCGGTCGTACTACAGTCGTCACTCGAGATCATTTCGGCTGCATCTGAAGCTCTTCCCGCGCGGCTCGCGACGGAGCCTCGCAGAAGCCAGCGCCATCCCTACGCGCCACCACACGCACACACGACGCCAACGCAGCAAGGCGTTACAACAGTATTGCCACAAACGTACTGCCTTTTTTATATTTTGTAGAGGATACTTGATACGCCAGTATTCCTTCCCCAGAAACACTCCGTGCAGTCAACTGAATGCGTGTAGTAAATCAAGTTGTATTAGTAACCGTACAATGCCTATAGGTAATGTCCCCAATTGAGTGTTTCACTCGAGCATCAACTGAGTGCAAGGGCCTACTTCGCTTGCAGATGGTGAACAACTTCGACGAGATCTTCTGGGAAATCAACCAGGGCTACGCCGTGGACTTCCTGCCGTGGCTGCGGCCGGCGTACAGCTCGCACCTGCGCAAGATCCAGCGCTGGGCCAGCGAGATCCGCACCTTCATCATGGCGCACATCATCGGGCCGCGGCGCGCGGCCATGGCGGGCGAGGGCGCGGGCGAGGGCGACGCGCCGCCGCGCGACTTCACCGAGGCCCTGCTGCGCCACCTCGACGCCGACCCGGACCTCAACTGGGAGCACGTCATCTTCGAGCTGGAGGACTTCGTGGGCGGCCACTCGGCCGTGGGCAACCTGGCGTGGCTGCTGCTGGGCGCGGCGGCCAGGGACCCGCGCGTCATGGAGCGCGTGCGCGCAGAGGCCGACGCGGCCACCGGCGGCGGCGCGCGCCCGCTCGGCATTTTCGACCGCGCGCGCATGCCCTACACCGACGCCGCCATCCTCGAGACGCTGCGCGTCGCCTCCTCGCCCATCGTGCCGCACGTCTCCACGCAGGACACCGACATCGCAGGTGAGACGCCCCCCCCTCTTGATATCTCTTTACTACTCAACAAAGTTCATTCGAAAAGAGTTACAAATGAGAAATTTCGTAAAGGACGTGATGAGTTGACTTCACACAAAAATATAAACCGAACTTTAGTCGTGGGTCCTAAACGCATTCTCATAGCTCCGAAAGTAATTAAGAGGCTGCGACGCAGCCCCAGTGCAAAAGTGGCAGCTAAAGTATTGCTCCGCCCGCCTGCTCTCCCAAACGCCCAGCTTCTTTTCGGGCTTGCGCTCAATGCCACGGGCGCTCTCGCGACGCGTCCTTTGTGCCGCTCACAAAGGGACGTCCCGAGGCGGCCGCCGCGGGGCTCGCCTTACGACGCGATTCGCTTAATAAGCGACTGCTCGCGCCGCGCGGCCGAAACGACCGTCTCGAATGCCGGGAGGCCAGGGGACGCGGGCGCGGCCTTCGCTCTGCCGCCGCCGCCGGGCCTTTCCCGGCGCCCGGCGCGAGTTCGAGGAAAGCGTGCCCGTCCACGGATTTATGTTCGCCTCACATATCCGAAACGATTCGCATTCATGGTTTTACGCACGCTATATTGAACGTCTTTGGAACCGTTCGCAGAAACATCCCCGAGTGCCATACATGCACGTCTCGGGAAACAAGTATCGCACTCTCAAAGCCCCTGCCCCATTGATGTAGTGTTGGCGTGACTGACCGCCCGTTTGTTGCTGTGTGCGCAGGCTACGCGGTGGAGAAGGGCACCGTGGTGTTCCTCAACAACTACGAGCTGAACACGAGCCCGCAGCACTGGCACGAGCCCGAGCGCTTCCAGCCCGAGCGCTTCCTGTCGGCCGACGGGACGCGCGTCGTCAAGCCCGACTTCTTCATCCCGTTCAGCACGGGCAAGCGCACGTGCATCGGCCAGCGCCTGGTGCAGAGCATCACCTTCCTGCTGGCCGGCGCGCTCCTGCAGCGCTACGACGTGGCCGTGGTGGAGGAGGAGCTGCCCCACTCGCTGCCGGCGTGCGTCGCGCTGCCCCCGCACACCTACCCGCTCGCCTTCCGGCCGCGCGCCTCCAGCGCCGCCTGAGCCCCGCCCCCTCCCCCACCTCCCTCCCACTCGCGCCTCTTGTACATATCAAATCGCATCTTGGAACGCGGTCAGCCAAAAGGAACCCGAGCGCCCTCGACAACGAAACAGAGCTTTAGACTCATTGTATAAAATAGGAGAAAAAAATGGAAGTCTAGAAACAAATTTCGCTTCCGTGAGACTCAAAATGCTTTAGACTGAGAAGTTTCGTTCGGGTTCCGCTTTGCTGAGAATCCTCCAAGGCCTCCCCCCCGCCCCGCCCCCCGCGCTTGGCCGCCTCCTCCACTTGGAAAGACTGCTCCGCCGCCTCCGCGCTGCCCGCGCGCGCCCAGCGCACGCGTTGTAAATACAATTTTTTTTATATTAATTATTATTACTGTATTGATACTCCAATGTGTGTCTGATGTAGAGTAGCCTAGAGTAGAGCTGCGCCTTGCCTGTACATGGGTATACTGTTGCAATTTGTTATTATACATCTTTTATTATATACATACTATTGTATTGTTGGTCATAACATTTTGTACAAAACATCGGGGCGTCGTGCGCCCAGCGCGAGCCGCGCGCCACGCGCCTCAATAAACGCTTCGGAAACAGCCGCCTGCGTTTGTGTGCACCGCCCTCGCCCACCCTCTCCCTCTCGCCCTAGGAGTACCTGCCCATTGTGAGCGGGCAGGCCGTCTACTTCCCACCCTCCGGCCCACCACACCCCGTGGCCGGCCTCTGCAGACAGCGGCTCTGCGGGAACGGTAGAACGCTTCCTTGCTCCGTGTAATGATCGATATACATACAAACCCTCCAGTACATGTATTAGTTTCCACTTTATGGTGCCTTCTAGGAAAACCAATATTTACATCCTAATGACATGATTTCCCTCCAACGTCTTACAACTTGTTTTGAATTATGCAGTCGCTCACTTTGAATGACGATTACATAATTATATTAAGTTTCAATTTCATTATATATTTACTTACTGCCCTTGACTTTCTGGTATACAATACTCGTAAATGACGAAGTCTTTTCTTGTATATATTAGTAGCAGTACATTGCAGTAGTGATCTTTGAAATTGAAAGTGCAAATATTTTTAGCTTCTGGGCACAGTTATAAAATAAAGTACTATCAGTTGCTAGGAAAACTTCGACAAAAATTCAATTCGAGAAAACTTTCTTAAAAATTGAAAATGTTTTCAGTACTTAGTTGTTAAAAGATGCAATGTGACTTGAGATTTCTGTAAGTGTACAATATTTGACAAGGGAAATGTTTCTGGATATTTCTTAGGAAATTCAGTCAAAGAGTTTCACGGAGGCTCAGCGTACCGGGAGTCCCAACAAACCCCGTCAGGAACTCAGCTCCAGAAGTCACTCTTTCTTCGGTCCGGAGTAAATAGCTTTTGTGGATTGACTGCCGCCGCCGACATGAGAACGTCCTTCCTTGGGCAGTGAAGTGTAGAGACGGACGGACGGACGGACGGACGGGTGAGGAGAAGGGGGCGGGGGCTCTCGCTTTCGAGGACGCCCTCCGCCCCCTCTCGTCGCTTTCGCTACGCGTTTTGTCCAGGGAACGTGGAGGGCGTCCGGCAGTCGAGATATATGGCCGTACACGAAAACCTCGCGCTGGCCGAGACGGGCGGCCGCCCAAAATATTTTCGTTTTGTCCGCGGGGAGCGGGAGCCACAATGGGCTTCGCCTGTCGAAGGCGAGGTGGGAACCTTCCACGCGACCCATTTACCCTCTTCCTTCGCTCTCTGGTCGAGGGCTCTGGTCTGGGAAGGCTGTGCGCCGCTGACCGATGCCCTCCGTTTCATCGCCCGACGGGAATATTTCTTGTAAATATGATACTCGACGATTGTAAAAGAGAAAGAGGCCTCCTCCACATGCTCTACAACCGCGCATAATGGGTTGCCTATGTGACAGGCGCTTATGAAACTACTGGTATCCACCTGTACTATAATAGCGTACAGTTACTGTTCATACTATCATAATCCAGATCTAAACACGGGTTGAACGTCTAACAGGATAATGGCATACAATTTGTGGAAGAGTTCAAGTGTTGAAAGCTTCGAAGGACAGAATAAATCAAGTAAGTTATGTCGAGAAACCCTGGAAAAGCTTCATTTTTTAAAGAAGAAAGTTTATTAAACATTAATTATATAATATAAAATTGAGGTTTTTTAAAACGATTTTGCCGAGAGAGCCCGAAATAGAGCGTCTTTTGCTCTTAAAACTGTTATCGAGCAGGGGTTCGAGGTACATTTATTATAATGTAATCTACAAAATGGTCTCTTTTAACCTATTTCATTTTTGGATATTAAGTTGTTCTTCTTCGATCGAGTGGGGTGGGATGTGCAGAAACGCGGAAATTGTCCAAGTGAAATTGAAGACTATTTAATGTTCTATGCAATTTAATCGCACGCGTCTAGGTTGAACTCTTAACAATACTAGACAGTTTACCCACGCTTATTGGGTAACACCAGATTGATCATAGTTCAGAGCTTTCCAGTAAGACGTTATCTTCGCTTTAAACAATTTACAATGTGCAGAACTAGAATTTCTTCACTCAAAATTAAATAAAATATATTGAAAGTTATATATGTGCGATTGTGTTTAAGACCCAGGACGACTTATGTAATTTTAAGTGATAACAGATCTCATTAATGGAGAGTGCGCAAAGAATTGAGCGCTTCTCCCAGTACTTATAATTTATCGTCCAAAGCAGTAAAAATTCTGTGTCGAAAGAGTAGCTTTCCGTTCATTTGTTTGGTTGCGTTTAGTATATAAAAACGGTACAGTGTTACAAAAATTTATGGGGTAGGAAATAAACTCCATAGGCAATCTTTTTATCATGTTTCCATTAGAATAATTCTTTGCAAAATCCCCTAGAATCTATTAAAGTTTTTCTATTTGAAGAGATTCTACAAATGGTTTTCTTCTGTTACATTAATTAGTAATTTACGAGTTAAATGGCTTACGAAAAACTGTTGATGAATGGCGTGTTTTCTTGACCACAACTCCTCGAGGGTAGCAATATAGTCGAAATATAATTCAAATTTTGCTCAATTCAATTTGAAACCTTTAATGAAGGAAAATTCACCAGGTAAGGAAACAAATTTTGACATTTCATTGGCGAAGTTTGCTCTCTCGAAGCTCAAACGGAGCTCTATGTTAAGATATTTCTGTATGCTGTCCCGTTTCGCGCCGGTGCAGTACGAAAAGAGCGGGTGGAGCAGGAGCAGCGAGGCGGGTTGTTATATGGCTCTGGGCAATGCGGTGCGACGGAACGGGATGGAAGAGGGGAGGCAGGACAGGACAGGACAGGACGGGACGGGCAGGGACGACCTTCTGCGATCACCCACAAAGCTTTCAATAGAGGTATAAGCACTATATTTGAGTATTGCAAGCATTCCGTACCAACATCCATTATTTCATTCCACACCTAATTGAAAAAATTTGTTATAAGCGAATGTTTATTCTTCGAAACTTCTTTTACGCAGGAGTGGTTGGAAAAGTTGTAAAATGTATATTTCTTTTGCAGATGTGGTAAGAAAATCACTAGAGGAGAGAAACACAGTAGACGTGTTTTTATTATAATACAACCTCCAGTGTGTTCTCTGTACCAACACATTTTGACATTTATTGTTAGTACATTTGAAATAAATTGGTAAATTCGAAATAATTTGGTTTGGGACCGTAGAACAGAATAAGAAAACCATATGTACGACTATCTCATACAATAATGTGTGTTTTTACTAAAAATTAGAATACTGACTCCTCTTCTACTTCGACTTCGTGTCTTCAAGTTTTCAATTCAGTTGGACCAGTAAGTCGCGTTTTATCAACAGCAAAAAAAAAAAAGCAAGAAAAGAGAGGCCATCAGTTAATGAAAACTTATTCTGAATTAATCTTACAAAATCAGTTAATATTGCAAATAACCTCCACCAGTTGTCGGTTTCACTTTATAAACGACAATCAACCCAGTTTTTGATTAATGAATGTTGGGCAAACCGTGGTATTAGTACGTACGTGGCTACTGCAAATAATGTCTATGAGTTCTTCACATCAAGAAATGTACACATTTTTGGCGGTAGAAATAAAAGACAGGTGACCAAAATAAAGATCTCTAGAAATCTAAGATAAAATTCCTTCTTGATACCGAATAAATATCCTCACGATGGGCCACATATTCACCGTGCTATTAATTTTCACCCTCTCTTTTCTTTTCGATCACAAGAGAAGGGCGGTGAGACCACACTTGAACCTATTTACTCATAGCGAATCACTCTTAATTTTTCTGCGACTTCAAATGTGCGAACATCCCAGGTTACGTCTCGAGCAGAGATGTAAACGAAAGGGTAAAGGAACGAAACGCCTAAATATAAACCAAAATCCTTAACTCTGAATCTCAAATAAGCACTTGGAATTTACACACTTCCAAACATTACATATCACATAAATAATTTACATATTACTATTATATTTACATTATTGAACCATCCTATTACATAATGCTTGTGAACAGTTATCGAAGAATCTTGAACATGCTATATGGATACCACCTGAAATATGTAAAACGATTTCAAATTTCTTGGGTGTGTATAATTTCCCAAAAATGTATGACTTCTCACATTAAAATACATCAATTTCAACTGCAACACAATTATATTTTTAAATCTTAAAAGAATTAACCTATGCTGACATTTTATGACACATGAAATATATTGTCAGTAGGACTAGATGTTTAATTACTGGTCTTAATTACCTGCTCTCGATTCTTTCTGACGATCATATTTTTTCTCATTAAAAATGACCTAATTGCCGCACAGCTTTTGCAAATGTGTTCGACACAAAACAAAACATGCAGGAAGCTGCATTCCGTTTCACGCAACAGCAGAAAGCGTGGCGCGCGCGTCCGCGGCCGTCCCTGAGGTGTGCGTCGCCCCGCCCCGTTGTTCTAGTCGAGCGCGTCTATCGCTCCGCCTCCCCCGTCCCCGCCCGCGCCGCGCCTGTCTAGACGACACCGCCCGTCTAGACGCGCTCAGCCCCACCGCGCCGCGCCGTCACAACGCTGCGCCGCGCCGCGCCGCAAGGCGTCGGCCTTCCCTTCGCAGACGCCTCCAGAAGAAACGCCAAGGTTCCCGCGCGCCGTTACATCTGCCCTGCGGGCGGGGCGGCGGCGGCGGACGCGCGCGCCAACTGGGCGGCTTCGCGCCGAATCCCGCGCAGCGACGACGCCTGCTGGGCTCCTCATCCGCAAGCGGATACTTCGAGCGGGTTTCGTGCCGGTCCCTTCGTTATCCCCTGCGTTCGTCGGGCCTAAATGGGATTTACTTTGCGTCGCCTTTCCTTATGAGATGTTTGAAATGCACGGGGCAATCTGTGAGTCAGCGTTTCCACCCGTATTTGTTGCGCGGTGGCGACAGTGGAGGTGGCCGCCGTTGATGGACGCGTCGCGAGCGCAGAGGCGGCGGCGGCGAAGCGTGGGACCCGCGCGGGGACGGCAAGCCCTCGCCGCTCACTGGACTCATTTTTCACCGTAATAGAGCAGGCGACACATTTCCAGACTTCCACCTGGAGAGGTCACGCGGTACAGCGAAAATATAGGCTTCAGAGGAAATGATTCAGAACGCCAGGATGGTTAATTACCAACATGCTCAATGTATTTTTAGGAAAAAATGAAGTCAGCTTCTGTATGGCAAAGGCACAACTGTCAATTTGTATTTCATATTTTAGAAGTTGTGGTCACATGCTATCACAGTTTCCCGTTTTCCCATCAGTAAATTCATTATTTCTCGCTTCTATATCAATTTAAAAACCAATAAATAGTTCAACAAAAATGCTCAAATGAACATTTTCTGTCGGTATCTAGTGTGTAAGTTGCTTCATTATACGAATTAAAATAGATTTTGTAGATACGAGTATTTTTAAGCGATGAAGCTTTATTGTTTGTGAGATTGGGTATAAGGATTTACTAGGGTAAATTCTACATTGCATCACATATTTTCCTCGCTGTCTTTCAAGGGTAAGCGACATTTATACTGTGAATGAAGCTTTAGATTACTTTATGAACGTGGTTTGAACGAATGTGTTAACATTTACATTTCTAGCGGGGACGTCATTAGAAACATTCACGCTCGTTGAAAAGATCTAATTTCAACATTTATGTTAAATGAAAAAAAACTTCAAGAGATGTAAAGGATAAATAAGTAAGGAAACATTCACAATAAATAGACGACAGAAATGTTCAAAATGTTACAAGGTAACAACTTACCAGGAAAGTATTTTATCAGGCCAACTCCCATTGACTGAGAAAATGCATCTTTATGGCAGTAATGTAGGACTTTATTAATGATATTGCATATTCGAAATTATATCCGTGCAACATGTATTTTCACGAAGTTGAAAATCTTTAAAAATTGGAAAATAAACGATATTACCCTTTAACACTTAAGAAATCCACACATTAATCATCGACCCTTGTTTTCTTTCCACATCTTGGGAAACTATAAATGGGGAAATAATAGATAAATCTATAAAATAATTATTTTTTTTTCACAGTACAGTACATAAATGTGTATTTATTATCAATTTTTAATTATATTTTGAGATTAAAGTGCATCAGAGCTAAATCGTGCACACACAAGCTCAAGGACGAGTTGTAGAAATTTCATTTATAAGCATTTGTAAGTTGAAGTAGTACTTTTAGTATGAAATAGTTCAAGAAAATGTTTTCTTTAAAGAAGGAGTATAAATCCAATTTTTAATATGCTGTTTTGTACAATACGGTAAAAATAAGTATAAATCATGTAAATAACGAAAAATAAAACTTCATCTAGGATTAATAATAAGTATCGTTCATTAATGTGTGATATTAGAATATTGATCATATTTTTGGCACAAACTAACAGTTATTATACATCCAACGACACCAAAACGTATATTAGCCCTTGTGTTTCGTTAATTTTTCACTGTCGCCGGACTTCTGTGCGGGGAGCGGAAGTTTTTTTCGGAAGCCTTCTGGTTCGAGCACACCATTTCTTTTTCATTTTTCTTCTCTAAAGCCTTGAAATTTTGTGAAATAAAATTTGAACGGTTATTATTTTTTATTAATAACCTGTAGAAAACTGCAATGTCCTCGCTTTTAAGCCGATCGACGTTGGTGCGAGAAAATCCTTTCCTCGTTAGCTCTCCCTCCCCTGTACGCTAATTGATGGTAGCAGAGATGTTAATCGCACAGACAAATGTCTTTTCCATTCTCTGCAACGCGAGATTTAATTTCTCTCTCAATGATTCATTCCAAGAAGGGGGTGGCATGATGTTTGCTGCTTCCTCCCTATGGATACATCCCTGAATGGCTTACTAGCGATCCAATGGTCAAGAGGTGCTCAAGTGCACGAGCGAAGCATAAACATTAATTAGGTATTCCGCCTTACCTACAGCAGAATAGAATTATGAAAAAAGAAGTTCTATGAATTTAAATGAGGATGACTGTAACTGAAAATTATTACAGGAATGTTAAGGAAAAGCAAATTTTAATTTGATTGAGGAAATACGGCATTTACCTGAACCATTTCACAATGATTTACGTGCTGACACGTAATGACGAACGATGCAAATTGATAAAGACCGGTTTGGAACGGCCATGAAACCTTAATTTTCTGTTAGCAATTAAAATCTTGTATAAATTGTATAATTCACAAATTTTATCGTTATTTTTATAGCAAATAAGGATGAAGATAAAAGTTTTTGAAAAAAGTCTGGCTGATTTTGTTAAAGATATATCGTGAAATTCATTCCAAAAGTTACGATGGTTATATAAAGTTGAAATTATATTGTTTTTTATTTGAAATTAATGAAGTAAATAAAAAATACTTCCAGTCGATAAGGATGATGATGAGAAGCATTATTCATTTTCAAGCATTGGGAAGGGAGAATAATTTTGCTCTTTTGTCGTTCCTTCTGCTGACGACAATAGTAAAAGTTTCCTTTCTCTACAGTACGGATGATTGTAAAGAAACGGTATGATGATAAAGAGGTAACATTTCAATAACATAATACATCAAATGAGAGTCATGGTCTTAGAAGCCAATCACTCACAACCATATTGTAACACCCCCAGTCGTCTCGGGAGAGAACGCCCGGTAAGCGGCCCTTTGTAGCTCAGTCGGTGATGGAAGGAATCGTTAAACAGATACTGGTAACATGAAAGAAACACTTTGATCACTGGTAAAAATCACTTTTATTCCTGGGCAAAATAATTTAAAATGCCCCAGGGAAGTTACACTTGTAAATACAATAAGAAATCTGAAAATTAGGTGGAAAGAAAAGAAGATGAAAAATTAGTATTCAGAGTAAAGCTTAAAAATTAGGAAGACTTATAATTAACATTACAATGGCAAAATACAAAAGTTACAAATCGATGCGCCATAGCGCGGCGCCGCCTTACAAAACTTTACACGGGACGAATGCCCATTGAATAATACTGCCTGGAAAGGGTCTCTGCGCGCCTGGGGAGGGCGCGGCGCGGGCGAGGAAACGGCTGCCGTCCTTCGGAAGAATTCAGCGGAGGTCGGTGGCCTCTCGGGCCACCAGCTGGCGGTCGGGTCGTGACGTCACCACAGGGGCGGCGACGCGTGGCTGCGTTGACGGCGTCTAGTAGTGTTGTCTGGTTGAACGCGGGGTCGGCCAGGAGTCACTCTCGATTTTAAGATCGTAGTGACCAATCACGGATTCTTCTGATACTCGTGATGATTCACAATTACAACTTTGGAAAGTCTAGAAATCCTGCAGAGACACATTCGCCTCACTTTGCAACTGATTCCCGCTTCAGAGAATTTTCTCTGCCCACTTTACTCAGCCCTTTTACAATAGCCCACACCGAAGTTTTTTCTAAGTCCAACAGAGGCGCACTTGCCTCTGGTCGGTGAACAGCTCTCCCCTCCAGAGAAGTTTCTCTCCCGACTGCCCTGCCTTGAATGCCAATTTTATAAGTCGAATCGTATTAAGTTAACTTTTACCCCCGCTCGTTTTCTCGTATGTTCCAGCTCCTTATGATAGTTGCGTCGCTATTGGCCAAAAGAAATGGCGCATTACGTTATTTCAACCAATCGTGACAGGAGTAGTGAAGGAAGTTTCAACTCTTTGTGTCACTGTGAGCGTCCAGAATTTTCTTTTTCCTTCTAGAACACCGGCCATGCTTGCACAAGGCAGGCGTTGTCCGTGAAAGAATTTATCGCTCTGGGATTCCCTAGATGTAAGCGAGCGTTCTAGAAGGTTCGCAGCTGGCCATGCTAACACGTGCCTCTCAGTGAATCTTTCGACGACTGACCCTTGTAACGACTTTCTTAATGTGCCGGGGGCGCAAACGGGTGTCGCGATAAGCGAGGTTGCACGTGCAACACCGTCTGTTCATTCTCCCAACTGCCCTCAGCCTTATGAAATTTTGTATGAGGAAATTGGTATCGCTACATTAGCCTTCCCCTCCGAATAAAAAAAAATTGGAGTTCGAGAAATTAAATTTCGAAAAATGAGAATTTTTTTTGTTTAAGTAAAAATTAAAAAAAAATAGCGATACCAGAAGTGAATGCTGTTACCCGTTATTCTAGCAAAATTTTATTTACCATTGTAAGTTAGGAATAGAATACTAATTTTAATTAGATCTAACAAAATTTTAGAAAATTGATAAACTTAGAAAAAATGAAAACCGTTTGGTGAGGCCAAGGTGGTTTTGGATTTTCTGCCGTTTTGCCCCAGAAACACAGATTCGGCGGAGGAATCCACGAGAATCTCAAATCTAATACGCCTAGCGAATGCACCGTAGGATTATTTCCCTTCTCCTTCTCTATTCCCTCTTTCACTAATCGTTTTAAATTTTGCACAACTTCCATCTTTAGATTTTCTTCCTTTTTCCTGATATTTTCCCCGTCGATGATACCTGATTTCTCGAATTTATCATGAAACTGGCTGACTTCTGTGCTAAATTTGGGTTCAATTCTAGTCAATTCTCCGCTCATTTCTGCCCTAACCTCGGTAATACTTCCGATAACTGGCTCGCAGCACGCTTCAATTTTGCTATCACCTGCTTGGAGCTTCTGACTAATTTCTGACTGAATATTCCCAAAATGCGGTTTTACTTCAGCCCTCGAACTTTGTATTTCTTTAACCAGGTTTCCTACACTATTTTCAATTTTCTCAAATCTAGCATCGAGACGGTTCTGCACTGTTCCAATCCCACGATCAATTACTGATTCTAATTTCTCTAATCTTACGGCGTTGTCAGCTAAGCGGTTGTCCAGCCGGTCAAATCTTTGCGAATGTTTCTTAAGGATTTCAATACTTTCAGAATGTTTTTCCGACATTTGTTTCGTGAAGGATTCCTTGAGAGTTTCCTTGAGTTTTTCGTTACTTTCAGAGTGTTTTTTGTCACTTTCTGACATTTGTTTCGTGAATGATTCCATGAGAGTTTCCTTGACCTCTGAAATTTGTTTCGTGAAGGATTCCTGATTCTCTATAATTTCTGAAAGTTTTTTTGTTGTTTTCCGAAAATTGTTTTATGAGGGTTCGCAGGAAATCCTTGATGGTGGTCTGAGACGGTAATTGTTCCCTTGGACTACCATCTCCTGCCACATCGATACCTGATTCGTCCAGCATTTTGGCTGTTTCGCGTGAATTACGCACACGAGAGTCACAACACACGAAGCACAACACAACAACACTCACAAACAAAATACAATAATAAAGTAAATCGTTACCAGTCCACAAATTGTTTCTTTCATAACAATGTCCTTCCATCCATTTATAGCAAAAATTTGGTTAAATTTAACTTTAAAATTTGGGCGTGGAAAACCTCAATTAGGCCGTCGAGCCCCACGGTGGGAAAGCCAATTGTAACACCCCCGGGTCGTCTCGTGAGAGATGCGCCCGGTAAGCGGTCCGGTTAATAGCTCAGTCGGTGATGGAAGGAATCGTTAAACAGATACTGGTAACATGAAAGAAACACTTGGATCACTGGTAAAAATCACTTTTATTCCTGGGCAAAATAATTTAAAATGCCCCAGGGAAGTTACACTTGTAAATAGAATAAGAAATCTGAAAATTAGGTGGAAAGAAGAGAAGATGAAAAGTTAGTCTTCAGAGTAAATCTTAAAAATTAGGAAGACTTATAATTAACATTACAATGGTAAAAAATATTACAGGTCAATGTGTCATAGCGCGACACCGCATTACAGAATTTACGCAGGGATGAATACCCTGAATTATATTGCCTTGGTAAAGTTTTTTCTGTGGGCCCTAGACGGGCGCGGCGCGGCCGAGGGGGCGGCGGCAACCTTCACAGAGGGCGCGGCCGGGGCGATGCCCTTGCACCCACTCAGGCACGCACGTCAGCTGGTCGGCAGTCCGATGACGTCACCAAGTGGGGTGGCGGCGCGGCCGAGGGGGCGGCGGCATCTGGTAGTCTGTCTGGTTGAACTCGGAGCGGAACTGGTAGTAGCTGGTAGTACTCTGGTAGAACTCGGAGTAGCCGGGCGATCTCAATCTCAGGAACGTAGTAATTAACTACGTGTACCTCTGATTCTCATTATAATAATTGTCGAACACAACTTCGGACAGTTCAGCGATCCTTCGGAGAAACGTTCGCCTCTCGTCACGGCGAATTCCCACCCCAGAGAATTTTCTCTGTCTACTGCAGCCGGCACAATGCTCAAAACTCGCAGCAAAATAGCATAAGTCCCACATAGGCACATTCGCCCGAATAATTCCCACCCCAGATAAGTTTTTCTCCCAACTGCCCTCAGCCTAGAACTCAGGCTCCTTCCGACGAATAATTATAAGTTTTTCAGAGGCACACTGGTCTCTCTCCGACGAATAGTTACCCCCCAGAGAAGATTCTCTCCCGACTGCCCCCCCGTCTAAATGATCTGGCCCCGTCTGATGCTCTGCACTTTCTGATATTCTCTCAGTCGAAATTGTATTAGGTTAACTTTTACCCCCCACTCGTTTTCTCGTATGTTCCAGCTCCTTATGATAGTTGCGTCGCTATTGGCCAAAAGAAATGGCGCATTACGTTATTTCAACCAATCGTGACAGGAGTAGTGAAGGAAGTTTCAACTCTTTGTGTCACTGTGAGCGTCCAGAATTTTCTTTTTCCTTCTAGAACACCGGCCATGCTTGCACAAGGCAGGCGTTGTCCGTGAAAGAATTTATCGCTCTGGGATTCCCTAGATGTAAGCGAGCGTTCTAGAAGGTTCGCAGCTGGCCATGCGAACACGTGCCTCTCAGTGAATCTTTCGACGACTGACCCTTGTAACGACTTTCTTAATGTGCCGGGGGCGCAAACGGGTGTCGCGATAAGCGAGGTTGCACGTGCAACGCCGTCTGTTCATTTCCCAACTGCCCTCAGCCTTATGAAATTTTGTATGAGGAAATTGGTATCGCTACAATATGGCGAAAATATCTATATCGTCTACACGGGGTCGAAACCCCAGCTTACAATTTCTCGGTTTTAATGAGTGGTCATAAGTGCTAGAGGTAGGCTTCAGTTCTTTTCTAAGGTATATATTTACTGATTTGCCGTAACAGACGTTTATCCGCTAACTTCAAACATCACTAGCGACTTTAAATTCTTATTTAACCTCAAGGAGTTTGCAGTGACAATTCTTGAATAGTTGTGCAGGGTGTTTCCGAGACGTAGACGACGGTGAATCGCAGACATTCAAAGCAGCCTTCGTCATTATACTCTGAATCTAAGAGACCGAGGCTCGACTCTAGGAGGACAGAAAACGATCTGCCCCCTGCGAAGACGGCTTACGAAAGCGCACTCGTGTTGTACGGGTGGCCACTGGCTGCACTTTCAGGCTGAGAAGTGGTAAGGCTGCACTAAAGGCCACAACATTACTGTAGGAGTCGCCAAAGATCGTCGCATTTAAGGAGGATAAGGGCGCAAAGGTACTGAAAATGAGTCACGAATAGTGTTTCATTACAATTATTCTCTAATTATTTTTAAGATTAATAAAGTTTAACTCTGAAATATCATGTATAAGGTAATATGGTTCGTAGGCTACAATTTTGACGTAACTCAAAAAATCAGGTGTTGAGATAAAAGAGTGGATTGAAATGCATAGTTGTGGTCCGCACGCACGCATGCACGCACGCACCATTTAAATACTGAATTGTGAGAGAGTCTGCTGTTCCCACTAGAAGGTAAACTTTTCTGCAATTCTGGAGAAATCATTAACTAAAAATTCGTATTTTTTTGTTGTGCCACTATTGTAGCCTGCGGGCGATATAATAGCCGATGTACTGGCCAAAGTGAGGGAGATTTACAATGAACAATTGAAGCGCTCTCTTGAAGTTTTAACGCCCTCTTTTGATGACGACGCGTCACGTTAGAGGTCATGACGTGACATTGGTGTCCTTTTTCAGCCCGTTAAATAGGAGATGTGCTGTGTTCGAAGGGAAGATACGAAGCTTCAGTCAAGGCCAAGGTCAAAGCGTCATTTCCAATGGAGTGAGGATATGACGCTTTATCCCGACAACTTTTTTTCAAAAATGATTCTCAGTAACATTTTCAAACCGGAAACTGCCTCTTGTTTATGAATCGATATCGACATGCACCGTCTTTTTTTCTTCGTTGACGACCCGGCGTATCAGACACATTGCAACAAGTCATGCCCCAGCAACCGCATCGCAGCACCAACGTTGACCTACACGTGACACGCAATGAAGGCATCAAACGATGCATTCATTCATTTCAAAAGCGGGCCGTCGCGTCGTCAAGTTGAGAAACAAAATCGCGGCGGTTCCCAAATAGCAAAGGACTGCACCAAAAGTGGACCAGCCGCGGACAGCAACGCGCAGACGAGCGGATAGGCGCGAGGCAATGATGCCCTTGGCCTTCACCGCGGAGCGGGGCGCGGAGCGGGGCGCGGAGCGGGGCGCGGAGCGGGGCGCGGAGCGGGGCGCGGAGCGGGGCGCGGAGCGGGGCGCGGAGCGGGGCGCGGAGCGGGGCGCGGAGCGGGGCGCGGAGCGGGGCGCGGAGCGGGGCGCGGAGCGGGGCGCGGAGCGGGGCGCGGAGCGGGGCGCGGAGCGGGGCGCGGAGCGGGGCGCGGAGCGGGGCGCGGAGCGGAGCGGCGCAAAAAGCAGCAGCGCCGTATGGAGATGCGCGCTCCGCAGCTCCCGAAGGCTCTCGCCGCCCCCCCCCCCGCCCGCCAACCCCTCCGCCTGCACCAGCGGAGTCGCCTGCCACCGAAGTCCGTTTTACAGTCATTTTTTCAACATTTTTCTGTACAGAAAACGATGTCCAAGGGGCGTTCGTATCTATGCGGTTCTGTTTCCGTGTCTAAACTAAATGAACAAAATGGAGCGTTTCACACGGTCATTTCGTTACCTAAACGTAATCGTTACGAAAATATTCCTACCGACACCGCAAAAAGCGCTAAAGATCCAACGATTTGACAACTAAAATTTATTGAACAATCGGCATCCAAAATAATTAAAATTTCGAAACGTTCATCACCGACGAGATTGCATCAATGTCATCCTAGTCAAGTACATCGACGTTGGCCCCTCAATCTCTTATGAAGGACTAAAAATAATTAATAATTTCATTTAATATTAAATAATTATTACAAAGAGAAATTGTAAGTTAAATAAGAATAAATAAACTGAACTATTGTAAATTACGTTTGTATGTGATATTTACGTTTACATGTGTCGTTTGTCATTTGTTTTCGAAATTAAATAGTTTGAAGATTACGTGGTTTCTTAGCGGTCGGCGGCTGTTAATTACTGAACGACCTACGCCCTTTCAATTCCTCTGGTTGGGTCTTGCAGACATATTAACAAGACAGTATAACGAAAAGATTTTTTAGTAATGAAACTTCAAAGCGCTCTCTTGAAATATATACAAAAATAGAGTTAGAACAACCTGGTTCTGAGCAAGCAATATTACAAAATTTCTCAAAACTGCACAACCACAATAGGAACAAATCGCACCACACGCAAACCAAACCCGAGAAAATTCCGAAAAGTGACGCCGGAAGCGCGGTAGTCAAATCAAACTGATTGAAATCTGTACCAAAAAATTAAGCATGCGTCATGTTTTTGTAGAAATTGCTCCCGTCTGGTCCGTCACCGTTTTGTACGTTTGAAAATTGTAAAAACTTGTCCGTGAAAATAGGTCTTTACGGTCGACGGATCTTCAGTTCAAACTGCCGCTTTTTTCTCCCTTTCCCTCAACAATACGTTGTATAGAGGAAACAATTTGGAATAGGAAGAATGACAAGAGGTCGTGATTTCAATGGTTTTGGAGAGCTCTGAGAGGATAGAGTGTGTTTAAAATTGTTTTTATGGATGTGCGATTTAGGTTAGTTAAATCTGTATCACCCTCCTCTACGGTTTCGTCTTGACAGCGTTAATGTAAGATACTCGCCCAAGGAAGTCTTAACGTGCGTGCACGTACGTTTTTCCAAGCAAAACATTACCAAAAATGGCATTTTTGGTCTACATTTTCAGTTCTTTAACGGGGTTAAAACGAATTTCTTGGAAAGAAGGAAAATAAATTTTTATACCTTCGTTTCAAACAGGAAATCACGCTTTCATCCATTGGTTGTATTAAGGAAGCAACCTTAGGAGGTAAATAGTAGACAAAAATTTGGCCATCCTTTGTTTCGAGGATTCATACTGAAAGGTGTGACGGACAAAATTAAGCAGTAACTTATAGATCAATTTTCTATCCTAAAATTTCGTTGCAAATGGCACGGAAACTTAGAAAAACAATTCACGATAAATAACATCATTTTAACCACCTTTTTTGTTGTTATAATTGTTACATGGAATAAATATGGTTTCTGTAACAATAAAGTATCTCGTTTCATAGTTTTCACAATTATGGTTAATTTGATCTTGTGTGTGCCGGTCCGATTTGAACATGTCATTATGGTCAGTCGTTCTTTGGTAGATTACTGCCTGTCAGCTGATTTTTCAGTCGCGAGCGAGTTCGACAGTAGCAAGAGTGTCTTGAGGGTGGCATATAGGATTTTATTTGGTCTAACACGTTGTGGGGTTAGAATCCGCGATTTCTGGGTCTTTGATACCTAATAATAATTTGTTTACAGCAAAACGTCCGTCCGTCCTCTGAACTTTCGAAAATTGAAAACGTTTTAATTTTTTTTAGGTGTCTTCCTACAACTACAAATTTGACGATAGGGGTATTTCCTTCAAATGAAGTCTGTTTTCCACAATCAGTTCTTTCAATAAAGTTATGTAATTTTTATTGAACATTTTAGTATTTTGCGCATTATTAGGTAAAGTATGTGAAATGTGAAGAAAATGTCAAAATTCAAAAGCTTCTCCGCTTCCGCAGTGGAGGCAAAGTCGCGTGACGCTGCGCGAGAAGACCGTGCATTATCGGCAAAAACTCGTCCTACAGGCCCTGCCAGCTAAAAAGTAGATGAATCCAAATGATACATTTAGAAAAAATTCTCTGACACCTGGTGTAGCCGCAATTCATGTTTTACGGGTCCTTGATACCGAAAAATTGATTCACTGCACAACATCTATCCGTTTCTGTCTGTCCCTCTGTCTGAACAACGCTAGCTGCTAAACAGTTCATTCGATTTTCTCCGAAATTGATATTCAAAAATCAATGTGGCTAATGTCGTGGCCCCTTCAATTTGAAATGAGTGTCTCTGTTTTCAAAACGTCAGTCTGCGCACAACACCAGAGTGTAAACTATTTATATTTTTCTCCCCAAATTAATATTCCTTACTCGATCTGGTCCCGCTCAAAACTCTGCCAATTTGTGAAACATTCTTCAAAATTTGGGGCTACTTTGCATAAAGCCTCTTGGACATTTTCAAAATTTTCTCAAAATGGATTTAACGGATATAAAAAATATCAAACAACAAAAATTTCTTATAAAAAGGCTCCAATTTTTCTCTTCAGACATTTGGTAGGAATAGTGCTAATGTATTGCAACATACACTTCATTCATCTTTATTCTTTTGTTTTTCAGATATTATACAATTGTAGGGTTTTTGACATTCTGTCACATCGTTTTCGTACTTTAAATGCCTTTTAATTAGAGCTGGGAAGTTCTCGCAATCACCTATTTTTTTACTATGGTCTGCCTGTAGCTTCAAGAATGAGTATTTCATTGCACAATATTGAAAATAAAGTACGAAACAATTTGCATATAATTAATATTTTTCATATTTAGTGCCTTTTGGGACATAAATGAATATTTTTCCATATTTTTCGACTTTTTGTATAAAATAACACTAAAATGATAATTACCAAGTAAAAGAATTATTGCTCCAAATATGTTCGTACAATGAGTTTCACACTACTGACGGTCAACGCCGCCGAAGTAATATCTGCTGCCATTTGGTTGCCATAGGTTTATCGCCAGGACTTGACGCCTCCTGAGATTGGCCTTGCTTGGTAAGACCTCCCTCCCTCCCTTCCCTGCGTATCTTGACAATTTTTGTGCATATTTCAACATTTTTTGGCATATTTGCACGCATGTTTCAGGGCCAGACGTCTGTATACATTTTCCAGCTCTACTTGTAATTTTTTCGAAAACTCAAACAGTTTTCTGTGGAAATAAACTCGAAATTCCGCATTTTTAAAACGCTCAAACGCCATATTCTCGAAAATGGCTCCAATTTGTTCTTCAATTTCTAGAACAATTAGTGCTAAATTGATAGAAAACAAGACAATGTATTCATGTCATTCATGTATTCTTTCGTTTCTTAAAAAAAAAGCAAATGTAATTTTAAAAAAATATATTTTACGCTTTAACATTCAATTACGAACTAAGTTTATACATTATTCGTATTAAATTTGTGAGTTCAACTGCTTTAAAAATTTCTTGTGAATTTTCTCGAAAATGCAAAAGTTTTGGTTAATAGTTGCTTAAAAATGCACTTCAGAAACGCTCAAGCAAAAACATGTTTTACTGGATATTTAATAAAAAATAGCAGAGCTACAACAGCACATACTTTCTCGCGTTTTAGGAAACAATAACATGTAACACACATGTAAAATGTAAAATTGAAATATTGCATTTTCTGCGTTACTAACACCTCATCTATTACTTGAAAACGTCCAATTCAAACAGTTCAAGCAAAACGCCTTTGTTGTATGTCTCCATTAATTTTGATAGGCAGGAACAACAATCATTACTAATTTGACAAATGAAACAAACAGGAATACATTTGACTAATAGTGTTCGCAGAATATTATACAGAAGCGAGCAACGCATTGTTGCCAGCGCAGCGTTGTCTAAAATATGTGCATTCGTTTGGCGAAAAATACCAATTCTTGGCAAAAACGCTTATTTCTATTTGTATTCAGTTTCAAATAGTTTTTTAAACAATTTTTCAGCGATCAGTCATAGTACATCACACACATGCTGAAATATGCGTAGGTACATGACCTTTCGTTCAGTGAAAATGTGTGTTCTCGTACACCTCGTAACACGGACAACAAATATGGATTGTCAAGTAGGTTTCGAATCCTTTCGAAAAGGTTCATTTGGAAACACAAGTTCGACTAAATAAAACGTCTATTTCGTATCACCGCCATCATCTCTACGTTCACCAACAATGAGCTTCTCAAATATAGATTGCGGCATTGTTGCTCAAATTTCAATTAAACTTTGCGGATTGCTTGAAAAAAATACATCCATTCACTGAGAATACAAATTGTAGAATAGAGTAAAAAGTAAAAGTGAGAAAAAGTAAAAAAAATTATATTAGCATTTGTGTCTCCAAATTAGCCCAAAAATATTCATATTTAAAAAAAACACCTTATTTGAAGATAAATTTTTGATAAAACCATCCTCTCCTGTCATTGCTTTGCGCCAACATCACCTAGATATATAGTTTCTAGGTAGTCTTGCTAGCACTTCACAATTGTATAAGATCTTAAACTGGGCAATATTATAATTTTATGAATGATGGCCTAAATAACAATGCTCTATAAGAATTATTTGCCTCCGTTATGAAGGAACGATGAGAGCCATTATACGGACGTCAGACATTACTTCGGTCAACTTTATGCAGGCTTACTCGTACATCAATACATTGAGAATACAGATTGTACAATTAAGTAAAGTAAAAGTGCGAGAATGCAAAAATAGAATTAATATTGGCATTTTCAATAATAAATTATAATTAAAATTACATTAATGATTTTCATATCATTCATTCAATTCTTCTCGAGGCCCATAGTTGCTGGGACACCTGTACATATTTCTTTAATTTCAAGCAGAAATTACGCAAAAAGCACTCGTGTTTTCAAAAAATTGAACATGACCCTCATTTTGTACAATAGACATAAATATTTATCTTTAATTTTGTAGTTTTGAAATTTATTTTTGCAATTTTCGAAAAAAACGAGCATTACCCCAAAATGAGACTAGTACAATATATTTTACCATGCCTTATTACATACGTCGAAACATATTTTTATAAAATTGGAACGGTTTTAGAGAAAAAAATTTAAAAAATCCTATATTTCGTTCAAAATTACACGAAAACGACACGTATTTATGAAAAGTTGAACATGACCTTATTTCAAGATTTGTTTTTATGGAACAGATTTCGTTTAGGAGAAAATCTCCATCTTCAGTAGTATAGTTCTAGGAAGACTCCAAAAAAATTTAATTTGCAAAAAATCAAGAATTTTATCGAAAATGAGATCTGCACAAATCTCTTAAGTGTCCTTATCACTATTCAACAAAAAAGTTTAATCAAAGAAATTGGAGCTAATGTTTTGAAAATTTTGAAAATGTCCGAAGGGCTTCATGTGAAGTACCCCCCAAAATTGAAGTATTGATTTCATGTTCCAGGGGTAGTGACATTAGCCAAAAAGAATGGGGAATATTAATTTTGGGGAACATCAGCTAAACGGTTCATGCTCGAGTGTTGTATACATAATATATATATATATATATATATATATATATATATATACACATATGTTTATATATATACATACATACATAAATACATACATATGTATGTATGTATGTATATACATACATACAATTTTTAGTTTATTGCTGCCAGGATAGATCTCAGGTTTTAACGATGCTAGAATATAATAAATTTTGTTTTCAGCATAAATTTGGAAGACTTCAAAAGTGCATTGTTATGATTACAGTCAAAGAGTGATTAATATATGATTTACGATATAGTTAAAATATTGTCCATATTTTAAGCACGACGTTTCTTTTAAATCAATTGTTGCGTCTTTGTAACACGTCTGTTAACCCTTCTTGGGCATTAAGCAAATTTGGAGTAATCCTCCGTTAACGTTTTGTCTTATTGTCTCGTCATGTCGCAGTCCGTGCCATTTATTCCCTTGGCCAGTTGCTTGGCGCCGTTAGTAAGTAGAGATCCAAGCCAATTACTCGCCAACGAATCCCTGGTGTTTGGAATTGCTTAACTTCCGTGAGTACACGGAGCGCAGTGAAGTAATTCAGCTAACGACGCCCGATTTGAAACCTTGATGTCGACGCCCTCTGACGCCAAAGAGAAATGAAGATGCCAATAAAACACTGCTTCGCACGAAGGAGGAGGAAAACCTCGTCGGAAACAAACGAGAAACTGATCTCTTAACCAAGACGTTTACGTATAATAGAAAACTATTTTCAGCATTTCCATACAAAAATAACTTCATTTTAAATCTCGATCGAGTTTAATGTCTTGTTTCCCTTGATTCATAAAACTTATACTCATGATCTCTTGCTTCCTCATTGCTTCTGGAAAGTAATGAAGTTTTCCCCCACGTCATATTAAGCTAGCTTTCGGTAGTATTTTCAGCGGCGAAACAAAACGATGCATGTAATCTTTATCGTTTGAAGTATTAAGCACTAACGAGTATTATTAAATATGCGGTAATATCATTATGACACTGAAATAACGTGTAGTTGAAGTTCCAATAAATATTTATGCGTAATATGTTGTATTAAATATATCGTGAAGAGCAGAAAATAAAATTTAATGCAATTACAAGAATATTGTGAAGTCCAAAGGTCGAGAGAAATATGAAAAAAAAACCCACTCACACATTGCAGGCGAAGAGAAGAGAAGAGAGTAGACCGGCCGCTGGGTCGATGGGCTGGATGTTCGACGTCGAAGAAGACGACCTATCAGCTCACGTCCAGCTTCTTCACTGAGCGATTTTCGACGGCAACCCTGAAATATATACGCATTGTGACGTCAGCTCATTCACCCGCATTACTGCTTTCTTCCTGTCTACTGGCCAATTGATACCAACCGTCAAACCGTCATTTTTGATGAATCAGCTAAAAGGATGAAATCATCTCTTTTATGTTAGAAACAATTGAGATTGTTTTGTGAATTGGAGGATGTATATCAAAATCCTACTTAATACTCGATGACGTAATCTTCCGATTCGCTAAAAATAACTACCAGGAAACAAAAACTTTGAAAGTTCTATATAATATTTCACGGATAGAATATTATTTATCGTTTCCATTTGTAGTATTAATTATTGATTGATTCTCATCCGTTAATATTTTTATTTACCACATACATTAATTGAAGCTTGTTCACAGTGAAGCCATTCCGATAACAAATATTTTTTCATCTTAATAATGTGGCTGATAAAAACTCAAATTAATTTTCCAAATGTCAAGCAGAAAATGTTTTAAATGTCCCCTTCCCTCTTGCACATTTAGAGTAATGCTAAAATCGATGTAGTTTCGGAACTGACATTGCTAGAATGTATTTATCTCTAAGTAGTTCGAAAGCACAGGCACAGGCGGGGCACAGGTTCGGGCACAGCGGGGCACAGGGTTTTTTCAGCTCAATCCTCTTCTCCAGCAGGTTGCGCTATTGCACCGACAGGCTGGCAACGGGAACGCCCCCAGGCGCATCTCCTGGACAAATCCCTTCTCAATTATCGAGCAGAATCGAGATGGCGCGCCCTCAACTTTTACTTGCTCTATAATCGTTTTAACTCACATGTCACAGAACTATTCTTAATTATTCGGAGAATACCTCCCAAATAACAAATCATACGAAGTTTGAGCTATATCACTTAAGAGTGTAAAAAACGTAAGTGAAATTTCCCCATTTGTAAACCATGATTGTATTGAACATGCAGGGCAAAAAAATAAAGTGATTTTATTAATACGGAAATGCATGAAAATAATTCCATTCAGTTGGTTTGCCTTTTTTAATAATTGCAAACAGATTGCCATATTTTCGCACTGTATTTTTTTTTGGAATACGGAGGTGTCAACGCAGTGAAGCGATATTTCAGAATATTCGAGAAAATTGGGTAAAACAAGAGTAGCGCAGGAAATTCAAACGCATGCGTTAGCAACAAAGCAATGCATAACATTAAATACTTATTAAAAAAGTGGTAATGAACTGAAAAATATCTTTTTGCCGAAAGAATTATTATATTCTTATATACTTGGTTATCTTCTGACAAAATTTCCATCGATCACTCATTACCTACATTGTAATACCACAATTTTTCTATGTAGATAAACATCTCTTAACATATTAATAGTTTTTATTCTCTCTTCCATTGAGGTTTCTTTGTCAATGAAACAGGGTTTGATTAACATTTTTCGAAGAAAATACTCGCCAAGCTGCGATTTGAAACTTCGATTCACAGACCGCGTTCTTTTCTCTGCAGACCAGCATTACAAAAAATATTTTATTGGATAGAATTTTCATTATCCTCCCTTTGAATATGGACATTCTGTATATCTGAATAAAGCTCAGTCCAGTTCTCTTCACACTGCGACCAGAAGCCGATCCAATAACAATCCACAAGCCGTCTCACGTGACTCAGGGCACCAACAAGGTCCTTGCAGTGCCTCTGACCGGCGGAACCTCTTGTTCGAGTTCTGACGATGGCACAATTTTCGGCACTAGCTACATTGCTACGTGGAATGCAGCCTCTGTCTGGAGGCGAGTTCTAGCGATCGGTTGCTCTGATCGAGAGTTTTCCGTGGTTTCTCCTATCAATACCAGGCGAATGCTGTGGCAGTTGGTGGAACAGTCTAACAAAAGGGCCACGGGCCGGGCGCGATCTTCATTTCTTCTTGCGTGTCCATTTTTATCATGTACTTACATACACTAAAAAAAATTATCATGTACTTACTATCAAGTACTTTTTATCATGTACTTACATGCACTGGGGGTCAGCTAGTGGACCGCCTCCTCGTGGTGACTCCTGGGTAACGCTAAAGGTCCACAAAACTATTGTAGCACTCCTTCCACTTACTTATGCTACATTTCTATAATATTTCCTATTTGGTCTCTCTTGATCCCTTGTTATATCTTCGACCCCGACGCTATTAGGTTTCGAGGGCTAGGGTGTCATTCATTTCTTAATCTACTCTGTTCTTGACTTTTAATTCTTTTTCTTCTCCTCTTCTCTACAATTTATCTGTTTCTTCTCCTTCATTCTCCTGGGGTAGTATCCCTATCCAGCACAGGGTATGTGTAAAGACTACAACGGTCCAAGAGGCAATGTGAATCCAGGCGAATATCACAGTGGCTTGAGGAGCGGAAGTAGCAGCCCTCTCTGCAGGGGTTTATACGCAGAGAAGCTGGGATAGAAGCTTTAAGATGGCAGTCCCATTACTATCCTTACCCTGCGCAGCGCTTGCAACGCGGCCAGGGGACATCACTCCGCTAAATTTCTCAAAGATTCATGCCGGACAGATTCCTCTATGCCAACATATGCAAAGAAAAAGGAAACGAATAAACGACAACAATCGGAAATATTAAAGCTGGGAATATGTAATGTTAGAGCTCTCTCAAATAAAGAAGCTGAATTAGAACAGGAATTAGATAAAGCTGCAATTACTGAAACCAAAAAAAAGTTACAGGGCTCATCAGAATTACAAAATTATATAATGATATACAGTGGTGTCCCCCAAAAACAGAGGGCATCGGCTGGGGTATCTATTTGGATCAGAAAAACATTGAAAAACAGAATAATATCGTATACTTTCATAAATGAAAGAATAATAACAATGAGATTTAAAGTAGATAGAGGTTATGTTTCAGTCTTTGCCTTGTACGCACCAGAAGAGGGGAGAACCCAAGATGCGGTTAAATTCTACGAACAACTGCAGACAGCAATAAATAAGATTAATAAAAATGACTATCTTCTTTTATTAGGTGATTTAAATGCAAGAGTAGGGAATACCCCTATAAAAGATATAGTAGGCACAGAAGGTGAATACACACTTAACAATAATGGGAAGAAATTAATAGAATTTGCCACGTACAATGAGCTGAGAATTATTAACACTTTCTTTAAACACCGAAATATTCACAAATTCACATGGATCCGCCTCTATAATTGATTACGTCTTTGCAAACAATAAGACTTGGATAAATATCAAGGATGTAAGAGTATTTAGAAGTTTTGATGTGTCATCTGACCATTTCTTAGTAAGATGCCACATAATGTTCCCAAAGAGATGGAAGAAAACCATCTTAAAACCCAAACCAGAAATAGAAACATTTAAAGTTCACCTTTTACAAGATTATAGCATAAGACTTTTATACCAGAGTAGACTCAACCAGAAAAATATTATTAATCCTGTAAGTAACAATATAAATGAAGAATGGGCAAACATTAAAGAAATTATAACACATGCAGCAGCAGAAGCAATAGGGTCAAGGAAAAAGAAATTCTCAAAACGAGGGCTAAGGTTTTGGAATGATATCAAACAACTAATTGAAGAAAAAAAAGAAGCGTATTTAAAGACTCTCTCGTCCTCTGGGAATATGAATCATAGAATAGAATATAAAAGAAAATCTGCTTTAGTTAAAAGAGAAGTCCGTAAGCTTAAACGAGAAAGTTGGAAAAGATATGTTAGCGAAATTGAACATGACTTATTTGGAAACCAAAGAAAGGCATATAAAATTATAAAATATTTAAATAATCAAGAAAGAGATAAAGTTCAATTAAATATAATTTCAGAAAGTAAATGGTTAAATTATTTTAAATCGCTATGGACCTCTGAAGATGAAGAAGAAGAGAGAGGAATTAAAATTGATATATGTAATTCTATTGATCTGATCTCTATGGATGAGTTGAAAGCAGCCATTAACACAACCAAAAATAAAAAGTCACCTGGTACTGATAATATAAACATGGAATTGATCAGATATGCATCAAATCAATTTACGCAGAGACTTCTTAACTTTATTAATATCTGCTGGTCCACTGGATATGTGCCAGAAGAATGGAATGAAGCCCTAATTTACCCACTATATAAAAAAGGCGACAAATCTGAATGTTCAAATTATAGAGGTATAAGTCTTCTAAATTCCTGTTATAAAATCTATGCAAAAATTATCAATCAAAGATTAGTGCCTATTGTTGAAACTCAAATATCTGAAACACAACATGGTTTCAGAAAAGGTAGATCATGCTCAGACTGTATTTTTGTACTGACACAACTTACTGAAAAGCGAAGGGAATTTCAACTACCCACATACTATGTCTTTATTGACTACGTAAAAGCATTTGATAGCCTTAAAAGAAGATTATTATGGGAAACACTGAAAAATATTGGACTCCCTTCCCACCTTATTACAGCAATTCAATCATTATACAGAAATAATAAAATCATGATCCGAATGCTAAGAAATGGAACAGAATCAGCATATATAAACCAGGGAGTAAGACAGGGATGCCCGCTCTCGCCAACGCTTTTTAATATATATATGGACGTGATCATTAAAAAATGGTTGAAGACTTTAAATGATGTTTTTAAGATTAATAATGTCGAGATCCCAACATTACTTTTTGCCGACGACCAGCTTATCATAGGAAAATCTGAATGTGAAATTCAAATAGCAGTCCACAAGTTAAGTCAGGTTGCTAATGAGTATGGTATGAAAATCTCACCAAGTAAAACAAAAGTGATTGCATTTAAAGGACTTGAACCTTTAAGAGCAAAGATAGTTATATATGACCAAATAATTGAACAAGTAAATGAATTTAAATATCTTGGATATCATTTTAATTATATAAAATCAAGGGATATGGAAATAAAGCTGAACAACTTCACATATTTCTGTGGTACGTTACAGCGAACTCTACATCATAATGCGCAAAAGGAAACTCTTCTCAGATTTTACAAAGTTATTGCTTTGCCATTACTACTTTATGGAAGTGAGAGCTGGACATTAACATCAGATCAGCTGCGCCGAATTGAATCTGCAGAAATGAGATTTCTTCGTTTTGTGGCAGGATATTCACTATTAGACCACAAAAAAAGTGTAGATATCAGAGAAGAACTAAATGTTGAACCGGTTATAGATACCATAAAGAAATACCGAGAAAACTGGAAAGGTCATGTCCTGAGAATGCCAGAACATAGAATAAGTAAAACTATTCTTCAATATGTACCTAAAGGAAAAAGAAGTGTAGGACGTCCCTTGAAGAGATGGCATGAACAATTCTGAGACGGAACAGACCAAGAGGTCTAATCCTTGCTGTCGATGATGATGATGATGACTTACATGCACTACACTAACACATATCAGAAGCTTAGTGATTGTCCTGGCTGGGGCGGTGCATCGCTGGTGGGAGATACGTGGTTGGGGAAAACCCTGCAAGCCTCGACGACATGAAAGTCAGCAGGAGATCTCACAATCCAGCGGATGAGGATCACAGCCCCCTCCCGCACGAAAACATGCAATACACTTACGGGACTAACGGCCTTAGCGGTTAACGAGCGCGGAAACACGAAATTGTCAACCAACAATCCACAAAGGGCCAGGAACACATCTACTTCATTCCTTTCATGTCAGCTTCCTCCGTTCTTCTTGACGAACTTGAGTAGATGCGGCTTCTCCTTTAGCCACTGACTGTACATCGGCCCAGTAAAATGGAAGCACACAGAACAGGCGATTGTCGGTCGACATATCGCGCTTCTGAATAACGTTTGTTATGGTTATGCAGTGAGTTCCATGAGCTTCATCTACGGTACACATCCAACGATACTTGCTCATTTACGAAAACCGTTCTACAAGTATCTCCAAAATACCTACAAGTTTTATTAGTCCATTTTTAAGATAAAATTTTGCACCCATGCACAGATAAAGTGAGTAAGTATCCGGTCTATTTTTACTTTCTCGCATACGTACGTATATACGCAGTAATATACATAGTATCAGAGAAAGTTATGTAATGATGTGGCAAAAAGGGCAATTTTTGAACAGAAAAAGCCGGAACCCGTATACAGAAAAAGTGGATAAATTTTATTCCCAAATATATAGTACCGTATATAACTAATTCTAACATATTTGGTAGTTAGAATCCACGGTTTGTAGCTCCTTGATACTGAAAAATTAATTTTTGGGGAAACGACCGTCCGTCTATCAACAACACCAGCGTCCAAAATATGCGATTTGGCCTGCTTCGAAGCTTTAGATGTGAAGCAACTTTCTTTAAAATTTGGGCTACTTTGCCCTTGAGACATTTTCAAAATTTTTTCATAAAGGCTCCAAATTTAAGGAAAAAATCTTGCAAGAATAGAGCAAAAGATATAAATGGCGTCGGTCTGGTTTTCGCAAGTCTGAATTTTGGAAAATTGGGAAAGTTTGGAGATTTTTCGGCGTCTCCTAACAATTAGAATATTGAAGATTGTTCTTTAAACATTCTCATGTACATTGTTTTCTAAAATCTTACTAATTTTATTGCAATTTTGAGTGAAATATGGACGTTATTAAAAAATATTAAAAACAAGATTTTCTCCAAAAGATACTCTCAATTTTTTCTTTAAGCTTTTTGTATGGATAGTGGTAAATGCACTGTATAAGATGACATAAACTACATTTTGTAGTCTTATTTTTTCAAAAATTAAATGTATTTTATTTGTATGTGTCATGTTGTTAATGATTACAGTACCGACGATTTATATACATTAGTCTATTTCATTTATTAAGCAACACAAATCAAATGCTGACCCAGATCAATGAAGTTAGAAAATTAATATGAGAAAGTCTGTGCCATTCTGTAACACAAGTTATTATAAATAATATTGAAGTTGTAATATTTTTCTGTTTGCATCTCAATAAAGGTATCTCACGGTAACATTAAATCCTGGAATTTATGATCATAAAAAGAAGTCTACCTTCATTATGAAATTACTTAGGTGAGAATGTGCACGACCATGTCGAAATACACTCCAAATCATTTTAAGTAAATTACAGAAAACAAGAGTTTTATTGTGCAGTTTCTCTCAGAAGAGAATTTGATACGGAACATACACGGTAAAAATGTGTTAGAAACTAATCATTTTGTACTTCCTACGTGCAGATCAATAATATACAGGCAAGTAGAACCCATTTCTACGACTTACATGAATATGTAAACCGAGTAGAACTGTTATTCAGTAGATATTATTTGTATATTACCTAGTCTAGTTTATTTCTTTCTTTACTATCTTTTCTTATTTACTTACTTTTTCCTTCGGCTTATATTATTTATTTCAAAAATGAAATCGTTAATACATGTATTAATTGAACTGAAAATTAAAAAATAACATTAAATAAAAATATATTTTATTTGAAAATATAATAAATGAAATAGACTGTATTACAGTTTAATATTTTCACCAAGGGCTGGATTAATACACAAGCTAAGCACAAGCTTAAGACCTTCCCAGACAGGGGTCTCCGAATAGATTTTATAAGAAATTTAACCAGAGTTCAAAATATTCAAAATATTTAAATATTTATTCTTAGAATTGGGCAGGTTGGTTTATTGCTCTTTCAAAATGTTCAATTAAAATATTTTTAGGGGGTCTTTGAGTTCGGTCATACCTTGGGCTCGTTAAGACATTGCTCCAATCACGATTCCACTCGCTGTATGCAAACCATGCACTCTTGTGGATCGGGGATTCTTGTATTATATACATATATTTCCCACCTTCCTATCCAGTCGTGTAAACTGATGGTCGTAATCAACAGGAAACTATACGTTTGAAAGAATTGTGTTGGCGGAAACGCTGTATCGCAACATTAGTCAGAGCAGAGTATCGAATTCCAGGGTCCAGCTAGCATTTTCCAAGGCCTCCTCGGGCGCAGGTCGGATGCCGCCGCCGCCGCCTCTTCCGCAAAGCAAAAAAGGAAGTGGGTCAGGCGGCGGCGGCGGCGACGGCGCATCGGACGAGACGAGACCCGCCCCGCCCCGCCAGAGCCGTCTCCGCTGCGCGCGCCACCCGTCGGCCTTGGGAGAGAGCGCCGGCGGCGGCCGCGAGCACCCCAAAGAACAACGCAATGAGCAGCCTGGCGTGTTCATCACCCGGTGTTCCTACTACTCATACGACTCAAATAAACACCCACACACATTAGACATTGCAATCACCAACGATCGACGACATTTTACTCCACCGTGCTACACCAACTTGACTCTGATCACCTCCCTGTGATAATACCTACTCATCAACAACCGCCCCCCCCCACACACATAATATACTTATAACATAAACTGGAAAGAATTTAGAAAAAACATGATTATCAGAACCCCCAAATTCAGGAATCTAAAAACGCCTTTAGAAGTAGAAAGTTCAATAGCAATATTAAACAATATAGTAACCAGTGTTATCGTTCAGCAACAAAATAACATAGCACATAATAACCCCAGAACACATACTAAATTGCCAGATCCCATAATAACCATAATAAAAACCAGAAACAGAACATGAAGACTTGGAACAATAATAGAAATCCCCAATTAAAAAAAATTAACATCCTAAACAAGATAACCAAAAACGCAATTAAAGAACACCGACACTCGTCCTACAACTCTTTAATTAAATCCCTAAGCACAACTAACAACTCACTTTGGAAGTTTACTAAAACAATTTTAAGAAAGCAAAGCACCATCCCTCCGATAAGCACGCCATCTGGGAAAAAAATTTCCCCCATAGACAAAGCCGAAGCATTAGCTGACTTCTTTGAAAGTACTTTTACGCTTAATAACACTCCAGACCACACAGAACATATACAGATTACAAACACGGTCACCGCTCCGAACTATAATGTTCCACAAAAAACAAAATATCACCAAACGAAATTAAGAATTTAATAAAAAATCTCCTTTCAAAAAAAAAGCCCCTGAACATGATAATATTAACAATAAAATTATAAAAAACCTACCCACTCCAACAATAGCCTTCATAAATAATATTTATAACTCAATATTAAGAATTGATTACTATCCAATACTTTGGAAAAACTCAAAAATTATTCCTGTCCCAAAGCCAAATAAAATTCACAGTAAGCCAGAAAGTTACAGGCCAATCAGTTTGTTGCCAACTCTGTCAAAAATTCTAGAAAAATTAATTCTGAAAAGATTAAACAATTATTTAAACAAAACTGAAAACATACTCAAACATCAGTTTGGCTTTGACGTTTAGCGAAAAATCTGCTCAAGTTGGAGAAAAAATGTAATTCTAAGCATTGGTGCCGTTTCCTAACATAATGGCAATTCCATATTTTAACAACGAGGAATCGTTTACTGTCAGTGGTTACTTTATTTATTTAGGTAAAAAATAGTTAAAAACTGTGTGTGACGTGCTATGGAGAAAACTTAATTTGAAGTTACATTTATGTCCAGAAGCAAATCAAGGGGTCATCTTAGCATTTTGCCCAAGGACCAGAGAAACTGAACGAAAACCTGATCGAGATGGGGTCATTGATCCAGAAGCTGAAGTACAATACTTGTTACAGGTTCTTTAGAATTATACAACCCAAATGGTAAATAATACATTAAATATCATTGTTAAAATTAATATATATTAATTACTATAATAAAATTAATATAATTAATTAATAACTTTCCTTTTGAATGCTCGGTATAGTCTCTAATTGTATAGAAACAGTTGTACAGCAGAAAATAATTTACTTGGAACTTAAACTTTTGTATCGAATTTAATCGTTTAATGTCATTGGGCAAGGTGTTGCAAAATCATGTATATGTATTATATGTGAATTTTTGTAGTGAGCTGTTGATACTGTCATCTGATGAATATGATTACTATGTCGAGTGTTGTAGTTATAGACGAAGGCGTTTGCGTTTGGCTTTATCACAGCAATTTGTATTCTTCAAACAAAACTACAAATTTCAATTACCCTCATTCAGTCCGAGTCATTATGAGTTGGCTGGCGAGATCAATGGTAATTTTGGGGCGAGAAAGAAGAAAAACAAAAAACTAAGCGCATACGTTTTTAATTTCTCGTTAACTACAGTACCTACCGGAAACACGGGCTACTTAGACCCAATTTGTCAATTCGTTGGTAGTTTCTTTCTTTACTAATCCACAAAAATCTAAACAAAATAAGATTATAATATTTTTTACCAATGTAACAGCTTTAATGAAAAATTATCGAGAGTAGTTTATAAGATACATTTAACACAAATCGCACAGATTTTTTTTTTTTTTTTTTTTTTTTTTGAAAATTGGGTTTAAGTTACACTGATGTATGGGCTGCTTGAATCCAAGCGAAGTTTTCTTACATAAAACCATTAAGTTTTGCACTAGATTTATGTAGTTCATAGATTTTCTAGTACAAACATGAGTGTAAATACAGTACTAACACGAAGATAACTTTAGTAGCTGAGATATTTTTTATTATCCAATTTTTTATCCAATTATAGTTTATTGTGGACACCTAATTAAAAATAATGCACCTAATTCCGCTTTGGGAGATTGTCTTTGAAAGTAGTGACCGTTCTATCACGCATGGATAAGCAAGACTTCATAAAAAAACTGAAATCGACCGGAAATCCGAATAAGAAATCCGAAAATGTAGATTTTGTCAAGGAGACTTGCAAAGGCTAATTCTTCATCTTCAGTAAACACTTTTGGATGGCCCGGTTTCCGACCTTATTTATGTTTCAGTCTTCTCCTAATAAGGATCGACTTATTTTAAAAGAAGCTCCAGATTGTCTTTGTTACATAAATCCCCTGAATTGCTGCAAAACATTCACGCTGGTGATTGGTATAATCCGCATATTTCCGACTTCAGGCTATGTTTTTTGTATTCGAGTACCATAACGGTCAGGTTACTGAAGAAGCAAGAGAAAATAAACATTGTTGAACTTTTAAATACTGAAATAAAACGATTAACGCATTAAAAAGAAAGTTGCGGGCTACTTGATCCCACGTTCGTATTCGTTCCTTGGTCCGTGCGCGTGTTTGTGTGTTCGTTCGTGCGTGAGTGCATGTGTTCGTGAAACGCAAACTTTTTCAGTGAAAATTAGCTCGAATTTCCGTATTTTCAGAAACGCCATTTTTTCAAAAACCGCTCCAATTTTTTCTTGAAACTTTTTGTATCGATAGGGCTAAAAATACTGTTTAATATAACACAAAATTAATTCTGCTATATTCTTTTAATGTGTTTCTTTTAATTACGCAAATGTAATTTTTATAATATCTCTCTCACGCCGTTAGTATACTCATTTACAGTAATTTGTGCACATTAGCGCATTTGTGAGCAAAAGTGCTTCAAATTATTTTTAATGAATTTTCTCGAAACCTCAATAGTTTTCTGCGTAAAGAGCTTCAAATTTTGCATTTACAGTAATGCTTAAAAGACATTTTCTTAAAAACGGCTCCAAATTTTTCAACGAGAATTTCCATATAAGATGCGTTTCTTCTTTTCTTTAATATTCTTAAAGTAATATTTCAGTTCTAGCATCAGGAAATCAAAAAAAAAACTGAGAAAATTAATAAGAGATACTCTGGGTGGCGATAGATGTGATAGTAAGAGGATGGGGTAAGACCAGAAAGCTAGCCCAGACCAAAGACAGAAAACGAACTAGTACGACAAAGAATGTGCTATTCTGTAGCACCACTTCTTTCTCGTTTCAGAAGGTACAGTACATTTTGTGTCAGCATCTCCGCAGACGATTTTCAAGGGTACCGACAGATAAAGTTGAGCAAAGAGGTTGGTTGTATCTCCGCACTCATTTGGCAACTCTAAGAGGAATCCGACATCCTCAATGTGCTGGCAAAACTCCTGGAGAGGTTCGCCGCGTTTCTGGTAAGGAACCATCGGTACTATAAAGCAGGTGTGCCCAACTTGCAAGGTCTCAAGGGACAACAAAAGCTTTCAGTATGGTTGCGGCCCAGATTTACATTACTTGTGCGACTCACAGCTGACTAACCTGCATTGTTGATCACGATAGTTTGCCCAGGTGCACTGAAACGCGCGCGTGTGTGTGTGTGTGTGAAACCATTCGTGGTATCAGGCGGTACCATACATAATGCAGGGAAACACATTGAAATGATCTTGAATGTCTGAATGTACTCGAAAAATATTATTGTTAAAACTGAACTTAACCTATTTTTTTTTATTAAGGGGCCATTGGACACGACAGGGCGCGTGCGCCAAGCGCGATGTTCTCGCCCGACATGGATGCAAGGGACTTTCACTTTTGACTAACAACCTTTCGCAGGCAGCAATAAATGGCCAGTTAGACAACGCTGCGCTACAGGGAACTTTCTCAAATGTTTTAAATTCTCTCTCTCTCTCTCTCTGCGATTTTTTGATTTCCCTTCCTTTTTCGAATATGGAGCTCTTATTTCAGTTTAGTGGATGTCCTTCGATGCAGTTGACACATTTGGGGCCAGTGTTGCATTCAGAGTTGTGTCATTCTTTGCCACAAACCTCAGTGCTTTGTGTCGGAAGTTTTTCAAGCCTTCCTCGATTTCGGTAACGAAATCATCATCATTTACCACATCCTTACATAGGATTGAAGAAGGGTGGGTCGATACTTCAACCTGGAGGCCGGCTATATCTTCTCTTTCAGAAGTTTATTAATTTGATTATCTTACCGACACTGAAAAGAATGGTTCTAGTGCGTCGTGGAACGATTGCCTGGGACTTTCCTGTTTTCTCCATGTCCAAGGCAAGTTTGTATTGTACTTGTATGAACCACAGAAATGGTAAGACAAAAAATCAAAACATCTTTGAGGTATCCGAGGCTGAATGATCAACTAACATTTGTTTTCATTTTCTTAAATTTACTTCGATTTGCGCTCTTTGCTTCATCTGAAGGAATTTGTTTTATCTGAAGCTTAATAAATTGAATAACACATTATGTAATTGTGTTTGATATTAATGTGAATTCGGAAACTGTTTGGAAAAATTGCCGAAGATTCAGGGTTTAACTTCACGAGTATCAATGAGATGTAGGAATCAACTCAATGTGAAACAAAAATACCACATTTAGTTTTTAGATTAAAGGTTTTGTGTTATAAATACATTTAGAAATGTTTATCTAAAGATAATACTAAATTAATATTTAATTTACACGAGATAGTGGAAGATGCGGCATATTTTGTGTATGTTATTAATTTTAGGGCGTTTTTGATGGTAGAATGCAATTAAAATTCATTGTTTTTCAAAACTCACTGTAACGTATGATTGGGCATCTTGAAATATGTTTTTTTATAAACCTAATATGAATTTGGAAAGCGGAAGAAAGATTTAGTTACGCTCGCCGAATAGTGAGTTTGAAAGAATATTTCCTGGCAATAACAAAATTGTTCATGCTTTCAGGGATGGGTAGAGAATAAAAATAAATATAAATGAAAATTGGGTACGTCAAGTCGGATTTGCTGCTTGAAGTCCCTAAAATACCCCTATTACGGGGCCCTGGTAAGGAAAAGTAGATAAATCCAGTTGCTATATTTAGAAAAAATCCTCTATCACGTTGTGTAGCCAGAATTTATGTTTTATGGGCCCTTGATACCAAAAATCAATTGACGGCAAAACGTCTATCAGTCAGTCCATCTGTGAACAACGCTAGCGGTTAAACGTTCAGCCGATATATTCAAAAATTGATATTTCTCAAATTGATCTGGCTAATGTTGCGACCTCTTGAATTTGAAACCGATATTTTAATTTTGGAGGGTATTTTTATATGAAGCCCCTGGGTCATTTTCAAAATTTACAAAAAAATGGTTCCACATTTTTATTAAATTATATTATTATTAATTATTATTATTATTATTATGAATTATTATTATTATTAATTATTATTATTATTAATTATTATTATTATTATGAATTATTATTAATTATTATTATTATTATGAATTATTATTAATTATTATTATTATTATTATTATTATTATTATTATTATTTAAGGTCACCTTAGAAACGTCTAGGTCATTGACGACTACAGTTACAATTGTACAGTACTTACCAATATACGGAAATATTGCAAGGAGTATACATACAACGTTAATGAAGTACTTGTACATGCGATTGATAATATCTAATCAATTACTAAATACAATTTACCAGATTAAATTTGGTAAGGTGTTGAATCATCTTCATGTAACCCGATAACAGTTAAATAAACAATGAAGATCACTACTATTATTAAGATTTGCTTTTCCAGTCGTCATCACATGGCAATCAACAATAAGGTGCTTTGTAGATACTGGAAGACCGCAATTTCGGCACGGATCAGGTATAGACTTTTTCATCAGGTAGCTATGAGGTTAAAGTGACCGAAACGCAGCCTGGTTATAACGACTAGAGGCCTTCTACTACCTAAGAGTAATGGACGTAATGGAAGATTCCTCGATATTCTTCCTGACTGCATGCCATTTGGAAGGTAACATTTTCCAGTTCCTTTTAAGAAGCTTTGGCTTCTTAATCGCAAGTAAGAGAATTTTTAAGATCAGGAAGTGAGCCACCTGTTTTAGTTTCAATTTCCTTCGGTATCCTTTAAGGAAGGTGTAATAAAGCTTTTCTTGAATTCATTGGATCAGGAGTTTTAAGGAATGTCGGTTTAGGACGGAGGATAGAACAGATAATGAGTCAGAAAAAATAACAAAATCTGAGTTAACTGGTCTTAGATGCTAATATCAATAGCTTCGATAATTGTCCAGACTTTACATGAGAATATGGAATAGAAATCCGGGAGGCAATAAAGGCACTTAAGAGGTGGATTGATGGAAAGAACAGCTTCACTAGATCTTGATTGTTTCTTTGATCCATCCGTGAAAAATTGGCTATGGTTTAGAAATTTGTGCTGAAACTCCAGGATTAGTTGCTCAAGGATAGGTTTTGGAAAATCAAGATTTGTAAATTTAGTTGCTTCCGTATTGATTGACAGGGTGAAATGATCCCAAGGAGGAAGAGGGCTGAGTTGCATAGTGGAAGGACTTGGAAGAGATACAGATATAATTAAGTGTGGGATTTGGGGGACAACAATGGGTAGAGAAACCAAATTTTAAGCATAGGAACTTCCTACGAAGATCTAAAGGAACGAGGCCCTCTTCAACTAGTAGGCGAGTACAGGGGCTGGTCCGGACGACGACAAACACAGGCGACATGTAGAGTTGCCTATAGGGTCCAATGTTCATAGGAAGTGGTTGCTGGCTCAACTGTAAGCTACGAATCCATAATCTAGTTTTGGTTGTATCAAAGCTTTGTAACAAATTATTAGGGAAATGGCATCAGCTCCCCATTTCTTTGAAGACAACATTTTGATTATGTTAAGTGAAACAGAGCAATTAGCTTTGAGGGAAGAAATGTGGGATTTCCACCTATGCTTATGGTCAAATGTTAAGCCCCAAATTTTGCTGGTATTTATTCTTCTTAGATTATGGTCACCTATTTTCAGGACTACTGAAGACGAGTTCAGAACATTCCGAGCTCTCGAGAAAACCATAAATTCTAATTTCGTTTTTGATAAGATGAATCTTGACGACTTGGACCATTTATAAATGTTATTGAGGGATTCTTGCATAATGGTTGTGGTTAATTTAATATCTTTGCAGATACAGACGTGGGTGATATCATCAGCGAACAGGAATAGTTTCACTGGGTTTTTTTACAATATTACTTACTTCATTTATGGCGATGGGAAATAATAACACCCTTAACACTGAGCCTTAAGGAAGGCCATTTAACATCTCCACGTGTTGTGACGTCTTATATTAATTACGGACCTGGAGAAATGTGTGTTCAATGAATTTCTTGATGAAAGCAAACATGTTGCCGTTAAATGGCACTGTAGAAATAATAGACAAAAGTCAGGATTTCTAAACCTTTTCATAGGCCTCTTCTAGATTAAGTGTAACAACCATACCATGTTAGTGCATACTAAAGGCATAGCAGATTTCTGCGTTAATTCCGACTAAATGGGGTCATTGGTCGAGCGAAAAGTTCTGAATCCACTTTAGAAAGGAGACAAGAAGCTTTTCGATTCTAGCAACCATCTTAAACGTTTGCATACCATCTTCTTAAGATTCTTACAAAGATTCCATATTAACGATATGGGGTGATAACTAGCTGAATTGTATATCCTTATTAGGTTTAAGGATCGGGATAACTACAGCTTCTTTACATTTGTTCAGAAAAGTTTGGGTTGACCATATGCCATTATACATCTTTAGAAGATGGGTCAGGGCCTTCACTGGTAGGTTTTTAAGAAACCTGTTGGGAATGTTGTCAGGGCCCGGAGGCGAGTTGTTTCATTTCTTCAACACAAAGTCATTAGCCCATGGTGAATATACTGCTACACTGGTTGTAGTTGGAACCAACCAATGAAAAAATAAGATCTTGAGGCACAAGAACTTTCAATTCAAGAATTTTGAAAAGCCCAGGATCATAGTTGTTTGGACTGGAGTTCTTAGCAAAAGATACAGCAAGTAAATTGCTGATGTCTTGCTGGAGTATTTATTACCGTTTAAGTCCATTAACATGAATAGGATGGACATCATCGGTGCGCCACAAATGGACTAAAATTTGCCAAATGAAAGTGCTTCTACTACTACAATTTTGAAGATTAATTTTTTTCTTAATGAAATGTGTTTATCAACAGTAGTTCTTCAAAAGAGGTCAAGTTCAATATTTCGAAAATATGAGAATTTTGTGTAATTTTAGATGAAACATATGCGCTTTTAAAACCATTTTAAACAAATTTCTCAGAAACATTTTCAAATTTTGTCATTTATTTTTATCTTCGTAAGTATTAAATAACTGTAAAGATAGTGGAGACGGTCGTACTTTCGGCTCTCACTGCATTTCCGAAAATTGCAATAAAGTTCGGAATCGTACACTTGATATTCGCGCGCCTGTTTTAGGCGTTGCCAGTTTGGAAAATCGCAACACGGAGGTTTCAAAATTCTTCGAATTCTTCCCATAGTTGTCGGTCTTGATAATAGTATAATGTAGAGATAATATTCCTATTGAAGGAAATGGATTGAAGGAAGGTACTAAATTTTAACTTAGAACTAACAAACACACTTATATACTTCAAAAAGTTTAAATCGTTGATTATGGTATTAAAAAATTGGGAGCCGACTTCAAATGTAATCCAGGTAGACTTGTGTGAAATTAATCTTGCTTTTCTGTATTATGTTCTGCAAATACTGTAACATTGAAATTTATTAATGTTCGTTTCATTTCTAAAAGTAAGAAATTACTACTCTTCCTGATAATTAAAATAAATGCAGATAAGGACGAGAAGCGATTCGTTTAAATTAAACTTTTTCAAGTTATAACTGAGACATTACAATGTTTTAATTTTGCGTAATTTAATCAATCGTGCGAGATAGTATGTGCTGTTGTAGCACCTGTAGTTTTTATATTACATTTAAATCGTATATTTAAGAGAGAAAACCTAATTGAGTTAATTTCAATTAAGGTTTGCGGATTGCTTGAAAGAAAATACGTCAATACATTGAGAATGCAAATATATCCCTCGCAACTCCTGGATTCAAATAAGTTTTATACATTAATTTCTAAAATATTAATTTGTATACGTACAACAAAAGCTCGAAAGTAAGATACGAACAAAGAAATATGAAATAATATACACATCGTATCTTACGCAGCGTCCAACTGCCTCCAAACACTTCTCAAATTACGTTTATGAAGCGCAGGAAATTCAAAGTGACTGAAATGACTGAAGCCAAATTACACCAAATATTTTTCAAAAAAATGAAAATGACCTTATGTGAAGATCTGTATTTTGACGAACACATTTAATTAATGAAAAATGTGTCTTCACGATTGTAGTTGTACGAAGACGTGAACTAATTTTTATTTTTTTCAATTTTCGGAAATTCGGGGATTTTGAGGAAAAATTAGACCTGCATCGTTAAGCGTCCTCTTAAGAGTTCTTAACGTTATTTAAGGGGAAAATTACATAAAAATGTGGTTTTTAAGAAAAAATGGCTGATAAAAAATTAAAAATTGCCTTTGTTGACACAAATTTCGCCAAAAAATACTCATTTTCGAAAAATTAAACTTCATATTATTTGATGATGTTATTGATGAACACACTTTATTTAGAAAAAATGTTTATCTTCATAATTGTTCTTGTAGGTAGACGCCGAAAAAAATTGAACTATTGCAATTTTCGAAAAATCAGGGTTTTTAACGAACGTGAGACCTACACCATTCTCTTAAACGTCCTTCACACTATCAAACAAAGTTTAACCAAAAGGTTGGAGTCATGTTTTTGAAAATTTTGAAAATGTCCCAGGGGCTTCATGTGAAGTACCTTTCAAAATTAAAATTTCGTTTTCTAATTCATGGGACCGCAACATCAATCAGATCAATCGCGGAATATCATTTTTGGAGAAAATCGGCTGAACGGTTTAGCCGTTGGGGTTGTTCACAGACGTTTTGCTGTCAATCGAGTTCTCGGTGCCTCTCAAGAACCAACAAAACATGAATTCTGACTACTCCAATTGTTTTGGGTTTTTGTTTCTGAATTTAGCACATGGATTTATCTACTTTTTCGTTACCAGGGCCCTGCTACGAGTTTTTCTGTCGAAAATTCACCCCTTTTCCCCCCTCAGCAATACACAACTTTCTCTATTCTGCTTAAGCGGTAGCGAGAAAGTAGAAATAATTAGCACAGTCAATGACACACTTAATTTGTCACACTCGTTTCCAATCATTTGCATGTTGCAATCAACATCGCAGCTACCTATTGCTGGTGAACAATTCGAGCATCATTATTTGCCACAATTTTTATCGTAAGTAAAATATGAATAACTGTTTAATTCAGAAAATGATTTTAAACATCTTTCGTTTTTTATGGCAATAAAACTTCCAAATAGCAATAATAACAAAGCTAATTAAAGAACATTTCTTGAAACACAATTATTAAAGTAGTAGGAAGTTGAGTTTTCCATGTTTTCATTTGTAGTTTGTAATGTCCATTTTCATTTTCTTTCTTCATAAAATTCTTGAAATTGCTTCCACACACTTAATCTGTTTCTTTTACTGTTTTTCGGCACTGAATGTTTTATAAAATTTCAGAGTTATATTACCAAAACGACATATTTTAATATTATATTGATGCTTACAAGCTTATTATGAACCTAAAACAATTGCTATTTTTATCTTTAAAAGATAAACAAGTTATTATAGTGACGTGCAAAAGGCAAACAAGTGATAATGATATGGTGATAGACCTTTAGGATTGGCTTAATTTAAATATATTATTCTAGCTTAGCATTGGTTACTTACGACACACAAACATGAGTGAAATAATGTCTACGCATTGTTATGATTCTAGTAGTGCTAAAAAGAAAATACTTTCCTGCCCGTACTTTCACGTAAACTTACGCGAAAATTATTCCAATATTCCATTAAATTGTATATTGTCTTTATTTCAAAATCTATCTTTAAGGAACAAACTTCATTTGGGGAAAACTTTTTAACATTAATATTTTTGCTGTAGGATAACTTCGAAACAATCAATTTTGGAGAAAATCGACTGAACGGTTTAGCCTCTAGCGTTGTTTAGAGAACGGCCAAACATACGTTTTCCCGTTATTCCATTTTTCGGTATCAAGGACCAACAAAACATGACTTTTGTGTTCAACATGTGATAGAGGATTTTCCCCCTAAATTTAGCTACTGGATTTATCCATATTTGCGTTACTAGGAACCTCTAATAAGATTTCTTCTGCTGAAACTTCGCTGTTTTCTTGTGCAGCATTACGATCTCTTCTCCGTTGCGAGAAAGAAAAGGTGATGAAAAATGTGCACGATACTTAACATTTTCAGAGATATTAAACAATATTAAATCACAAGCACAAGTTGTTTCATAACACTTATTGGATAGTTCCAATGAACGAAGAATAAATAATAAAATACGTGAATGGATAATAAAAGAGCTCACCGAGACAGCTATTGAGATTTTCTGAAACAAATATTCCTTTTCAAAACAGTACATCAGCATACAAAGCAGATTATCTTTTAGTTAGGAACTTTGCGACACGACAACATTACAATGAGAGTGACCGTCTATCCACTCATCATAATTCATGAACCATTTCATGCCGCAACGCTTCAAGCATCAATTCACTTACGAAATTATATATAATTAGCATAATTTTGAGGTTTTTATTCATAACGAGGGAAATTCATAATGAAGGCTCTCAGTATTTCATTTGTTACATTTCTCTGGTGTTCTTACCTCGTCCTTTCCATTCGCCGGCAACTCGCGTTCGTCACTCGCATTCAACTGCAAATCGAACCAAAATTTTCCTAGTTACTCCATCCACAAGTCATAGACGTATAGCGCATTTTCTCTTCCTAAATAATGAACATTTTTTGCATCTTTTATTTGCGTCAACAGCTTCTGCATCGTGTTTCATTCACCGCGGCGCAGTAATGAAAGGGGCAACCCCTGCATGTTTTCTTACGCTGAGATTTTCTTCGCGTGACTTCGTCAAACGTATTCCCTGCGCCGACTGCTAAGCTTGTCCACGCCCGTAGTGGAGGGTATTCATTTCTCAAAGTCAATACAAAGGGAAAAAGATCAACTTGCCATATAACTTATCAGATAAAACGCAAAAAGTAGCACGACAAAGCAACTACATAAAACATCCGTCATTATAACGCGAAGTTCCTACATAACACGACCCTATCATTGACATCGATCATTTCTACTCAAATTACATATGACACGCGGATTCTGAATATTCTTTTAGACATCCTTTCGCATGACACACCAGACTTTTACGTAGATGCAACAATTTAATATTATTTACCTCGAAACGGTAACAGGCTGTACCTGAAGAGTGTGGAAAACCACTTCTACCGAATAGAGAAAAGCACGGAGCTGTGGACTGCACGAAACAACTCTAAACTAGAGGTTCGTCAGGTACTTTGTCCTCCATATTTCCACGCAAAATTCTTAAGAACTTAATTTTTGGAAACATTTTACATTACCTTACTTAAAATCTATCTTTAAGAAATATATTTCAAAAAGGCAAAACCTGCCTTTAATAGTTTATTTGTAGGAAGATTAAAAAAAAAAATTTTTGAACTTTGCAATGTTCAAAAAATCAGGATAATCAACAAACACGAGACTTCGCCGTTCTCTTAAACATCATTAACGCTATCCAAATAAATATTTAAAACGTTTGATCCATTTTTTTAAAAAAATTGAAAGTGAGAGGATTCATGAAAGTATTGGTATTGAAGTATCGGTTTCAAATTCTACGGGGCCCCACCCCACATCAATAAGACTGATTGGTCAATATCAATTCGGAAGAAAATCGGTCGAACGGTTTAGCAACTAAGCTTGTTCACGGAGAGAGAGAGAGTGAGAGTGAGAAAGACGACACAGAGAGAGAGTGAGAGTGAGAAAGGCGACACAGAGAGAGAGTGAGAGTGAGAAAGGCGACACAGAGAGAGAGTGAGAGTGAGAAAGGCGACAGAGTGAGAGTGAGAGTGAGAAAGGCGACACAGAGAGAGAGTGAGAGTGAGAAAGGCGACACAGAGAGAGAGTGAGAGTGAGAAAGGCGACAGAGAGAGGCGACAGAGAGAGGCGACAGAGAGAGGCGACAGAGAGAGGCGACAGAGAGAGGCGACAGAGAGAGGCGACAGAGAGAGGCGACAGAGAGAGGCGACAGAGAGAGGCGACAGAGAGAGGCGACAGAGAGAGGCGACAGAGAGAGGCGACAGAGAGAGGCGACAGAGAGAGGCGACAGAGAGAGGCGACAGAGAGAGGCGACAGAGAGAGGCGACAGAGAGAGGCGACAGAGAGAGGCGACAGAGAGAGGCGACAGAGAGAGGCGACAGAGAGAGGCGACAGAGAGAGGCGACAGAGAGAGGCGACAGAGAGAGGCGACAGAGAGAGGCGACAGAGAGAGGCGACAGAGAGAGGCGACAGAGAGAGGCGACAGAGAGAGAAATGTACGTACGTTTTGCCATCTTTCAATTTTTCATTTTCATGGAGCCCCAAGTTATGGATTTTGTATATACTTCGTGTAAGAGCATTTTTCTCTAAATTGAGGAAATGGATTTACGCACTTTCTAGTTAGCAGTACCCTATAATTATTTTTATGACTAATTTGCATTTTTTCGCAGAGCATTACATATATTTCTACTTCGTAGCAAGTAATTAATAATCTGCTCGGGTAATTTTTACACTTTCGCAGCATTTCGATAGTAATATTTATAATACACACACATAGCGCAAAGAGACATCCGCTCTTTGTTCCGTGCTAGAGAAATTACTAGTACATATTTGAAATCTGGGCGTGATACGTATCAAGTGACTTTTAAATCTGATTATATATCATTGTTGTCGTGTAGAATGTTATTTTGCAATTAACATTCTATTTGTAACCTCTTTAGCTAAAAAACTACAAAATGGGTCAAAAATTACAGGAGAGAATGGGGGGGCGGGAAACTGCGCCCAGAAATTAGAAGAAAACTATGAAGCCTCCAGCCTTGTAAGATGTGTCTGTGGTGACAGAAAAAACCGGTTTCATCTTTTGCGGCTGCAGAGGGCCGATGGCCAAGGCTGAATACATTTTTTAAAAACTAAAAATAAAAAAATAAAAACAAGGAGACTGTTCCGATTTTGACATAAAACACGAATTTTGCATTGTGGTATTCCGTTTATTCTCCTCCTGCGTGTGCTAACTGAATTGTCGTCTCCGTGCGGCACTGGTTACGATGCTCTTGGCGTTATGTTCTAGGGCGCTCCAAGGACGAGACCTCCCGACATTAAATATAGCAACCTTTTTGATATGAAAATAACTTTTGAACTGTTCAGTATAAACAGTACAGTGTTTCAGTATTCGTTAAGACTGATTTTGTTAAGATAGAGTTTGTTTCAGTGTTATACGAGAGTATTTTATTTGCTGTTCATGAGCAGTGCGCGTGCTAACTTTAAAAAAAATCTTTTGTTTTGTTTAGCAACAATTGTTCTGTTGCATGCCACTAGTAGTACACTGAAATGCTAAAAGGATTGCCGCTATTAAGTGACAACCAAAAAATTGACATGGCATGAAAACTACCTAATTGAGAAATTATTCAGGGAGAAATTTGTGTGGTGCAGTGTTAGTGCGTGTGAGATATGAAACAGCGCCACACGTGTTCAGAAAGGTGTAAAGAAAAGCACATTCGGATGGTTTTGAACAAAACAAAACATATTTCATTTATTAAATTCATAATCAAATAAAAATACCATTCATAACCAAATAAAAATACATCACTTTTCGATTGTTCATAATTATTAATAAGAGTGCGAATTACTGTAAGTGAATTCTAATTCTGAATTCAAATGCATCTAATGAAGCGCCATCTGCGTCATTTATATTTTGAAACGAGAGAGCAGTAGTGCTAGTTTCTTACTGAAGTTTAGCGGAAGAATGTAATGGGAACCGGATGTCACTATTGTGTTACTCGGGAAAGACGGGGAGGTTTCCTGTCCATTGTATTTCACGCATTATAATTAAGCTATTTGTAGGATATCCTAAATTTGGAAGTTGCTAGGAACGCAATTTCTTATGTAAAAAATGAATGAAAAGTTTTAACGGATATGATATTGGAGTGTTCCCGTAGCTCTTATGTTATTATTACCTTCACAAGCAGACTGACTCATCGGACCTTGGCTGATTCAGGGTGAATCACGAAAAATAATGACAGTGGCCGCCTACATCATCTATTCATTATAGCCTGTTAGAATTATTAAATAAATTCAAAGTGACATCAACTTATTCTCATATTTCTTGAGTTATGAACGAGGACTTCACATCTCTTGATGCACATTGCACTTAGTCCCGCCATCTTACAACGTATTACCTACCTATTTGAAACATTTGACAAGTAAAAATTAAGTTTTTTTTAATTTGAAAATCTGAAAAATTTAGAAAAGAATCGAATTTATTCGATATTCGGTCAAGCATTTCATATCTTTACTAGTCAAGTTAGAAAAGGGAACAGTTGAGCAAATTGAGACATATTACACACTTACAGTCCCTGGCCATATTATTAGACGCACCCTAAATTTTCAATAAAAATCACGTTTTTGTGACGAAAAATGTATTTTTTTTATTTCTATCGAAATACATAAGTAATAATTGAATACTTACAATAGAAACAAGATATCATATGCAAAATTATGACTGTCAGTATAATATATAAACTAATTTTCATAAAAAATCTCCAGGCACATGTATATCTTTAATACTTTGTCAGGCCACCTTTGGCGGCTATTAGAGCTTTAATTCTTTTTGGCGTGCTATTAATGCATGCCTGGACAGTTTCTTGCAACTTTGGATGATAGTACCAGACTTGAATTATTTTCTCAAGGAGGCGAATTTTTGTTGTTATTTCTTCATTTGCGATTTCCCTCTTCATGAGCTCCCAAACATTTTCTATTGGGTTCATATCTGGTGAATTTCCCGATCATGGTAACACAGGAACATTTTTCTCCAACAAAAATGATCGAACTGTTCGAGCAGTATGACATGGAGCCCCATCTTGCATAAAAACAAATTATTCTTCATTTGAGAACCATTCCTGTAGTTGAGGCAGCTGTCGTTTCTCCAATACTTGATTGTACTGGTCTTGTTTCATGATGCCCTTAACCAAGTACAGACACTCCGTGCCTTTGCCACTGATCACTGACCAAATCATTGCCTTGACTGGATGTTTCACCATCTGGATGACACAATCTGAAAGATACTTTTCACCAGGGCGCCTTCTCACAAATTGATGCTTGTTTGCTAGAATTTCGAAAGTGCATTCGTCGCTAAAACAAACTTGAAATACGTAAATGACATTAGAATTAATTTTGGTAGCCATTTATAATTATAAAAAAAGCACCAGACTAAATTTTTACCGATTTCCTGAAGTCTAAATCTTTATTCTTAAGGTTCTTAGCCCATGCAAGACGTTTTTCTTTCATAGCAGCTGTTAATTTGGATTTTTGGGCTGGTCTACAAGCTTTAAAATTCATTTGTTATGCTATTCATATGTTATGTTAATCTGTGTATGCCTTACTGTCCTTTCAGATACACAGATTCCACTACTTTCCAATTTAAATTTAATTTGTTTAGTAGTAGAAAACCGGTTTTCATGGCAAATCATCCTCAAACATCTCTCAGATCTTGGTGAAAATATTCTCTTCCGTCCACATGTGTTCTTCCTTCGTGGGGATAATTCTTCACCAAGGACAATTTTTTTCTTAATTCGCCGAATAGATGTCTCGGATACGTCCAACCTTCGAGATAACTCACGATTTGAACAATTTTCTGTGTCGACAAGAGCTTTCCCTGCTGCGATTTTCCAAAGAGACAAATCACTTGCCTTTCCCATTATTTTTATTCAAAACTATCAGTTTTTCGTATACAACAATTCACAATTTTTAAATAAACACAGCTATAACTATTTCACAAACTAATAAATGGAAAATAAACTATCTTCATGCAACAACACACTACTCATGTCACCTCTTGTTCTACTCAACTCTTGTAATTTGTGCGTCTAAGCAACAACGAGGTGTCACAACAGTAGTACATAATGACAAATAATGTGTTAAGTATTAGAAAAATAAGCTTTGATTTTATTGATTGATTCGCAACAATGCCAGATGTGATGTATTACAGTGAGAGACTTCAAAACTTATTTTTTTTTAAAAAAATTTGGAGTGCGTCTAATAATATGACCAGGGACTGTAGCTCCTAACCCTAAACCCAAGTTTAGAGACTACAAAAACTTATGGTTTTTCTAAAGTACACATAAACATAAATGTGTTCTCCGTATAGCACTGAAGTTTGAGAAAGTGAAGCAAATATGTATATAAGTAAATATGTGTGTATAAAAAACATAAAAATAAGATTATTTTCAACAATATTCCCTCTCTCATTTTCAATTTTGCAAATACTGTGGGGTATCAAAGAAGACCTTTTTGTCTTCAATGTTCTTGAAAAGTGAATTAATTTGAACAATGTATTCGCGTAGAACAGTTAATGGAGCAAGCGCAAGGACGAGCGTGACACACAAGTGCAGTCACACCTTTGCAAAAACCTGCCAGTGTGCCGTATTTTCTACTTCAAATTAATTTCAAATAATGAAATCATGTTTTAAATTAGAAAAAAAATAATTTTTCGAAAATTGAATAAATTAAAAAAATTGGCGTCTCCCTTCAAATAAAATATTAAATATAGGGATTTTTCTCTTTATGAAATTTGTGCCAGTTTTTGAAAAAAGTCATGTACAAGTTTTTGAAAATTTGACTATTTTTAGCTTAATTGTGCGTTAATACAGCAGTTTTTAATTTTGTTTAATCATTTTTTTTCAAAAACGGCTCCATAGTTTGTAATGCAATTTTGTTGTTAGATAGTCTGAAGGATGTTTAAGGCTAAATGTCCCGACACTAGTACAATTTGTAGCCACCACGTGGCAGCACCAAAATAAGTAAAATTTACTTTACCGATAACGTCTGAACCAATGGTTCGATTTTCGATCTGTAAACGGCATTTGACGCCTTTTTAAAATAGAATTTACGCTACGATGACCTTTTTCCAAAAATCTAGCAAAAACGCGAATTTGAAATTAGTTCTCAAACTTCCGAGAACAAATTTAAAAATGTGGCCTTATAGTGCGATGGCGACATACTTCCTGAATCCAACGCCGTGACAATCATGCAAATCGGACGAATAGGAGTGTCGTAAAGTGAAATTTACGAAAACACCTCGCCCCCCCCCCACTTCCTCTTCTGCGCCGTCACCCTTCTGCTTGCATCACCCACCCGTCCGTTGTGGGCCCTCTGTCAGCGCGGTAGCAGGGCCAGGCCCGGCGGTTAAAGCGGTGCTACGTCTAAGATTAATTTTTAGCTCTGCAAATAATTCAGCAATTAAAAAATAACAGAATCCTTTTTTAGCTTTATGGGTACTGGCCTGCGATGATGCAGTTATGCTCCTATTAACAAATAACAGAGTTGACACCCTTATGATAATCTTCTTCTCCTCTACTCCAAGAATGAGTTCATGACCTGTTCTGACGTCTACCAATTTCATTTCTATAACGATCTGCCTCTGTCTTCTACCTCGCGTTCTACACATAAACGCTTGCTTTAGAATGCCTGTCAGTCCCATGTATCGAAGACATTCCTCAGTTAACTCCCTGAAGTCAGAAAGATAGTATTTTGCCATTGATTGTTCGAACAATTAATTTTCATTTTATTTCGCGTCGCGCTTCTGGCCAGTAGTCCTATGGCGAGAGAGACAACTCGCAAAGTCGAGGCTTGCGAGCACAACCGCATGGGTGGACAAATGAGCATCAGCACGAAGATTTCATTCGTTATCGAATCCCGCCAAGCGATTTTCTTATATACCGCTAGTTCACGTGACAGTGCCTCCCGCGCTGGAGAATGACCGGTCGGCAAACACATTCGTTAATTTGTTTTGGCCGTGTACAACGTATTCCGCTTGCTAGGTGCATTCCGAGAGCTGCACCCAGACTAACGCCCGCTCACGGGCACTTCAACCGCAACACCTGCACTTCCCAACCGTTTGCTCCGGGTACAGACCGTGTCATTATATAACTATTCAATTATAACTGAACTAAAAATATAGGAATATTTTGTTTCTCTACGAAAATCTCAATGTGTGTTTGTGTGAGAGAGAGTGTGTGTGTGTTATTTACCTGTAATAGATCGAAAATGAAAACTGTAATAATTATTTACGAAATATGTAACGTAATTTCATCCTTTACTTTACGAGATCAAATCGTACAATTAGAAATATCAAGATTGCAGGAAAATAAACCATGAAACTCTACAATATACCGATGACGCAGAAATCCTGGTGCCAGCGTGATTACCCCTTCTCCCTTGCGGTCGAGCAAGCAGTATATTTTCTGGAACTTGGATTTTTTTTCATCTAGATCTACTTCTGTTAAACAGGTTATATTATTTTTAAAATATTTAAACTTAGACCAACAGGCCACATGTCATACTTTTCAAGAAGTGCGTATAATGTTTTTCCGTAAATGCCATCACTTTCGTCTTTGTTTTTGAAGTGTTTAAATAATATCCTTTGTGATTTTGATGAACTTAATAAACAGACTTTGTAAATTATCTTATCTTTTAGAATCAAAATTATTTTTGGATGAAAGTTCATAAATATCATGCAATCACGGTTCGGTCGTTTAGGAATGTGCCGCTAATTTATCCAGCATGTTATCTTCAGATGCAAAAAGACGAACAACAGTGAGAACTGTTGAGTAGCTATAAATAATCTAGTGACTACATGATATAGTTACCATAGGGTAAAGTGAATGAGAAAAGAAATAAAAGAAAGTTTATAATTCTCTCTAAAGATGAAAAAGTATTCGTGCACACACAGGGAGTGACTGACACTGACGGACGGGACGGCCTGACGGACGGACAAACCGACGGCCTGACGGCCAAACCGTCGTCCTGACGGACAAACCGTCGTCCTGACGGACAAACCGTCGTCCTGACGGACAAACCGTCGTCCTGACGGACAAACCGTCGTCCTGACGGACAAACCGTCGTCCTGACGGACAAACCGTCGCCCTGACGGACAAACCGTCGGCCTAACGGACAAACCGTCGGCCTCACGGCCAAACCGTCGGCCTGACGGACGGCCAAACCGTCGTCCTGACGGACAAACCGTCGTCCTGACGGACAAACCGTCGTCCTGACGGACAAACCGTCGTCCTGACGGACAAACCGTCGTCCTGACGGACAAACCGTCGCCCTGACGGACAAACCGTCGGCCTAACGGACAAACCGTCGGCCTCACGGCCAAACCGTCGGCCTGACGGACGGCCAAACCGTCGTCCTGACGGACAAACCGTCGTCCTGACGGACAAACCGTCGTCCTGACGGACAAACCGTCGTCCTGACGGACAAACCGTCGTCCTGACGGACAAACCGTCGTCCTGACGGACAAACCGTCGTCCTGACGGACAAACCGTCGCCCTGACGGACAAACCGTCGTCCTAACGGACAAACCGTCGTCCTAACGGACAAACCGTCGGCCTCACGGCCAAACCGTCGGCCTGACGGACGGCCAAACCGTCGTCCTGACGGACAAACCGTCGTCCTGACGGACAAACCGTCGTCCTGACGGACAAACCGTCGTCCTGACGGACAAACCGTCGTCCTGACGGACAAACCGTCGTCCTGACGGACAAACCGTCGTCCTGACGGACAAACCGTCGTCCTGACGGACAAACCGTCGTCCTGACGGACAAACCGTCGTCCTGACGGACAAACCGTCGTCCTGACGGACAAACCGTCGTCCTGACGGACAAACCGTCGTCCTGACGGACAAACCGTCGGCCTGACGGACAAACCGTCGGCCTGACGGACAAACCGTCGGCCTGACGGACAAACCGTCGGCCTGACGGACAAACCGTCGGCCTGACGGACAAACCGTCGGCCTGACGGACAAACCGTCGGCCTGACGGACAAACCGTCGTCCTGACGGACAAACCGTCGTCCTGACGGACAAACCGTCGCCCTGACGGACAAACCGTCGTCCTAACGGACAAACCGTCGGCCTGACGGACAAACCGTCGGCCTCACGGCCAAACCGTCGGCCTGACGGACGGCCAAACCGTCGTCCTGACGGACAAACCGTCGTCCTGACGGACAAACCGTCGTCCTGACGGACAAACCGTCGTCCTGACGGACAAACCGTCGTCCTGACGGACAAACCGTCGTCCTGACGGACAAACCGTCGTCCTGACGGACAAACCGTCGTCCTGACGGACAAACCGTCGTCCTGACGGACAAACCGTCGTCCTGACGGACAAACCGTCGTCCTGACGGACAAACCGTCGTCCTGACGGACAAACCGTCGTCCTGACGGACAAACCGTCGTCCTGACGGACAAACCGTCGTCCTGACGGACAAACCGTCGTCCTGACGGACAAACCGTCGTCCTGACGGACAAACCGTCGTCCTGACGGACAAACCGTCGTCCTGACGGACAAACCGTCGTCCTGACGGACAAACCGTCGGCCTGACGGACAAACCGTCGGCCTGACGGACAAACCGTCGGCCTGACGGACAAACCGTCGGCCTGACGGACAAACCGTCGGCCTGACGGACAAACCGTCGGCCTGACGGACAAACCGTCGGCCTGACGGACAAACCGTCGGCCTGACGGACAAACCGTCGGCCTGACGGACAAACCGTCGGCCTGACGGACAAACCGTCGGCCTGACGGACAAACCGTCGGCCTGACGGACAAACCGTCGGCCTGACGGACAAACCGTCGGCCTGACGGACAAACCGTCGGCCTGACGGACAAACCGTCGGCCTGACGGACAAACCGTCGGCCTGACGGACAAACCGTCGGCCTGACGGACAAACCGTCGGCCTGACGGACAAACCGTCGGCCTGACGGACAAACCGTCGGCCTGACGGACAAACCGTCGGCCTGACGGACAAACCGTCGGCCTGACGGACAAACCGTCGGCCTGACGGACAAACCGTCGGCCTGACGGACAAACCGTCGGCCTGACGGACAAACCGTCGGCCTGACGGACAAACCGTCGGCCTGACGGACAAACCGTCGGCCTGACGGACAAACCGTCGGCCTGACGGACAAACCGTCGGCCTGACGGACAAACCGTCGGCCTGACGGACAAACCGTCGGCCTGACGGACAAACCTTCGGCCTGACGGACAAACCTTCGGCCTGACGGACAAACCGTCGGCCTGACGGACAAACCGTCGGCCTGACGGACAAACCGTCGGCCTGACGGACAAACCGTCGGCCTGACGGACAAACCGTCGGCCTGACGGACAAACCGTCGTCCTGACGGACAAACCGTCGGCCTGACGGACAAACCGTCGGCCTGACGGTCAAACCGTCGGCCTGACGGACAAACCGTCGGCCTGACGGACAAACATTCGGCCTGACGGACGGACGGTCGACCTGACGGACGGACGGTCGACCTGACGGACGGACTGTCGACCTGACGGACGGACTGTCGACCTGACGGACGGACGGTCGACCTGACGGACGGACGGTCGACCTGACGGACGGACGGTCGACCTGACGGACGGACGGTCGACCTGACGGACGGACGGTCGACCTGACGGACGGACGGTCGACCTGACGGACGGACGGTCGACCTGACGGACGGACGGTCGACCTGACGGACGGACGGTCGACCTGACGGACGGACGGTCGACCTGACGGACGGACGGTCGACCTGACGGACGGACGGTCGACCTGACGGACGGACGGTCGACCTGACGGACGGACGGTCGACCTGACGGACGGACGGTCGACCTGACGGACGGACGGTCGACCTGACGGACGGACGGTCGAACTAACTGACGGACGCTCGACCTAACGGACGGTCGACCTAACGGACGGACGGTCGGACGGACGGACGGTCGACCTAACGGACGGACGGTCGACCTAACGGACGGACGGTCGACCTGACGGACTGACGGCCTGACGGAAGAACGGCTAACGGACGGACTGACGGACTGCAGGACGGACTGACGGAAGGTCTGACGGAGGAACTGACGGAAGGACAGACCGACTGACAAAATAGTCAAAATTGTCACAATAATCAAAATAGTCAATAGTTACTGTAGTCAATACTCAGGATAGTCAGATCGACTTGTTGGACGGATACGTCAGTTGATCGACTTGCATCGTCGATCGCGCACTTGATCGACTTGCATCGTCGATCGCGCACTTGATCGACTTGCATCGTCGATCGCGCACTTGATCGACTTGCATCGTCGATCGCGCACTTGATCGACTTGCATCGTCGATCGCGCACTTGATCGACTTGCATCGTCGATCGCGCACTTGATCGACTTGCATCGTCGATCGCGCACTTGATCGACTTGCATCGTCGATCGCGCACTTGATCGACTTGCATCGTCGATCGCGCACTTGATCGACTTGCATCGTCGATCGCGCACTTGATCGACTTGCATCGTCGATCGCGCACTTGATCGACTTGCATCGTCGATCGCGCACTTGATCGACTTGCATCGTCGATCGCGCACTTGATCGACTTGCATCGTCGATCGCGCACTTGATCGACTTGCATCGTCGATCGCGCACTTGATCGACTTGCATCGTCGATCGCGCACTTGATCGACTTGCATCGTCGATCGCGCACTTGATCGACTTGCATCGTCGATCGCGCACTTGATCGACTTGCATCGTCGATCGCGCACTTGATCGACTTGCATCGTCGATCGCGCACTTGATCGACTTGCATCGTCGATCGCGCACTTGATCGACTTGCATCGTCGATCGCGCACTTGATCGACTTGCATCGTCGATCGCGCACTTGATCGACTTGCATCGTCGATCGCGCACTTGATCGACTTGCATCGTCGATCGCGCACTTGATCGACTTGCATCGTCGATCGCGCACTTGATCGACTTGCATCGTCGATCGCGCACTTGATCGACTTGCATCGTCGATCGCGCACTTGATCGACTTGCATCGTCGATCCCGCACTTGATCGACTTGCAGAGTCGATCCCGCACTTGATCGACTTGCAGAGTCGATCCCGCACTTGATCGACTTGCTGGGTCGATCCTTCGCTTGATCGATTGCTGGGTTGATCTTCGACTTATGGATCAATCGACTTATCATCTGAAATATGACCACGGACTGTAAACCAACATTGGCGAATGTTAAGAACGAGAACGAGAAAATAAATACAACCAAAGATGAGATCACGAAAAGATGGAAAAAATATAGAGAAGAAGAAGTTATATGATAAGGGCTTACAAATAGAGTAGTGTATAAATATAGATGATTACGAATAAGAACCTGAGATCGAAGAAATTAATTGGGCGACAAAACAACTGAAAAATGGGAAGTCCCCAGCTGTAGATAATATTCCAATCGAACTATTCAAAGATACAGGGGAAGAAATCTTGGCGAAACTAATACAATTATGCAATGTGATCTGGAAAATAAAACAGTGAACAACAGATTTGCGACGCACTATAATTATTCCATTACCAAAGAAAGGAGACAGCCGAGATTGTGCAAATAACAACACAATTGCATGAATACCGTGTGATTCAGTCAATCGGCAAAAGTCATCCCTCGGAAAAAGAAGAAAAATAAGATTTTAAAAATGTTTTTGATGTAAGCATATACTTTAAGATTTTCAAAAATAATTCACATTGATAGAAACCTAATTTTCTCTCTACTCTGGAATGTTGTGTAGATTGCATTGCGTCGCGTAAGCGTTAGATTAAAGCATATCCTAAGATCATACTCACAGAAAAATATTTCCTTTGTTTTTAAACTCGTTTGAATGTTCCACATTATTTATGTCATTGTGTCCGATATGTCACGAAAGAGTCACGTCTAACTGGTTTTGCATGATGCAATTTCTACAGATAACTTTTTCTAGAAAATACACTTTTTATAAAACAAAGAAAATGGAAGGGAAAACACTCTCCAAATGCAAGCAAACATCTAGGAGTTATCCAATTGCATCATTACCCTTTATTCATTTACGTAGTCTGTATGAAATGACTCACCAGGAATTATTTATTCCCTTCAAAGTTATACAAATATAACAAATTTATTTTTTATCAAAATAACTTACCAAGTAAACTGAGATAAGCCATGATTCATACTATCGTATTTCGATGCTTGTTACGGCGTTGGAATCAGGATACAGCTCGCCAGACCGCTATTTTACCACCTTTTTTAAATTTGAAGTCTTAGGCTTCCGCGGCCAGAGTCATGTGCATGATCTTGGCTGTCCGGGTGACGCCGCGTCGAAGATTGTTGCCGACGTTTCGACCATATTGGCGTGGTCTTACCATGTCCATACCATCAGATGTATGGGCATACCAGCCCTGAGGAAGACCACGACAAAATGGTCGAAACGTCGGCAAAACAGCCTTCGACGCGACGTCACCCGGACAGCCAAGATAATGCATTTTTTTAAATTTGTCCGAAAGTACGAAAACATTTTTAAAATTAGCTTCGACTATTTTACTTGGGAAAAGAGATTCACCAGATGAACTCTTTAAAGCAGATAAACGTCGTTTTGAGATCAAAAATCGAGTTGTAGGATAAAAGAACTCTTGCGTATACTCCGCACATTTTTTTCGGTATTTGACAACGGAAGATCTTAGACCAAGGCGGAGTGATAACAGAATACCTTAGAAGTAAAATATATCTAAAATAAGATGTGAGGAGATGGAATAATGCGGATATTTACACAATTAGTTTCTTTTTTTAAAAATAGTTAAAAATCGGAATCAATATTTTGAGTAATGCAAAAAAAAATAATTTAAAATGGTATTCGAAGGAAGACGGAAAAATGTGAAAAAGGTAGTTATGTACTACTATTACAGACCGTTTACCTCGGTCTGTAATAGTAGTATAGAATCTCTAGTTTGATATCCGTGGAAAAATAGATTGAGATGCAAAGTGACGAACCGAGTGTGTGGCTTACGTGTCCCGCAAGTACCGCCTCCTCCGCCGGGGCTGGCCGCACGACGCCGGGCCTGGCCGTGCCACCGCGCTGACAGGGCCAACAACGGGCGGGTGGGTGACGCAACGGCGCAGAAAGGGAAGTGGGGGGGAGGTGTTTTCGTAAATTTCACTTTACGACGCTCCTATTCGTCCGATTTGCATGATTGTCACGGCGTTGGATTCAGGAAGCATGTCGACATCGCGCTATAAGGCCACATTTTTAAATTTGTTCTCGGAAGTTTGAGAACAAATTTCAAATTCGCGTTTTTGCTAGATTTTTGGAAAAAGGTCATCGTAGCGTAAATTCTATTTTAAAAAGGCGACAAATGCAGTTTACAAGTCGAAAATCGGACCATTGGTTCAGACGTAATCAGTAAAGTAAATTCCCCTGTGATAGTGCTGCGATCTATTGAATTTTCCTACAAGTATTTTTCGGTGCATTTAGCCTTAAGAGAATGGAGCAGTTCAAATGTTGGTTAAAAATTCCGGTTTTCAGAATTTTTTAAAATTTTTTTTAAAGAATCGTCGTCATCCTATAACTACAATTGTGAAGAAACCTTTTTCTTAATGGAATGTGTTTTCATAAAACAGATTTTCGAAGAAGGTCATGTTGAATTTATTGAAAATATGAGTATTTTTGTGCCTACAAAGTCACCCGCCCAAATTTACTGCTGTTCGTGACCATAATTTGAGAAGTGTTTGAAACTTTTTACTGTTCTTAGAAATCAAGTAGACTGTTGGAAAGAAAGAAATTTAAATTAGAACTAAGAAATTACTTCTTTACTTCAATAAATTTTGATCGCTGTTTATGGAATGTTTCATTTCTGAAAGTTAGAAATAACTTCTGTTCCTGGCTGTCGAAATAGACGTACGTATCCACCACAAGCGCTTCCTTTCATTTGGTTGGCTTTTCATTGAAATAACACGATTTCTAATACTTTGCATGAAAAAAATTGAAACTAGTGGTCCTACAGAATGGCGCAGACTTTCCCGTGTTAGATTTCTATTTCCTTTGGTCTCGGCTAGCTTCTCGGACTTCGCACATACTCTTGCCGGCTGTCATCTAGCGCCGCCCAAGTTTCATTTTTTTGACATTTTCTAAATTTTTCTGTTTTCTAATTGTAGAACGGAAATATTATTTTAAGATTATTAAATAACGGTAAAACTTCGTCCTAAATGGCAATTTTCTCTGAAAAAAATTGAAACCATTTTAAAAACTGGCGTTTAAGCGTTACTGTATATTCACAGAAAATTGAGTTTCCAAAAAACTTCATTTAAAGTCAATTTAAGTACTTTAACTCACAAATACAACAGTGTATACAAATTGCTGTAAATGTGCATATGAAAGGCGTGAGAGATCTTTCAAAAAATTTACATTTGTGTAATTTTTGAAAATAAAACAAAAATACACCGAAATGTTGAACAATGAATGTACGAGTACGTCATCTAGACTGCAATTAGCACTATCAGTTCGAAAAGTTTGAAGAAAATATTAGAGCCGTTTTTTGAGAAAATTTTGTTTATGTTGTTTTGTTTGAAAAGTTTTTGTTTATGAAAATGCAGAATTTTGAGCTAGTTTTCGCAGAAAATTGTTGAGTTGTCGAGAAACGTTTTCTAACATTTTTTAAAGCACGTGTTGTCATCAATACAATAATGTGAACTAATTGCCGCTAATATAAATATTAACAACATGAGAGAGAAGACAAAAATCATTTTTGAAAAAAAAGAATAGCGCAATACGGTGTTATGTCATCTAATAGGGTACATTTAGCATTATCCCTACCAAAAGCTTAAAGAAATAATTTGGATCCGTTTTTGAATGTATCTTGTTTTTGTAATTTTTTAAAATTGCACATAATTTTCGCAATATTGCGCGAAAACGACTAAAACGTTCCAAAAAATGTACATGACCCGCATGACATAAATTAATGACAAATTTTATTTAAATAAAACATCTTTAATTTTGTTGTTGTGGGAAGACCCCGCAAAAATTCAAACTTTTGAAAATTTCGAAAATTCACAGTTAATTGTGAAAATCGGATATATGCAACATTTGTAAGTGAATTGTACTCTAATCTTATAAGAAATTAGAAGATAAAATTTGGAGCCATTTTTGAGAAAATTTTTAAAATGTCTTAAGGGCTTCGAGTAAAGTACTCCCAAAAAAGAATGAATTATTTTCAAAATCGTAGAGCTTCGAGTCAGGACAAATGGACAGGGGTTTCTTCAATTTGGAAAAAAATCCTTCGCATGGTTTAGGCGCTAGTGTTGGTCACATACGACAGACAGTTTAAAAACACTTTTTTGGTATTAGGGAACCTCAAAGCGTATTGGCGTTGAAATCTCGAAATCGATTTTCCACGGCCTTACGTAACTTTCCCCAAATACTACTTACATTACTCCGTATACACGTACGTATACAAGAAAGTAAATATTGAGTAACACTAATTTTTATGAACATATTAAATTTTTATTACAACATACGCTGCCTTGGGAAACAATGCAGGGATGTATATTTCAGAAGTTCATTGTTGAACGACATCAATATAAGATTATAAAATTTGAAATTCTTTTGAATTCCTTTTCTTTTTTTAAACATTGACATGCAAATGATTCATTTGTATTTTTTATTTCACGTCAAAAACCAAAAATGTGTGTGACATATTAAGAAGAGAAATGTATTCTGTGAACGTTTTCGTAAATTCTGGTATCACTACCCTAATCCATTTACATGTTGAATTCAAAATACAGCAGTAATAATGCAGAGCATTAGTAAAGTCAATTTGAGGAAAGGTTTTTTAGTTGTGAAAACGTATAGAGCATTAAGCAGGGCACGTTCAAACAAGGAGTAATGTGTAATTCGTGTTAAAGTGAGCATATTTGGAGAATATAACAATACAATTGTGTTTAATAATTACTATTGTATATTTTTCGATATATTTGTATTTGTTAGACAATGCTGTCAGTATCGTATTATTTATTAACCTTTAATTATTTTACTTTCTCGCATATTGCTTACGCAGAATATTGTAAAGCTAAAAAACTCTTCAGTTCATTAATACACTGCACACCTTATAAAACGAATACAATGCCAGAAATATATTTTCACTTTAAGTTTTCAATAAAAGTCTATTACATGTAACTATTTAATTTTTGCACCAAATGTTCTACGATTTCCAATAAGTGTTACAAAAGATGATGACAGATGTGTTAATTTGCAGGGTAATTTTGGTATAAATGGTATAACATAACTATTTCAAAGAGCGAGAAAGTTCGATCTGTTTTAGCACTAGGTTAATTACCTTTACATGAAGCCAAAATTACACAAAGACTGCTTGTTACCTAAAACACCTTACCAATCGTAATGCATAAGGTACAAATCTGTAATTACGTCAAAAATGATTTAGTGTATTTGGAGTAGTTTTAAAGATAATCTTGTTTTTAAAATTGCCTGTATTTCACATTAAATTTTGCCAAAATAACTCTAGCTTTCCCGGGGTCGTATGCGCAATTTTTCATTCAGTTATAGGCGATGCTATTGTTTCGAGTGGTCGGGTGAAATGTCGGCAGACTTTCCAAAGGTTGTTCGAATTTTTATCTAGTTTAGAGATGGAGTGTTGAAATGTTTACCTATGATGCTGGTCGACAGCGTTGTGGACTACTTCCGCAGCTATATTAAATTTCGTTTTTAAGATAGGGAGGCGGTGTATCTGCCATTGGCGTCTGATTTGACCTTTAATATATATGAGGCACAGGCGTATATTCCGGGGGATGGGATTCATGAAGTGACGAATTGGATTTTTAGGTTTTGGAGATGCTTCTTTGGCTGTCTGAAGTAATGCCATTGTAAGAAAACATATTGCTTGTTCTCTTCCACTGGTAGAGTTCGGGAAAGGAGGCAAACTAATTAAATTGTTTAGTTTATCTTCAAATACTTTCCAATTTCATTGTTTATGGAAAAATTCATCGAAGACGGTATTATTGTGTTAACATTTGTGGATATTAGCGTAGGGCAATGGTTTGAGTTGTAATCTGTTAGAACAAATTTTGACGTAGATTTATTAAAATCTTTGGCTACTACAATATCTAGAATGTCAGATGGAATTCTAGGATTATGTGGGTAATGTGTAAGGTCGAGAAGTGCAAAGACAGATTTTGGTTTGTGATAGAGTTGAATATACTATTTCCCGTTGGGGGAAGTGGTTCTAATGAACTTATTTCAATATATACATTTGAAGAACATATTGCATTGATAAAAAATATATCTTAAATTGTAGAGAGACGCGGAAAAAACTTTAAAATTTCCAATTTTCGAAAATCTAGAGAATTCAACGAAAATCAGACCATTATTTTAAAGCGTACATTGCTCTATCTGAGAAATGTTAATGGCAAAGTTTGCAGTTATTTGAGAAAATTTTGAAAATATTTTTAAAGCTGTATGTGAAGTACCCGCAAAAAATCAAAATATCCACTTCAAATTTGCATGATCTTTAGTTTGGCCAGAGTGATCGGCGAATGTCAATTTCGGAGCGAGAACTGAACGGTTGTCTAAACGGTTTAGTCGCTAGTCTTGGACACTGACAAATACAGAGATTCAGGCACATTTTCTGCCGTAAAAACCCAAATTGTCAGGCAGACTTTATCCTCAAATTAATTATTCTGTTTCAAGAATCCACAAAACTGGTATTTTAACTAAAAAAACGCAGTTTAGGGAGTATTTTCTACAGAAAGGAACAAGAATTATTTCTGTCAATGTTAGGGACCCAGAAAACGACTTTTTTTTCTAAGAAAGGTCTTCTTTGCCATCGCTTTACAATACTTTCTCTATTCTAAGGATGTAGTGTGTGAGTAAGGAAAAGTCATAAAATTTGACATATTCAGCGCAAGTTGAGTAAATGCGTTTAATAACAACAACAATCAAAGCAATGTTTCCCCCCAGGCGATGCAATTCAGAAAAGGACAGAGATTAATGGTTTCTCAGACAACGTGGCCTCAAGAAGAGGGTCCGGGGGAGGGGTATTTTTAAACCGTGGCGTGGCGGGCGCCGCATATCGCAATGGCATCGATCGCTCAGCGCCGCGCGCCCTGTGACCACCCGGCGCCTGCCGCCGGCCGGCGACGCAACCCGCTCGGCGCGCGCGCACAGCGGCCCCACCGCGGCCGCTCCGCGCGCTGCATTGCAACAGCCCAGCGAGCGACGCGTCGCCACGCGACGCGACGCAACACATCGGGATGGCGCCGCTCGTGTTTCGCGCCCTTCACGCGACGCCGTCGTCCCGCGATCGAATCCGCACCGTCTTTCGAAGCAAGCACGAGCGACAGGGGTGTTTCACACACACACACACACACACAATGAGGAAATCTGGGTTTGTCGAATATTTCCTACGATCAATTCTCTTTTTCGACTTATGGGCAGCTATTAATATCCGAATATGCAATTATGCGTCGATGGTGGTGGGTGTTTGGACAAGCCTTTCAAAATATCAAGTGCATCCAGCGTTTTATTCTCATATCATTTTTACCAATAATAAACGACGTATTAACTGGACTAAATCTACCCATCAAAATCTCCTGGACAGTCTTATGGCGCAAACGAGTGAAAATCACGTTGAAAGAAACGATTGAAGATTATTACCATTGAGTCCCGCCTCGGGCATGGTTGTATTGTGTGTGTCAATTTCATCATATTAATTTCATACCATACCCAGGGTTAAGAGCCCTGAGGTAGTTTAGGTACACGTTGCTTTTTCTACAAGGGAAGCAGCAATGTAATTCTGATTCCATTTTTATACTCCAGGGTTATTAGCTCTGTGGTATGGGATGAAGTTATGATGATGATGAATGATGATTAATGATGAAATAGACATACAACACAACCATACCCGAGACGGGACTCGAACCCTCGATTTTATGGGCGCACGTTACTTTTTCTATAGGGGAGATCAGCAATTTAATTCCGAATCCATTTTTATACTCCAGGGTTGAGCAACACGTCAAGATTTTCTGAACCTTATCCATTTAGACGAGTAAGCATCCAGATTTATTGCAGACAGTGACCGTTCCAGAAAAATATTTGGTCCAATCAGAATTACAAATTTTTTAGTATGATACATATCTAGGGAAAGATAATGCAAAATTGCTAATATGTCAATACAAAAGTGTCAAACTTTTTTTTTCCGGGTTGAATATTTTCTAAGTGTATTTTCACAGCATATTACTGAATTCGCGATTGTCTGTGACATAATTTGATATTTTTAATCTTCTGGCGAGAACCTCGTAAACTTCAAAAAATTTTAAAAAATTGTTGCGTATTCTAAAGTTCTGCAAAAGTACTAGCATTTAAAACCCTTCCTTTGATGATCCCACCCCCAAAAAATACGCGCAAGAGACGCCCAAGTAAGAAAGCCCCCAAACGTCCCTTCTTCCATCTCTGACACCAACCCTCCATTGGTTTTGGTCACACATCGGCGAATCACAGTATTGTCAGAGTCTTTCTACTTTATGGGAAATACGCATACAAAGGTAGGTGATTATGCCATAGCCCGGTCTTACAAATGAAAAAGGATCGTAGCCGGTAAACTTGGTGAATAAGAACGTGGCCAATCTTTAAGCTACCATTCCGGCGTCCACCTAAAATGATCTCAGAAAATCACGGAAAAAGTTACAGCAGCTAGAGCACCTTCTCATCCAGGATATCGTCGGTGTTAATAATAATAATAATAATAATAATAATAATAATAATAGTAATAATAATAAATTATATTATTATTATTACTACATTATTCATCTTGAGGAAGGGATTGATTATTTCATTAGTTCCTGAATTTCAAAAATTAAAAAAGAACTTTTACAACAGTTATAGTGAATGAATAAATTAGTTTTAAATATTTCTGTAAGTGTTGTTATAATTATTTTCTGGTTGACATATGTTTATAATATAATTTCATCAATGTAACAAAGAAGGCAAATAAATGTAAAAAGTTATTAATAGTTGTGGTGCGTTCATTTTACTGCTAAATAAAAATAAAGCTGATTACAAAAAAATTAATACAATAAATATTATAAATGTGAAGTAATCTATGAATCTAGTACTGTTTTATTATTGGATATTTCACGTCCCTTCTACGTACAAAGTGAGTTCCAGTTGTTTAAAATATACAATTTTCTTCTCAAAGGTGAACACACGTTTCTGATATCATTGTGCTAAGAAGTGCTTTGTTACTGCGCAGCAGTTTAATACCATTTATTATTTTGTTATTTTGATCTCTTGTTGTAAAACATCTAGAAGGTAGGTTAATAGTGAAGTATACTTGTAAGTATACGAGAAGAAAGACAGAAAATAATTTTATGATGCAAATGATGAAAACCTCAAATGTGTAAATACAGATAATTCTTATGAAAATATTGCATTATGCGCGGCCCTGAGAAAGCACCCGACCTCGACAGAGACGTCAGAAACACTACGCACTCGCTGGTTAATGCCACGTCATTTACAGAACAGCGTAAGTCAATTCCGCACAGTCGTGTCCCTCTGTCACCAAGAGGGGGTATTGTAATGTTGAAGCTTTGTCCAAGTTCATTTAGGATTCTAAAACATTTTCCCCGAGGTAATTCAAAGGTCAGATAAGCGGATTGATTACACCATGAAGTTGGATCACAAAGCGACAATTTTGTCAAAAACTACTTTCTTTACGAAAGAGTAAAATCTATTAAAATGTTCTTGCTCTCGGCTCCCGGAGAAATTGCCTTTGATAAGTAGCAAATTGTTAAGAACGTGTGATTATCACATCGTTACCATCCCACCATTAGCGAAATCCAATGAATGCAAATCAATGGATGCATACTGATAGTATACCTTTGACAATTATATTTAGGCAATAAAAAAATATGGCAAAATAACATTCATTCTATACCAATGTAATATTCTCATTACGTACACGTTAGAGTCTTTTTCAAAAGTGCTCCTTTCATAGCCAAGAAGGAGTGGAAGGAGAAGTCCTTTCATAGCCAAGTAGGAAATGTAAAACAAGAAAACCCAGAATTTGTAGTTACATAGCTCTCACTACCAGCGAATATCCTCGTTATGAAATGTATTACGATAATCTGTTTAATACGCTACGGACTGGCGACTGTTTTGAAAAATTCATAGAAACCATCGACATAAAACACTGATAGTTTGCTTCTGCTGAATCAGAAATCACTACCCGCTCCTGTTCCTCGCAGATTTAAGGCGACATAAATTGGTGTTTGCAGATTATATCATAAAACCATTTTACTGCCACATGCACAACTGCGATGAGCTTTGAAGCGATGCGCCCTAGGCTCTTAAAACAAAGGATTTTTCGCGCCTCCAAGTTTTGTAGGTCAGATTAAGGTCTGTGGGGGCACGAGTTTTGGGTGAAAAGTGGAGACATGAGACAGGTGGGAAAGTTAGGCCCAGAAGGGGGCAGGTGTGGACGTGTGGGGAAATGTGAGGGAATGAAGGGAGACAGGAGAGGTCGAATTATATTTCTTACGAGGCATTCTACAAAATGACGTATTTTCGTACATTCTATTACATTTGTTTAGATTTATTTCTTTTGGGAGCCTCCATTTCTTAGCATGGGTGGTGAGAAAAGTGTATAAAATCGAAATTATGTAAAAAAAATAAATTAAAGGAGAATTAGAAATATAATTTTCCGCGATATAATTAAAGAATCTGTTAGATTTTGTGAACAATTTAATCTCACCGCTTAGTAATATCAGTATGGTTATTCTTGTTCAGTAAAGGGCATATGAAGCTGTGACACACAGATCAGGGTCTGGCCGTTCGAAATCGGATTCTACTCTAACGTCATTTTAACTTTTACAGCAATTATTTACCAAGTGTAGAGTTTTTTGTTGTTTTTTTTGTTTTTTTTTTACACAGGTCCAGCAACTTTGAATTATTGTACGAACTAGTGGTGCCACCGAATGGCACAGACTTTCCCGTATTAGTTTTCTATTTTCTTTGGTCTCTGCGAGTTATTTGAACTTGCCTCATTATCTTGCCAGCTGGCTTCTATCGCCCAAAATACATTTTTTGACATTTTCTTAACTTTTCCGTTTCCTAACAGTAGAACGGAAATATTATTTTAAGATTAGTTAAAAAAACAGTAAAACATAGTCATAAATTTCAATTTTCTTTGAAAAATTTGGAACCGTCATTAAAAAAAATGTCGCTTAAGCGCTACTGTACATTCGAAATTTGAAGCTCTTTTTCGCACAAAATTTTTGAGTTTTCAAAATACTTCGTTTAAAGGACTTTAACTCATAAATACAATAGTGGTTACAAATTGCAATTACAATGTGGAAAAACTAAAGGAAGAGTTCTTAACCTCATTCAAGAAGTAGCAACCAGATGGTCGTCGGCATATTACATGATTGTCTGATTTTTAGAATTAGCAGACATTCTCGGTACTGTATTGTTAAAGCATCCAAAAGTTACCATGCTCACTGGAGCTGAAGTAGTTTAGGTTGCGTGCCGTTGCAAAACTTCTCCATCCTTGCAATTGGCCACAGCTGAAATGTCCGCAGAGGAAACAACGACAGCAAGCAAAGTGATACCAATAGTATTTTTGTTAAAACAGGTATGGTTATCAATGTAAATATTTTATATGCGTTCTATCATTTGTAGGAAACTTCCATTTCATTTTTATTACAAATAGTTAACATTTTGTACTATTGCGTTTCATTTCTACTTGAGTAGAATTTTTTAAATTTAAAAATGAATAATGACGTAGATAAAAAATATATACTTTGCAAATTAATAACTCTTTAAAATGTGGAAGCTATATATTTTTATTCTTTTTCAGCGAATAAAGGATTGCGAGCTGGCGGATGATCAAAATGCAAAAATTCATACTAGCTGAACTCTATAGAAGATTTGAGAAAGCTGAATTCACCACACCATCACGTCGGTACCATTTCAGGCCCCAGATTTAAGAAAATTTATTTTCAGTCCACCTCCCGCGCCATAAACTTTATATCCAACGAAATTTGGAGAAAGCTGCAACCTCAAATCCTCTAATACCACAAGCAAAACCAGATGAAGTCTCAGCTAATAGTCTTTGGAATCTACATGACTAGTTCATAAAGTCACAGCAGCAAGATCAGCTCTATGGACATAAACCCATTCCAGGCAACGGGGAACCAATGAAGTCAGGATTCCCGAATGTTCACAAACAAGCTATTGGGTATTTGTCCGTCACAGCCACCTCAGTCCCAAGTGAGAGACTTATTTTCAGAAGCAAAACTTGTACTTAGCGACTTGAGGAGTCGACTCACGCCTGAGCATTTCTCTCAGCTGCTGTTTCTCTCCTCTATAAGTTCTAAATTGTGGACTGCGAAATAGTTTATTCATTCTCACAAATTCTTGTGAAATTGTTTTCATATATAGCAATAAGTACTGATTGGAATAATTTATTGTTTTGACATTGGTCCTTTGTAGAGAATAACAATATTCGTTGTATTAAAATAAATATTTTTTTTTATGTTATGTCACCTTTTCTCTTTTAAAACTTATTTTTATGCTACATTTGACCCCAACTTAATACACCTTTCAGTCACAACGTACATTGCAATGGATATATGTAACAGAGAACTTAATGTGTGTATTTTTTAAATTTTTTTGCTCATAATAAAATATTTAAAACCAATGTTAATGAAATACAAAATATTCTATATGGAGTGAGTTTCTTAGTTAAGGTTTGTATATATTCATGTATCTTTCTTATCTACGTACAATATGCATTTTTGTCTCACACTTCAGTGTCAAGATAAAAAAATCACCTTATATAATAAATAGTATAATGCTAAACAAATTATTAAGAAAAGTTATTAAGAAACATGTTTTAAGAAATAAGTGATATTTTTGTAGCATTAACGGTTATTGAATGTTTGTATGTATCAAATGTTACAACCCTCTGCTGGCAATGACAGTCAACGATTCATTTTTTCAGCTATGATAAATATTATACACTAGCGATTCAAGAAACATCCGTCTATTTTTTTCAGGCAGTTGGCGGATTAGGCTTTGGACAAAGTAAGAAAACGAATAAAGGAATTATTTAAAAATCAGGATATCGTTTTTGCAATTAATTGTGAATTGATTGATTGATTTTTAACATGGATCTTAGGAACAAACTAATGCACACCCGGTTTCATGGTAAGACGTGAGACAAAGAGGCAAACAATGAGAAAAGAGATGGGCAAAATCGCATGTAAGTCTGTGGGAAAGGGTTAGGAGAGGGAGGGGAAATTAGTTATTAAAGCACGTTTGGTGGGTAATAGACAAGAACAAAGACTGAGAAATCAGATTGGGAAAGGGAAAGTTTTTGGAGTAATAATGGTTATTCGTTGGAGGAGGCGGTAAGTTTAAGAGGACAAGGGATTGACTCCAAGGGATAAAGATCAATTATTGCAGGAAGATTTCCAAAATCAAACTCATATTATAACAAATGGTATAAAATTGATAATCCAAATTATTTAAAAGGGAAATGTAAGTAAAGGACAGACGAAAGATGGCAAGATGTATGTTAGGAAATTAAACTAGAGCGTAGATACTGAGACTAAATACTGAAGGGGATAATGTAGGACCTGCGAGATGGAAGAGGAAGACTGGGAACACACATTACGGTGATGTCGAGGTTTAGAGGAAGGAAGAATGGGGGAAAGGTGGAATGTTCAGGATAAGGTATGGTGGATATTAAGAACACAGAAGAAAGGATCAGTACAGCAGAGATACAGAAAAGTGCATAGTATGTAACATATTATTTTACACTACTTATATTGTAATGTATTCAGCCTATATGGTATGTATTAAGCGAATCCAAATTTTGTATATTCACAAAGTTGTAAAAATAAATTCATTAATAAAAAATAAAAGTATTAATTTGGTAGTGAGAATGTTTTAATGCTGTTCGAATACAATTAAAAGAATGCCGTTTAATTAATGTGTTCGAATACAAGAAAAGGTTTGATGGTCACCGCAAGTCGGTATCTCCTATACTTGATATTACAATATTGTTCTCGTGAGGTACAGTAATTACAACCTTATTGGGTTTATTGTTGGGTGCTTGCGTGTGTTTTTTTAATATCCCATTCTTTCCTTAGATCGTTATACTTACTGAATAAAATTTTACACTGCCAGTTCATTAAATTGGATTACTACAATGGCTACTACGAGAAGAAACGATTTCCTGACTACGCGTCTAAGAATATAAAAACGGGCTATTAGATCGAAAAAAAATGCAAAAATGTTTAATTTGTTGGGGGAAAGGGCTTTCATTGAGGTGAAGAAAGAGAGGATGTCCAAGCTGTTCTTAATTACGCCCGTAATTGAGGTGAAAACCCTTCAGTTATCACGTGGAATCCAGTCCTTCTAATTCTATTTAAATCGGAAGCTGAAATTTGTATGTGGATTTTTGAGTGGCTTCCGTAGACGGCACCATCTCATGTGTCGAAATGTGAATGAAGTGGTTATCGCTGCCCTTTGGATAAGCTCCGGATGACGCTTTGACTACAACAGCAGTCCGCGCAACCACTCGCGCGTCAGTTTTTGACCGAGGAAGTCGACCTTGACTCGTGGGTTTCATGCGAGGTAAGGAGTTTCTATGCGAGCTGGTGGTTCTATTGATTGATTGTTTCAGTGATTCCGGGCACGTCAACTACTAGGGTCATTAGAACCGTAAATGTAGTGAATGGTTTTGCTCGGAAGGTGGCGATCTTTCCCGCACTGTAAGGCGTGATCCGGCGCCGACCTACCGTCGGCTAGCAGGGATTTCCCCAACAAGGTATCTCCCACCAGAGGGGCACCGCCCCAGCTGGGAAAAGCTCTCAGCTCCTGACGGGCCTCCCGGCATGTGCGACAGTGTAGTGCGTGATAGTGTTAGTGTAAGTGTGTGTGTGTGTGTGTGTGTGTGTGTGTAAAGGGTGAGGATAGGACAAGGAAGAGGAAGGTGAAATCGCCGTGGCCCGTTTATTAGGGTACTGCTGCGGCATTCGCCTGGTGCTGATCGGAGAAACTACGGAAAACTACCAATCAGAGCAGTCGGCCGCTAGAATACTCCTCCAGACAGCGACTGAATTCGACCTAGCTGACAAGCTAGTGTCGAAAATCCTGCCACCGTCTGGATTCGAACCTAGTAACTGCCGGTCACAGGCATTGCAGTAACATCAGTTGATGCCCTGAGCCATCTCTCCCTGTCTGGTGGTTCTAGAGTTCGGGAACGATTGAGTGAAATTGAGTATCGAGTGAAAAACCAATACGTTCGTGATTAGAAGAATGTTGGACTGATGTTTCAAATGGTAAAGATTCGTTACAGATAAGAGGACGAGCGACGTTATGCGAATCAATACACGACAGGGAACGCGAACAAGTGGCAAGTGCAGAAGCTGACGAAAGGCCTGACCACACAATTAGATACTTTATAAAAAATGCGGCAGTAATTGGAATAAATTAGCGCTGCAGGTTAAGAAGTGCACTCGTGCAAATTACATTATTTTCGCCCATTGTTTTGTAAACTCCGTACAAGAAATGTGAAGTATCTATCATTTCTGGTCGAGAAAATTTTGCAGATTTTGCAGTCTACTTATGCGTACCCAGAGAAAATCAGAACTCGTTATCAGCGAAAATGAGATAGTGTTAAATGATGAAATAGAACGATGAAGCTTTGTTCGGAATACTTTATATTGCTGGTGAGACATACCCTACTACAGCAGCTCACGCAGAACACACATCTCAAAAACTGGCGAATCTTGGATTGAAACACCATAGGTAATGAAACGACAACATTCAACAAAGCTTTAAAAATTATGAACCTACTGTGGGTGTGTCTAGAACTCAAGGAAAACCTAATGCGGACACTAAAACACTATCAGAATATAGTTACAAAATGTTTCAAAATTATGGCATTCTGCTTTATTTATGTAATAAAAGAAGTTTATCAAGTGTATAAAACTTATAAAACCTGAAACGTTCCAAAAACACACATGCCTCCGCATATTTATACGGAAATTTGCTTAAAAAATAAAATACTTGCAATTTTGTGTAGCATTTCTTTGCAATTGTAATATGTCAACATGACAAATTATTATATATAACATTATGTTGCTGATCACTGATGATGCTACACATAAGTGTCTAAATATTAAAGCAATTGGTTAATAGGAAGCAAATAATATTTGAAGGGACTCTGCGCCGGCGCTAGGCACGGGCAGACCGGGCGATCGCCCAGGGCCCCGGCCGATTGGACTCGTGAGGAAAAAAAATAGTAAAAAATTGGATAAGAAACTACAACTCGGGAAAATTGTTATCGTAATTTTAGAAGTCACGGTATAATAGTCTGATGTTTCATAACATTTTCAGTTAATGTTTTTACCTTAAATAGTTAATTATAGTCATAACTTATAAGGTAGGACTAAGAAAATGTGTCGCATAAACTTGAAACGTTTACAAAACCATGCTGTCATTTAAAGCATTTTAAGTATTCAAATTTTCTCCCCGTTAACATCCAAAATATTTTAATACACATGTTTCCAAAAGTTTGTATATTATATAGATATTGACCTTGTATTTTCTTTCAAGCTTAAGACTATATATCCCGAACTGAAATAAAATAACTCATAATTTTTTGAAACAACATCCACATTTTTAATTTTTTCGGGGGGGGGGGGGTAGGTTTTAGCATTGCTTCAGGCCCAAAATTGTCTAACTCCAGCACTGAATGGACTACTATTCTAATCATTGCGACCACTCGCATTACGATTTCCAGCGCGACACTGAAGGTTAATACAATATCTGAGTTTTTAACAAGTTAAGGAAAATATTTAATATCGACATTTTCAAAGAAAAAACATTTTAAATAAATCGATATGTCGTTACTGTACTTAATATCAGACTTCAGAAAAAGTGACTCTAGAAACAATTAACAGTAAAATGAAATCTTAGCACTGGTAACAGTGTAAAATTACGACACACCCATGCGTTAACAAAACTACATAAATTACGTCGGAACTGTAAGGTTATGGTTGTGAAATACTTCACATTCTTTCAGCAGTTAATTGTTCGAACATATGCGTTATTATTGTAATGGCAAAATCAATATAGAAATAATCTCAAGGAATTAAAAATGCACTGTTTTAATTCATATTCTTTGGTAATTTTACATTTAAAAAATATATTTGTCACAAAAAATGTGTACCCGAACAAAACTAATAAAAATGTTTCACTGGCTAATGTGAGGTTCATAATAATTGTATCAAGAGGAAGCTCGTTGTTAATCAACAATATTTGCAACTTTAAATGAATATATTTTTGATATCAAGTTCAAAAGTCGAATAATTGCTAAAATTTGCAAAGTGATAAAGCGCTTTTCTTATTGATGAGCTTTTTAGCTTTCGAAGTAATGCAAACGGAATACGAAGTAAGAAATATAAACTAAATTGCTACAAATTCCAATAAACAAGCGGCATTGACTATTTCATTTCAAATAAACTTACTCTTCACGTCAATGAATGTTACGATTCAGTTTAAAAATTTACTTACCATTCCAACATTACAGTTTGAATTTTAATGCCTCGTTTTCATGAACGAGTCTAAGGAGAAATTTAAAAAAACGAATAAAAACTACTTACGTCACTAACTTCAACTTTTCTTAGATATTTTGTATTTACGGATTATGGAAGGCAGCACACTACTGTTTCTAAATTCACACCTGATGTCTTGGAAAACAATTTTAGCTAATGTAATGCATGTTAATCGATTCTACTTTACAAGTGCGAAGGGTGTTCAACATTTTACACATGACTGCTGTCAACAACACATAAGCAAGGCGATGCCACTGCAGGCAAAGGAACACCGCGTGCCGTTTGGCCCCTGAACCTTGTTTATATTCAACCCTTATAATTCGTAACATCACTATATTATTACTACTGTGATGCATAGAAAGTTATTAAATAAAAATATGACATAACTAACCTTCCACCATTATGCCCCAAAATGTGATGACCAAATACTGCCACAGTCAGTCAGTCTGCAACGGCCCATGAATACACAACAACAGAAACACAATGATGTCAAGGGCGGTCTCGCTCTTCCCTTCCCCTCCTATCTGCCCATACGTCTCAACTGACCCGCGCTACAGCATTGGCCCAATTGCGCCAACGTCATCCACAAAACTTGCTCCCTTTCACCCCCTCGACGACACGAGGACGGACGCACTGCAGATGGCACAGTGCGCGCTCGCCAAGCATGAGGTGGTTGCTTAGCGACGAAAAATACGAATGCGAGGATTTGGAAATCCCCATGCTGTACTACTAACGAGTGTTTATCGAATTATACAGCCAGATCCAAAAGAAAATACAACAAAGGCGACAAGTCAATGCCATCTGTGCCAGAGATGTGGAAACTCTGTGGCATCGATGAGTTGATATCGAACTGTCTTCCCGGTGTACTCAAATGCTCGCGCAACGATGTGCCAAACGAGTGATTATCTCTGCCTACAAATAAACCTTAGCAGATTAATTAAACCCACTTGACGGTACTCCAAACACAATCTTCTGATAATTTTAAACAAATTATTCTTGGAATAATTGGCTCTGTTCACAAACTCCCCCAGAAGGAGACTATGCCCTGTTGAACTTTTCTGCTCTCTCAAATTGTTTATTTGCATTATCGCATTATTTGTCATAGCTCAAAGTCAGTTCATTCATCAGTTCAGTTCAGTCATCATTCAAGAGCTAAAATGATGTTCTACAATAAGATAATGATATTTTGGTACTTGCATTTAAGGCAGTTTTCTCCAACAAATACTTGCACAGCAAAGAGGGTTAGAAAACAATTTTTCAATGATTCATTCAAAACGGCAAATTTTTAATAAGACGCTAAAATAGTCTAAAATAATTTTGTATAACACAAAAAATATTCTATTGTTTTCGTGATACTATATTTCACTTTAAAATTACTGTGTGAGAAAGTCCCTCATTGATAACTTTATCCTCAGTCAAGCTCAATATCTTCAATCGCATCATTGGATGCAATTCATCGAAGAGGTATGATGTTCAAAAAGTGCAAATTCTTTAAAAATAAAGTCAGATGGGATTTATGAATTGTTTTTAAATTTTAATGAAATGTAACTTTCATAACACATATAGAAGAGTTTAAAATTACATCAATGTGAAGTCTAACAGCTTGAAAACAAATTTATCAACAAAATATGGAAAAATACTAACACTGTCTTTTTATCCATTATCAGCAAAATATCCAAATGAAAAATAGCCCACTTATTACTTCTTGTTGTGATAGTCAAAGCATTAACTTTAATATAAATATTTTAATTCATCATTATCACAAAATTTAAAAATTAAAAGATTGAAACATCTAACTAATCTAATTGATTATTATTTGTCCACTTACAAATATATTTAAAGAGACGTATGGTACTTAAAAAGAGATAAGAGGGATCTGAGTACATATATCTCAACTCATGTGTGCACTGTGTCATGAAGATGCTACTGAAGAAAAAACACCAATCCAAGAAATATACCAACAAATAGAGCTGAAAAATAAAACTCTTCGTCTCACAGATGTATTGTGTCTGACAGAGGTTGAATTGTAGCCCTTATTCTTATTAATTATATATTTTTGTACTTGGAGGAATTCAAACTAGCCACCCACTACTGATTTTGGATTTCTCAGTTACTAATATTGTGAAAATATTATTTAGTCATGCTGCAGTTAATTATTTATGATGGTTAATTTAAGAGCGCAAGGAGAGAGATTGCAGTCAAAGGCTGTTTAATTCCAAAAAAGACTAAAGACACTTAGAAATTCACTGTCATGGTACCTTTGATAAGAGCAAACAAACTGTACAGTACAGATACAGTTAAAACATTACACAGAAGCCCTCCATTTTTTTTTTAAATAATGGTAAAATTAAGTATTAAATGAAATGCACTATCATCATTCACTATCATATTTAATAACTTCTACAGATGACTTTTGCATTCAACAAATAAGAAATCCTTACTGTTGATTCACCCCTGGATACAATTTAGTCAAATTGACACTTCTTTATATTTCAAGAACGTTTCCCTTAATTTTCAATATCATTCACAATATTCTTGCTTCAAACAGACAAACTTACGGATGCTCAGTCAGTACAAAATTGCAGTAGGCCTAGAAGTGGGTTGGGATATTGATGGGGGCTTTTCTCCACTACCAATATGAAATAGTTTTATGGTTTTTAATGTTGAATAAATAAATGAGAAGACCATTTTTTAACAATATTATCAGAATATTCCCATTTACACTTCATTCTGATGTGAAAAAAACTGAAAGTTCTTGTTCTATGTTTGCTATAACAAGTATAAAAGTAAACTTGTCAATTTACATAATTATTTGTAATAAATACAAATTATATTTTTTTCCAACACTAATGCTTGTAACTCATTTTACTCCTTTTCCCTTTAGATTTCCAATCTAAAATATATAGTGAGCATCTCAATGATCAGTAGAAATCAAGTTTCCTGGGTTTATTTTGGCAGCTGGCTGAAAGTGAATCATTCTGAAATATTTGCAACATAAGACATAATTAGAATCAAGTAAACAAAATTATGATATATCTTAGATATCAGTTACCTTGGCCAGAGTAATGACAATGATCATGTCTGACCTGGTGATGCCACATCGAAGGTTGTGATGCTGATATTTCAACCATCTAACATCTTCTTCAGAGCTGAGTCGCTAGTTGAAGTGCTGTTATTACTATGCAGCTACCAGAAAACAATCACAATCTTCTTAAAGATTAAATGCAAAACAACAATCTGCTTGTGGAACATATATTGAACTATGCCTTCATGTGAAAAAATGTCATTTATATGATAATTATAAATGTGCAGGCACAAACCTTTAGTGTTTTCTTTGTTGTAATGGATATCAAAGTAATTTTATTCCACATTCTTGAAACTATCTATTATTTAAATTAAAAAGCATGTTTCACTAAATTGAAAAACGTCTTAATAACATAGTAAAATTGAATTATTAATGCAAATGCGAATTATTAATGCCATCATGATGAGGTAAATTAATAACAATAATACAAAAACAAATAAACTTTATTCTAAATAATAATAATAACGTAGAACTTGCTCAGGGTAGAACATGTGAAATACAGGAATCTGTCCAATACGATAAGAAGGGAGAGGAATTTTAGACTGTAAAAAATCTTGAAACACACTTTTAAAAATATGCATTTATGATCTAAAAATTCTCAAATATGAACTTTAATATGCAATTAAAATTAACATTTCTTTCCTGCTTTACCATTCCTTAGTAAAATTCAGGAGAAGCATGCTTGGAATGCAAAGATATATTTTTGTGCAAACAAAATATAATCTACCTTGCTTCTCGGGAGAAATAATTAAAGTAAATAGGCAACTTAGTGAAGTACATTGTATGTATTATTGCATTTTATCTGCATTGTGAAAAAAAAAATTATAACAAGAAATTTCCTAAATTTGCACAAGTACTTTATCCAAAATTCAAAGAATATCCAAAAATAGTAGCACTGCTATAGATCAAATAATAATAGAACCATTGCAAATAACCATTGTTTTTCTGTTGCTACATTTAATACAGGTTTCAGTGACCACATTGCCCAGATCCTAACATTTCCAACAGAAACAAAAGCCGCGGAACAGACAACTAACAAAGAAATCCGTAACTATTCCCAAGGAAACATAATAAAATTTCAAAACTTGCTCAGATTTGAAAACTGGAATGAAGTATATAAGGCAACCGATACAAATGATAAGTTTAAGTCATTCATAAACATATACTTAAGACATTTCAATGCCATTTTCCCTCAAAAACTGAAAAAGATCCAAAATAAGAAAACTAAATCATGGATTATCACAGGCATCAAAGTATCATGTGAAAGAAAACGCAACATGTATAAAATACTAACAAATAACAAATGTAACTCAAACTTCATTTCATATTACAAAACATATAATTCGATCCTAAAAAAGTAATCAAACAAGCAAAAATTATAACAAATGATAAGTACACTGCAAATGCACATAATAAAACAAAAGCCATGTGGGACATTATTAAAAAGACTACAGCACCAACTAATAATAAAAAAAAAAAAATATACAGCTCCACTACAAAAATGAATCTGTACAAGACCCACAAGAAATAGCTGATATATTCAATGAACACTTTTCACAAATTAGTAATAAGTTAATCTCTCAACACTCTCTGAACAATAAAACACACCAAACAAACACTAATATTACACAAATTGTAAATTCCATATTTTTATATGAAACCACCCCCTCTGAAATTTTTAAAATCATTGGACAAACGGAGAATAAATTCTCAGCAGGCATGGACAACATTCCAGATTTTCTTATTAAACACAGTGCTCCATGTATAGTGCAACCACTCTCTCACATCTGCAATTACTCTCTAAAATCAGGCATATTTCCAGATATATTCAAAACAGCAAAAATTAAACCATTGTTTAAAAAGGGCAATAGTTATGACCCAATGAAATACAGGCCTACCTCCCTGTCATCAGGATTTTCAAAAATTTTGAAAAGGCTTGTGAATGATAGACTCAAACAGTTTCTCAATGCACAAAGAAGTCCTTACAAATGTACAACATGGCTTCAGGAGTAATAGATCCACAGACACAGCCATCTTCTCCTTTTTAAATGACATACTTGTTGCACTAAATCAGAAGGAAATTCCCATTGGCCTTTTCTTAGATTTGACAAAAGCCTTTGACATTATTGACCACCACATACTTTTAAGAAACCTAGAAATGCTAGGGATTTCAGGTATTGCAAGCTAATGGATCAAATCATATTTATCAAACCGTAGACAAATAGCTGCCCTACAACACACTAAAGAAAACAAAATCTCCTCCTACTACTCCTGTCCTCAAATAATAAATTGTGGAGTCCCGCAAGGATCCATCCTTGGGCCAATACTATTCCTTATATACATAAATGACATGCCTTTGGCTTTAAGAAATAATAAAATAATTTTGTTTGCAGATGATACAAACATAATTATCACAGCAAAAACACAACAATCATTAGCAAAAGAAACTCACTAAACTCTGCAAGCACTAGTAAAATGGTTTCAAAACAACAAACTCATCATAAACACCAGCAAGACAGTCTCTCTAAATTTCATGAATCCATGATCTAAAGAAAAACTCTCACAACATATGCTCATAAACAATAACCCTGTAACGATATCTCATGAAATTACCTTCCTCGGTCTAAAAATTCAAGAAAACCTAAAATGGCATGTTCACATTTCAAATCTTAACAAGAAGCTCACCAAATCTTTCTATACCCTATACACCCTCAGGCCAAGCTCCAACATTGAGACACTTCGAACAATGTATTTTGCAAATGAGCACTCACACCTAAAATATGGAATAATATTCTGGGGAAATGCCCCTGAAAGCACTCGCACATTTATTATCCAAAAAGGAATATTGCGAACAATGACCAGCACTCATAAGCTGGAGTCTTGCAAACCCTTGTTTAATAAACTAAGGATTCTTCCTCTACCATGCATGTACATATTTGAAATAGTGGTCTTCACAAAGAAAATTCTCATGGAAAACAAAGACACTTTTACTTTAAATTCTGATGTACATAACTACAACACCCATCAAAAGGATAACCTACACATTCCCCACTCTGAAACTACACTTTATCAAAAAAGTACCCTAATAGAGGGCATTACACTTTACAACAAACTAGGCAATGATATCAAAGACATAAACACAATTCATACATTTAAAAGTAAATTGAAAGCTTTCCTGCTTAACAACATGTTCTACAGTGTAAAGGAATTTTCAAATTACAACATTTCCCTCAAAAAATATAAATAAATAAGCATCTCTTATCCCATTAGACTTTCTGTTTCATGTAAACTGTTTCAAGCTGAAGCAAAGAAAAAAGAACTGTGTATTGCATCCTGTGAAACAAAAGGAGAATAGAAGAAGAGAAAAACTGGTCAAAACTTGCCTCCTCACCATTTCAAGTTATAAATATAGAATGTACTACTATTGTTAAATTTGATGTAGTTGCAAACATAATTGATATGTATTATTAATGTAATTATTATTATTATTAATGTAATTATTATTAATATAATTATTATAAGTAGTAGCATTGAAATATCATATTGAAATGCTAATTATTAGCAGATAATTTATCTACTGTATAATATCTTAATCTAACTGTAACAAGTATTGTATTTCTAGGCCAATGACCCCATCTCGATCAGGTTTTGTTCAGTTTCCCTGGTCCTTTGAGCAAGTGCTGAGATGGCCCCTTGTTTGCTCCTGAACAGTAATATAACTTCGCTCTCTCCACCCAAGGCATCATATTGACTCGTCATACACAATTGTAATTGTATATGTGACTCAATAAATATTATTATTATTATTATTATTATTATTATTATTATTATTATTATTATTATTATTATTATTATTATTATTATTATTATTATTATTATTATTATTATTATTATTATTATTATTATTATTATTATTATTATTATTATTATTATTATTATTATTATTATTATTATTATTATTATTATTATTATTATTATTATTATTATTATTATTATTATTATTATTATTATTATTATTATTATTATTATTATTATTATTATTATTATTATTATTATTATTATTATTATTATTATTATTATTATTATTATTATTATTATTATTATTATTATTATTATTATTATTATTATTATTATTATTATTATTATTATTATTATTATTATTATTATTATTATTATTATTATTATTATTATTATTATTATTATTATTATTATTATTATTATTATTATTATTATTATTATTATTATTATTATTATTATTATTATTATTATTATTATTATTATTATTATTATTATTATTATTATTATTATTATTATTATTATTATTATTATTATTATTATTATTATTATTATTATTATTATTATTATTATTATTATTATTATTATTATTATTATTATTATTATTATTATTATTATTATTATTATTATTATTATTATTATTATTATTATTATTATTATTATTATTATTATTATTATTATTATTATTATTATTATTATTATTATTATTATTATTATTATTATTATTATTATTATTATTATATTTTATCTCTCCATCTGTAAACAATACTAGCACCTAAACCATTCATAGGAATTTTTATAGGAAATTTCATTGTTGCTAAAATGAATATTTCCCAGTCAATCTGGCCTAGCTCAAAGCCCTACAATTTTGAAAAACATTCCTTAAATTTTGTGGGTACTTTACATGAACTTCCAAGGGTAGCTCAATGGTCAGCTGCTCGCTTTTCTTGATGTTATCCCAGGTTCGATTCCCGGTCGGGGCAGATTATAGTGTGTGCTTTCCTTGTTATGTCCCAGTATGTGTTGCTGTGTGATGATGAGAAAGCTCATTTCTCAGGTTGAGAAGACAAGAATACAGTGTAAGGATGTCTGTGTACAAACCACACCTTCCCCTTAATCCATGGCCACAAGGCCGGGATGCCGCTGATACGACTTGGCCCTGTCAGAGGCAGTAAAGACAGACAGACTTTATATTAAACCCCTATGACACTCAAAATTTTTTCAAGTTGGCTTCTAATTTTTTCTTCAAATTTCTTGTCAGAATACAATGAAATATTCTCATAAAGGTCTTGATATATTCAAATTTTACTGTTAACTGAATTTTTGAAAATTGCATGAGAAGGTCTGAAAAGATTCAAACTTCTGCAGACAGATTTTTACATTACTGCAGACAGATATTTTTTTCCAATAAAATTTGTTCTCCAGAATTAGTTTCTTAATGAAGTCCATGTAATTTTATAAAAATTTGTTTGTTTTTGCACAATTTTGTGTGAAATATGGGCAATTTTAAAACAAGATATTCTCAAAAATGGCATCAATTTTTTTTCTATAGACTTTTCATGCAGATAGTGGTAATGCACTACATTTTGATACATTCTTTTGTTCTGTTTTTCAAAAATTACACAAGTGTATTTTTTATATATTTATCTCACATCATTCATATTTACATTACAGGCATTTTAAGCACACTATTGTAATTGAGATAACTAGGGAGTGGATTTTTAAGCCCTAAAAAATTTTAAAATATGCTTTTAAAAATATGCATTTATGACCTAAAAATTCTGAAATATGCACTTTAATATGCAATTAAAATTAAGAATACTATTTCATTTCCTCTATAAACCTATCTTGATAAAATTCAGAAGAGGCAAGCTAAAAAAATAAAAAGATATTTTTATGCAAAAATAATTTAATTTACCTTACTTTTTCGGTGAAATAATTGAAGTAAATATTCACCTTAGTGAAGTATATTGTATGTCATGTTGTATTTCTTCAGTCTGGTTTAAAAAAAATGATATCAAGATCTCCTACATTTGTATCAGTATTTTATCACCTATAGAAAAAAAAACACAAATGATTTGCGTTTTTGAATCAGTGATCACTCACAAATAAATAGATTTTATGAAAAGATGAAATGTTTTAGAGAAAAAACTCTATTTTAATGGAATAGGCAAAATATGCATCTATAATTACATGAATATGTACCATCGGCCTAATATGCACAAATATCCACTAACATATTAATATACATAGCATCATATTCTAAACAACTGTCAAGAGATTTCACTTTGCTATGCACTGCAGCAATAGATAAAAATATGCAAAATCATAAAAATTCACTCTTTAGATATTACTACTGCTTCAAATGATGTCTAATGAAGTTTCTCTAACACTCAAAAGTTTTCTGCAAAAATGAACACTACTCCAAAATAAGTTCCAAATTTATATCTTTAAACTTGTTGTAAGGATGATGCTAAATGCATTGCACAAAATTACAAAAATGCAATTTTAATTATTTTTTGATTTTTCAAAAATACATAAATTTAAATTTTTGAAATATTTCTTATGTTGTTAATATTTACATAAGGGGCAATTTTTATACACTTTTGCAACAAAGACACAGCAATTGATCTTTAAAACAAGATTATAATAATTATGATGGTAATGTCACATAAACTATCATAAATACAGTTACAAATAAAATACAGTTAACAATCTAACACAAATGAGAAAAAATCTAAGAATCACTATTTAAAATCACATAGTTGATATCTCATGACAAGATTTGCACAAATTGTGATCATCACATACTAGAAAAATAAAAAATTATAGAATTTATGAATGAAATTGTTATCAAGAAACATAAACATTGATCTATTGGATGTATGTAAATTGTATTAGCAATGAAATAAAATGTCAACAATGAAAACAAAAGGTTTCAATCCACAGAAAATAAAATGTTTGTTATGTTGGCAAGAATGGTGAAAAAGCATTTTCAAGAATGACACAACTGAATGACACAAATAATGTGTAACTGTTGGGTAATGGGTAACATAGTTGTTGTGGATAAAATATAATTACTTCCAAATGCCAAATTTTTTAGATCCATTTTGCATATTAATGTAAGGAAGGTTTAAAGAAATACATAAGTAGTAATGTATTTCTATTATGATCATATGGAACATGCCTTTCATTGTTAAAAAGTGTTTATCATCAAGTTGGCATTAAAAATACACACATTTCATTATACAAAAAATAACAATAATAATAATAATAATAATAATAATAATAATAATAATAATAATAATAATAATAATAATAATAATAATAATAATAATAATTTGTTTGTAACAAAATAAAGCATAAACCAGTATGTCAAGTCTAAGTACCTACTTCCTAAGGAAACTAATGTGATATTTGAATTTCAAACATGCCATCTACACAATTCCTGTAAGCGTCTATTCATTGAGCTTGGAAACTTACAATTGCCTTGCCTATTTATTTACGAATCTGTAGTTTTGTCAAAACTTACTTACTTATGGTGGGAACATATTTTCATGCAATACCATTATTTATAATTTCGACACATTATAGAAATCACATTCATCAGGTCTCAGTATCAAAAGCTCAGTACAATAAATCCACATATAATACACATACATTAATAGATTACAACACATTGCTACATGTCCTTAAACATTTAAAGTTGATACACAAGTTCAAGTTCTAAAGTAAAATCTTTTCTGCTGCAGGTCTGTTTCAACATAATTAGAAACTATTCTGACTCATCTATTCTGAAATATCAAAAAGAAAAATAGTATTTAACAATGATAACAATGATAATAATGCATTAGATAATATTTGTATTATATAATTAAAAAAAAACTTAAAATGCTTTTAAGAAGTAGGCTAATGTACTTCAGCTTTTAGATCAATGACCCCATCTTCATCAGGTTTTTGTGTAGCTTCCCTCATTCATTGAAGTAATGCTGGCATAGCCCCTTGTTTTGCTCTTGGACATAAATGTGATTCTTTACTAACTCATGTACTCATTTTGTTGAGCTCTCCTTTGAATAGTTAGGTGTAGAGCCAGGAATAATGGTTACTATTTTGTTACCAATACTAAAAAATCAAATCTGTACTTTCCTTATCAATGGATTTTTTTTTTAACTCGAGAGAAAAAAATTGTCTAGTTTTCTACATGTTGATAACTTCATTTTGATGATAATTTTATCCATCATTCAACTATTTATGGTTAAGGGGCGGGGAACAGATTCTAGAGCTCAAGAAAACTTGCATGTATCCTACTTTTCCCCTAAATGTCACATACAGTCTTTACTGTTCTATGACAAAAATAAATTAAATGAAAGCAAATAGGACCTAGAATGAGCCACATCCCATTTTGATCATATTTCAAATTGTCATGAGCTCTTTTAAGCTCAGTTTTCATTCTGTGAAGTAATGGGTTTATGACTTTTCAAAATGTTGAGGGATAAATTCAATTAAATTTTATTGATCTGAGCTAATTGCTACTTTGTACATTTTTAAATTACCTAGAATGCCCCAATGTGCCATTTTTGGCAGATTATCATTTAGTGTTTATAGAATGTATATTCAAATGAGATAGTTGAATGCAAGGAAATAAAGAATACTCTCTCCATCTCTTCACACATTTTCAAATATATTGAATTTTTGGGGAATCAATGCCTGCGTTTCTTACAAAGAGTAGGCCCAAATGTAAAATAAAACTCTTGTAAGAGCTGTTATATGTAGATGAAGGGTTTGCACCAAGCCAGGGTTCAACAAGTTGTTCCCTTGAGTTTCAGATGTGGGTATCACAGGAATCTCTATTAAAATACACTGTTCCCTGGCTTCATACCAGTGTAATGTTAATTGAAGTCAATATTCTTTATGAAAAGTGAATCAAACCAGTTGTACACAAAGTGTATCTTACAGGCAGGGTTGCCATCTGTCCTCCTTTTGGAGGACTTGTCCTCCTTTTTTTAACATTGTTCTCCTATCCTCCCCCTTTTTTTTAAATTTACATGGAATGTCCTCCATTTTGTCCTGTTGAATTGAAAATAATACTGGTATAATTTTGAAGTATTTAATTCATTAAAGAGACTTTATGTCTTGAATATCTACATTTTTATTCAAATAAATGGTCTGCATAATATATCATTTGGTTTATTATGATATAAACCTTATTGTTTGGTAGATAATGAAGGTGAATGTGAGGGTGAAATTATCCTATCAGAAGCTTTAATTATTAATGATACAAAGTCTAATACGCTTTTTAAAGGCTATTAATGGTTTGGAATTGTTGAGAATATTGTCTCTACATTGTGGAGTATAAAAATGTAAAATGTCCTCCTTTTCGTTACAATGTCCCCCTTTTTTAACTCAAATGTCCTCCATTTGGAAACATTTTTATGGTAACAGCTTATAGGAAGTCTGTTCAAACTATTATTCTCTCATGTTTGTTCAAACTATAAATTGACAATAAAAATATTATTATTTTTATATTTCAGGTAAAAACTTATTTCTTACAATATGTTCTCTACTAAGTAAAACATACAATTATGATGCAAAATTCTTCTCCAAAACAAAGTTTCAACAGGTTAAATGTGTTATATTATTTAATATTATTTATTGTTAAATAATAAAAAATATTGTTAAGGTGTTCTATACACTTTTGACAATTCATGTAACATTTTTTTTTTAATCTAACAATTTATTGTCAGAATAGGCGGTAATCAGTCATGTGCAATTTTTGGCACATTTTGTCTTTCTACAGGGTAAGAAGAGGCCAGGCATTTGAATGTTAATACAACTTTTAGCAAATTATTACTGAGTTTCTTAATCTGTATTTCAATACTAATAATGTGCAATTTATTTCCAAATCATTTTCTAAAATAGTGAATTTATTTTACGATATTTAAAAAGAGATATAAATTACATACTTATCTTTTAGTACAATACAATGAAATCAATATTTTAATATACTGGTACATAAATTCAACACGCTTATATGCATATTGCGTTTGCATATTGTTATGTATGTTATATAATTTACATTGGCTTTTATTTATTAACCTATTTTACATTTAATAAATTAACTTTTAAAATTATTCCAGAACAGAGGAAAGTTAAAATTGTAATTATTTGTAATTGTAATTCTTGAAAATATCTCCTGCATGAAGCTTGTAGACCATGTGTGTTATTTTCCTATTTTCTTTTTTGTAGTTTTATTTGGTTATGTGGAACAATATATGAATGTTGGGGTGAATGTAGGCTACATTCGGAATATATTTTAAGATACAGTTGAGTTTTATAACTTCTTCCAACCTTAAATCCCTTAAACTTCCACAATTTTTTTAAATATGAAGTAGGACACCACCTGCATTCTCAGCTCCTTCTTCTCTAAGAACTAAAATAATATAGGTTCAAAACATTGTGGATCTCACTTCTATTTCTTTGCAATCTTATAAGCTTTTCACATCAGCTTTGTTTTAAGTTGTGCCTTCTTTCGAATATGTTTTCATGTAAGTGCTTTCTGTGGTTTCCAGATCAAAGGTTTTTAAGTTCATAGTTTTGGCTGAAAATATTTACTCTGCAAGCATAAATTATGTGGTTCAACTGACTTTGCCTGTGAACATGGCCTTTATATACATATATTTGTGGTGTTAACATCTACTACTCCTGTAATTTGCTTTTATTTCCTCACAGACAAGTGCAGGACAAAAGTTTGCTAATTCATAATAAAGTTGAATTACAGTTCCTTGATGTTCATTAGGAGATGCTTTCCAATATTCAGAAAACCGCTTAATTTGGTCAAGCATCTGACATGTTCCTTTCCATTCAATTTTTTATCTTCCAAGTTACCTAAGAATTCTGTTGAATTAGCTTAATCTGTTTTCACATAGGTGTGCACAGCCTAAAACAAAAGAGCATCATTTATGGACCCCCTGGACCCCCTTTCCCTTTAAACTTTTCATTTATATATGAAATATTTTACTAGGAAATAAAAATGTGATGTGCAATTGACTTTATGTTTAATCATTTACATACAGGTTGCCAGTTGGTTTGGAGAGCGTCTTCTCCAAATATCATGTATAAATTCCCCAAACTGTCAGCTTAAAAAAGGGAAAAATCAGAAAATCAGAAATTGATGACATATACAGAAATTGTGTGTTTAATATGTAGAGCTTAGGGCCACTTTCAAAATTTTCAGAGGGACATGGTCCCCTGAGGGCACATTTATGAGTTTTTATTGCATTACATTTACCCTAATATTATGATTTCTTTTGGTGCTTAAAACGATGACACTTATTTTTTCTCTAGTAAACTGAATATCGCTTTTGTTATCACAGGCCAAAGGCCTGCAGCTTCTCGAAAGTACAGACATGTCATCAGCATAAAATATTATTTTGCCTTCTGGATTCTCAATAGGTTTTCGTGCATTATTTACAAATACACTAAAAAATATTTGCCCAATAGGACTATTGATCTTTATGAGGTCTCACATTTTATTTATTTTAATGAACTTCCATTTCCTCAGAATTTAAGGTTGCCTATTTTAATTTATTGCGTATTTGTTACATATGATCTTATCCAGCTTGTTTCAAGCCTCCCTCCTAATACTATTCATCTGGACATCACTCAACATGTTTTCATATTGCATAGAATCAAAGGTAACGTAAGTCTACAAATAATGATGGCATGGCATGAAGTCTCATGACTATCTTATGTTGTACTCATGATGTTCTATTATTAAGAATACTGCAGCCTTCACATCTTCCAATTCCATAACCCATATTAGTCATCAATTTTGTTATTTCAATCTTGGGAATTATTTTGCAAATTTATTTTCAAATATATTGGAGACTATACTATACTTAACACTCATAGAAATTAGTCTACAATTTCCAGGTTGAAATTTATTTCCTTCTTTCTTTCTGGTATTCCTTTCACTTGTATCAATTTCTGTGGGAAAATCTCCTTGGATAATAAATTATTGATCTTTTATGTTAATATCTTCAGATGTTCTGCTTCACTTTTATTAATAATGTTTGACATTCCATCCTTCTTGTCTCATTATTTTATTTCTTCTCTTCAGCTTCTTTTTAGTCACTGGCTACATGTGGGTTATTTTGTTAATTGCTTTTTGTGCCAATGTTCTACATATATTGCTTGGTTTAAGTCTGAATTCTCTCTGTGTCTCCCAGTTTCCATCACATTAATAAAATGATTGTTTAATTTTCTGAATTATTAGACTAATCTCTTGCATATTCTCAATATTACCTTCTGGAAATTTACAGCATTCCTTTCTTTCTGATTACACTAATTTCTTTTCACTTCTTGTTAGTATGTATCACATAGTTTTAGTTTTAAAAGTGAATTCTTTTAATATTCTTTGTAAGTAGTACTATTTATACTGTTCATTATAATTAATCTTTTGATGATATTGTGTTGATATATAATGGTATTATGTTGCTGCCTGAGAATTCCAGTGATGCAATTGATAATATGCACAAAAATAAAAACTATTGCTTCACCAAAATGTACAGTCACTGAAAAATAAACTCACTGATTTAGAAATGTTACTTGAGGAAAACTCAATCACATTTCAATATTGTGCTTCACAGTACATTGGCTGACTAAAGAACAATTAGATAACTTAGAACAATTAGATTAGAACAATTTTTATTAAAGATACTATTAGTTTTCTACCCTACACCAGTCACACTCATTTTATAAAAGAGAAAATCTTTGAAATGCCCATCACTGACTTAACTACAATAAAAATATCAGTTTTATGTACATATCACAGCCCTACAGATAATTTGAAAACATTTTTAAAAAAGCTGGAAGTTATTCTAACAAAACTTCAAAACCGCAGACAGTATAAAATTATTCTTTGCAGTGACTTCAATATAAATTGCCTCACACAGTTCAGTAATGAAAATCTATTTATAGACTTACTAAAATCATACAATTTACAAACAACCATAAATACATCAACCCAAATATCCAAAAATAGTAGGGCTGTTATAAATCAAATAATAATAATAATAAATGCAAATAACCATTGTTTTTCTGTTGCTTCATTTAATACTAAGTGACTACAGATTCTAACACTTCAATCACATACTAAAATTGCAAGATTCTAACACTTCAAACAGATACTAAAATTGCAAAAAAAGGCAACTTACGAAGAAATCCATAACTATTCCCAAGGAAACATAATAAAATTTCAAAACTTACTCAGATTTGAGAACTGGAATAAAGTATATAAAGCAACTCACACAAATGATTTAAGTTTAATTCATTCATAAATATATACTTAAGACATTTCAATGCCATTTTTCCTCAAAAAGACCCAAAATAAGAAAATTAAATTATGGATTATCACAAGCATAAAAGTTTCATGTGAAAGAAAATTATTCGAGCCTAAAAAAAGTAATCAAACAAGCAAGAATTATGACAAATAATAAGCACATTGCAAATGCACGTAATAAAACAAAAGCTATCTGCATTGTTAAAAAGACTCCAGCACCAACTAATAATAACAGAAAAAATATACAGCTCCAGTACAAAAACCAAACTGTACAAGACCCACAAGAAATAGCTGACATATTCAGTGAACACTTTTCACAAATTAGTAAAAAGTTAATTTCTCAACACTCTCTTAACAATAAAACACACCAAACAAACACTAATATTACACAAATTGTAAATTCCATATTTTTATATGAAACCACCCCCTCTGAAATTTTTAAAATCATTGGACAAACGGAGAATAAATTCTCAGCAGGCATGGACAACATTCCAGATTTTCTTATTAAACACAGTGCTCCATGTATAGTGCAACCACTCTCTCACATCTGCAATTACTCTCTAAAATCAGGCATATTTCCAGATATATTCAAAACAGCAAAAATTAAACCATTGTTTAAAAAGGGCAATAGTTATGACCCAATGAAATACAGGCCTACCTCCCTGTCATCAGGATTTTCAAAAATTTTGAAAAGGCTTGTGAATGATAGACTCAAACAGTTTCTCAATGCACAAAGAAGTCCTTACAAATGTACAACATGGCTTCAGGAGTAATAGATCCACAGACACAGCCATCTTCTCCTTTTTAAATGACATACTTGTTGCACTAAATCAGAAGGAAATTCCCATTGGCCTTTTCTTAGATTTGACAAAAGCCTTTGACATTATTGACCACCACATACTTTTAAGAAACCTAGAAATGCTAGGGATTTCAGGTATTGCAAGCTAATGGATCAAATCATATTTATCAAACCGTAGACAAATAGCTGCCCTACAACACACTAAAGAAAACAAAATCTCCTCCTACTACTCCTGTCCTCAAATAATAAATTGTGGAGTCCCGCAAGGATCCATCCTTGGGCCAATACTATTCCTTATATACATAAATGACATGCCTTTGGCTTTAAGAAATAATAAAATAATTTTGTTTGCAGATGATACAAACATAATTATCACAGCAAAAACACAACAATCATTAGCAAAAGAAACTCACTAAACTCTGCAAGCACTAGTAAAATGGTTTCAAAACAACAAACTCATCATAAACACCAGCAAGACAGTCTCTCTAAATTTCATGAATCCATGATCTAAAGAAAAACTCTCACAACATATGCTCATAAACAATAACCCTGTAACGATATCTCATGAAATTACCTTCCTCGGTCTAAAAATTCAAGAAAACCTAAAATGGCATGTTCACATTTCAAATCTTAACAAGAAGCTCACCAAATCTTTCTATACCCTATACACCCTCAGGCCAAGCTCCAACATTGAGACACTTCGAACAATGTATTTTGCAAATGAGCACTCACACCTAAAATATGGAATAATATTCTGGGGAAATGCCCCTGAAAGCACTCGCACATTTATTATCCAAAAAGGAATATTGCGAACAATGACCAGCACTCATAAGCTGGAGTCTTGCAAACCCTTGTTTAATAAACTAAGGATTCTTCCTCTACCATGCATGTACATATTTGAAATAGTGGTCTTCACAAAGAAAATTCTCATGGAAAACAAAGACACTTTTACTTTAAATTCTGATGTACATAACTACAACACCCATCAAAAGGATAACCTACACATTCCCCACTCTGAAACTACACTTTATCAAAAAAGTACCCTAATAGAGGGCATTACACTTTACAACAAACTAGGCAATGATATCAAAGACATAGACATAATTCATACATTTAAAAGTAAATTGAAAGCTTTCCTGCTTAACAACATGTTCTACAGTGTGAAGGAATATATTGTTTCCCTCCTGAACAGTAATGTAACTTTGCTCCCTCCACCCAAGACATCATATTGACTTATCATACACGATTGTAATTGTATATGTGACTCAATAAATTTTATAATTATTATTAATGGAAATACTAATAAACAAAGGTTTAACCTATTTTCATACATTACAGATATCTAGTGCTGCCAAATTAAAATATATTATCTGAGAATCATGTATATTGACCTGCTATTTTATAGCATAATATGCTATTTTATTCAAATGAAACAAATTTACAGAACTCCTCAAAATTATAGTATTGTTAAACACAACATTTTGGAAACTGTTCTCCTTCCTTGAATTTATTGTCTAGTGTTCTCCTGTAGTCTGTAATTCTCTGATGATCTTGTCTGGTTTAACCAAGAAGATATTTACAACATCTCATTTTAGCTGGTTCCAGACTGTGAATTCCTGTTTCAGGATCTACTTTTCAGAACCATATAATACATTAATACATAAGCCTTTGCTTTCATATTGTGAAATCTTAACTCATTTCTTAACTCATTTCCTTCCAAATTATCTTTTGATTACTCTATTTATTCTATTGAATTTCAAACTTTTATGTTGCAGGTCTTGAAAATTCTGTGCAATGTTGTTGCTGAAATATTGGAATTCAATTTTTTCTAAATTCTTTCTTAATTGATTTCATTATCTAATTAAGAATTTGAAGTATGTGCTATTTTTATAATAAATTAATTTCAAAGGATTTGAAATTTATTTGATAAGTGTGAGCAGCAGTGGACCAGTAGTTGAACTACTATATATAAATGTGGTTCTTAAAATTGGTTTGTTTATTAAAATTGCTCATTCAAAATTAGGGGGAGATTTTGAGTGGATAAGGGAATTTAATTAGGACATTCATTTTATTTATTAATTTTTTAAAATGTTTATTCCTGATTAATCTTGTATCTATTTCTTTTACAAGATATGTACTACTGATATATTTTTAGATAGCGATGAAATAGTGGATTTTTTAATTTTAAGCGAGGAAGTTTGCAAAGAAAGGATATATTACTTTGGCATTTATCTAAATTTATTTTAATGTTTTATTTATCCGACCACATAGTGTAGGCGTGAAGATCTTTTAAAGAGTATCAAGAAGAGAAAAAAGTAGTATCATCTGCATAAAGAGCCATTTCTATAATATTTCGTGAAGGAATATCATATGATATATTTATAGTTTAAAGCGAAGATGGGAAGAACACGAGCCTTGCGGCACACCTGTGTTACTGAATAGTTTCCAAAACAAGTTGAATTCATTTTTACTGTGAAAAATCTATCGGTAAGAAAGCTTTTTAAAATTTCATACAAATATACTGGAGTTTCTATTTGTTACAATATATATAATATTCATTACGAATAAAATTAGAAGGCAGTTGACAGTTCGTCATCACGTAGTATCGCCAGGGCTGTAACGAAATCAATAACGAATCACAAGATTCGACATTTGCAAAATGTCACCTCAAATTACAGAATAAATAATTCGTACGTTCTTCGTAGTAAGCGGCAACACCGATCCCTTCTCCTCATGTCAACCACCTACTTAATTTATTGAGACCTCCATAGTGTCAACTTTCTTCTATATGCTAGTAGGTAGAAATTTGTTCAGCCTTTCTGGACCCACATAGGTTTTACCAAGGCTCCTCCACACTCTTCACACATTGTAGTCTCGATTCTACCCTTCTGGTACAACAGACCAACACTGTGCAGCGAGATTAAGCACGCAAACCGACAATTGAAACTTCAACTGTGAGAAACAAATGTTACACTTTTTGAAATGAATTTCCTCTCAGCGAAACACTTCACCCGGCACGGTCTCCACATGAACCTTGCTGGAAATTATACAGTCGGCAACAAGCTTGCACAACACATCACTCACTCCAGTCCTACGCAGTCTCCTGCCAAAAATCCATCCCTTTTACCTTCCTTACGATCTCCACCTCCACCCTTATTTCGAACCCACTTACCTCCTCCTCTGATCCTTCTCCCGTTTTTCCCACTCCCACTACCAATTCTCCTACACCTGATGCCTCAGTTTCCTCACAACCTGTCACTGCAGGGACACGCTACAGCCTTCGACCACGCACTCGAGGTAAAAATGGAGTAAATATATAGCAACTACAGTCAAATGCAGTAGAAAAACATCCGTGTAGGTACCTGCAAAAGGTAAACATACTGCACCACACTGTTCAATCCCTTTCAAATAAAACTGAGTTTATCGAAGCAGCTCTACAGAGCGATGGGAGATGGACAATTAGAGACTATACCGAGCATCCAAAAGGAAAGTAATATTAATTGTAACAATGACATTTAATGGATTTTATAGCATTTGGATTGTATAATTGTAAAAACATGTATTGCTGTAACATGTATTGTACTTCATCTTCTGGGTCAATGACCCCCATCTCGATCGGGTTTTCGTCCAGTTTCCCTGATCCTCGAGCAAATGCTGAGATGGCCCCTTGTTTTGCTTCTGGACATAAATGTAACTTCAAATTAACTTATCCCCATAGCACGTCACACATAGTTTTTAAATGTTTTGACGTAAATAAATAAATTACATTTAAATAAATTACTCTCTTCAAATTGTCCAATAAATGTTTGTGGGGCGTTGTTCGTTGGTTTCGTGTCAGGCCGACCGGCGACCGCACGTCCCTTTCGACCCCACGGCCGCACATTTCCCCACTGTGCCACCTGACGAATTGGGTAGTGTGAATTACTCGTAGAAGTGTTGGGACAACCCAAGAAACTTCCATAACGAGCCAACCTACGTGATTCCAATCTTCGAAACGCAGGCCCAAATAGTATGAAAGAGTTGGTGAATTGGAAAGTTCTCTAATCTCTCTCTCTCTCTCTCTCTTGGTATGTGGCAGATCAAAATACTCCGACACCGTGTGACCGATGTCCAAGTATGAATGTTGGCACATCTACGTGTTTTCACAGAGAAGGGTTTTATGCAGTTCATTTTGTTGTAACTCCACTTGATTGCACTGCAGAGAAGATGGCGCTTCATTTTAATTCAGTTTCCATTCCAACTGAGCTCCACTTGGGTTTCATTGTTCCTGGGCGTTCCCGTGTGACGCGGCTATATGTATATATATATATATATATATATATATATATATATATATATATATATATATATATATATATATATAGAGAGAGAGAGAGAGAGAGAGAGAGAGAGAGATAAATAGAGAGAGAGACGGAAGATTATTTTTTAAATAATTATATAATTCTACAATGAATAATATTGTCCCACAATAAAGGAAAATAACAAACGAAAACTCTAGGCCTGGAGGAGGGCACGGCCCCCTCTGGATCCTACACTGCCCTGTTTTCTATAGTGCCGTTAAGCATGAACGTTTCGGGGTTGTGTACTACTTCTAGTGAGCGATGAAGGTTATTGTGGAAATATCAATGTTAGGAAATGAAAATATAAAATTTGGTACGAGTTGTATTAATACGTAGGAGAGAACGAATGAGGGATGCTGCGTCGGTTACTATGGGCCAGTGGCGTCAGCTGAAAGATCGAGTGGCTCGCGCACGGCTTCCGAGGGCAGACAAAGTGCAAAATGCTGTGCAAATAGCTCGCTTGTTGTTCCCCAATCACAATTCATAGATATTAAGCTGTATCACTTTAACCCCATCAATGTATCGTATTAGTCCCATCAGGTGGGGCTAATTTGATACACACTTGAGATTTTGTTTGAAGAGTTGTGATAGGTTTTGAGTTATTTTTTACTTCGTACCAAAACGAGAAGAGATTCTACTTTTGTAGTTTGGCCGAAAGTCTTGAAAGGGAATAAATGGAAAGACATTTTATGAATATTCAGCTACGACAAGAAGTGCGAAAAAGCATTTAGATGATGTTAGCCGAAGAATAAATAGAATCTAATGACAACTTGGAGAAACAAATTTTAACATAGCGCAAATATTGTTTCAATTGGTCCAGAAACCTCAGGAAAAAAATTACCTATGTCTCTGTTGTAAAAAAATAGTGTCCTAAGTGCTCTTCTGTTAATTTTTAATATAAATACATTGAGTTTACACGTCATACTATTATTAAATGTGAATTGTGAGTGATGAGAAAAATAAAAAAAATTAATTTGTATTGAATTTACGTTTGAATTTTCCCCAATTTTTTCGAATAATCAATTTTTTATGAAATGCTGTTAGCGGACAAATACATATAATCGATATTACGAAATTACAAATGAAATTTCGAATCATAAGATCATAAAATTAAAATTTTATGAGGGAATCAGTTTGACTCCATGTCTGTTCCGAATTTCATGTCTGTAGTTAAGGGTTAGAAGACGAATTGCATTAGGAAGAGAGGCAGTGAGTAGTCTTAACCCAATTTGGAAAGATGACCACATATCCCGCATCAGTAAATTAAGGTTACTCAAGACTTTAGGCTTCTCTGTGATTTTATATAGAACAGGAACCTGGACTCTTCAGATAGCTGAAGTAAAAAGAATCAATGCCTTTGAAATGTGGGCTTACCGTCGACTGTTGAAAATATCATGGACTGAAAAGAAGACAAACTTCTCAATCATAAATCGAGTAAACAATCAACAGAGATTGGCGGATATCTGCAAACAAAGAACATTGCGATTCCTGGGACCTTCGTGTGAAGGAATGGAGTATGGCTTGAGAAACGGATCGTTCAAGGTCAAGTAGAAGGAAAACGAGGACGAGGAAGAACAGGCCAATGCAAGACCTTCACCGACAAGAGCCGAAAAGAAGCAGTGCGGAAGGCTCAATCGAGAAGAGTGGAAAAATACAGTGGAAGCCATATAGATGGCTCACCTAACTTCCGCCTACGGAAAAGACGTTAAGGTTAAGGTATTTAACTGCTATACAAGCCACTCCCCCTGGTGAAACTTAGAACTGCTTTTGTGAAGTCCATATACTACCGCGCCTGGACACCAATGAATGAAATTATTCGAGCCGAAGCTTGGATACCAGATGTGTTTGCGGAATTGCATCAATCGCGTGATTTATACGCCCATTTCCTCAGTAAGCAACCTTCTCGAAGGTCATTGGCGTCGCAGCTGAATAGAACACAGGGAAAGGATGTGACTCTCTTATGCGAAACCACAGTGTTACTAAACTAGGTACTGTCACCGATACATTGGTCTGAAGCGTGCAAAGAGAGGACACTATATTTTTGCATAAACAAAATGAGAAACATGTGCTGTAAAGATTAGAAATCATAAACCCAACCGAATAATGAAGGGATTCGACACATCACTTGCACCCATTGACGCTACGCCACTGCTATGGACCAAGTTTGTTAGAGAGATGCTGAAGAGAGTTCGCTAATGAATAGACGCCTGAATGTTGGTCGGAAATACTAACGCGACATTCTTGTTTTAAAAATCAAATAATAGCGACTTCAGGATATTGGGAGTTTGGTGAAACTTTGAGAGAGAAGGTACTCCAGCAAAAATGAATCGGCGGTTCTCAAGTAAGGAACAAGTGGACAAGCGGAAGTGGACAAGGTAAGATTTGCCGATTGAATCTGGTTACAAGAATTCACGTATAATATATTTACGTGAGGTTGAACTTAAAGTGTTATTATTTAAATTACCGTAAGAGAGAGGACGACGGACAGTGGCGTTTGGTGAGTGGCAATACAGCTTCAGCGGAAATTATTGGCTTTCAAACGATTGCGGCACTCACGTATGCATACGCTGTTGCGGGACATGAGTTCAATGGATTTATAACAGTCATAGTATGATATGGATTATCGGCGTTTGTTTTATTTGTAATTTTAAGTAGTTTTGTGGATTTAATTGGTCCTGGTTTGATTTGTTTTAAAAATGAATTCAGTGAACAATATACGTGATAACAATTTGGATCTTCATTCAAGGCTATAAGCCTTGGTCCTAGGGTTGACAACTATGTTCATTTAAAAGGGAGGACACTATTTTTAAAAAAAATATTTCATTTATTAAATTACGCATTTCTAGATCAGATATATCTATATAAATGATAAAATTTACAACATAGATTATAGAATCAACATATAATTTTACAATATGCAAGAAAATCTTATTTTACAAATAAATACTTTTCTTCTTTATACATTTGTACTTTTGGCAGCTTGCGATAAAGCTTTGTTACCTTTTCAAAAGTCGTAAAAGTCTAAACAAGTCATGTCAAAATTCACATAACTTACGAGTTCTCCTCGAATAAGACTAACATCATAAATCATTTTCTCTCCATTTGAGATTCATGGTGAGAAGTCTCCAAGTGAGAAGATACAATCACAAAAAGCAGATGAAGATGGAATTTTTAAAATAAATGTGATTATAAATTTAATCTTTGTCGTTTAAATGTTTAATAAATATTGCTGTTTTTCAACATTTTCCCCAGTTATTCAATTCTAACCATTCTTTTGAACTGGAAATAGTCTGAAAATTTACTTGAATTAGAGTCATTTCCTCGTACAATTTTTCTGTACAAGTATTTACATCAATTGTCAAAGCCGTAGCTACATTCAGAAAGATCGCCAATGAAGGAAATTTTTGCTCATTTAGAGCTAAGGATGAGATTAAGAGTAACCAATTTGAATCATCTTTCTCATCAAAATTGAATTATTTCTTCATAGAAAACACATTCTTTGTAGAATATAATAATTCTCCTATTATCCGTTGTTTTTGCAACTCGGGAAGTGATCATAGGATTTCATGGCCTTTGTAAAACAAATGTATCCTTTATTATCGGTTTAATTGTAAATTTAAGTGTAAAGTGGGTTAGCGTACTACCCATTTATTACTGTGTTTGACAGATGTGTTTTCGGTACACCAATATGGCGGACTGGCTGCACTTGCGGAACATGGCAGAACGTAGCACGTTCACGAAGTATAGTCAAATCATCGAGCTTGATGACTATGCAGGCAGTGGTTTCGAAACTCGCATAAAAATCGAAACTTTTTACTTATGTTTTTTCGATACTACGCAGTGCTACATACAAAAAAAAAAAAGAATAGATGTTTAAATTCTATTTCGTGGAGGTCCTGGACTAACATTTAAACCAGTTCCTACGATTTCGATCCCGAAAGTTTAGGTGCCTGAGATTCCCTTAGATACAGTTGCTATGAATTGGGAATGAAATAATAAACGAGTTTTAAACGGAAAATAATGGAGGGACGGGGAAACAAAGGTATTGATTGCAGACCAAGTAGTGCGCGAGATTCCTAGGATACGGAATTGCCTCGACATGGCAGCTGCAGATCCGACGCCATGATTGTGAATACGATCGGAATCGCAGAGAGATCATATCCTACCCAATTTAGTTTTTTTTATGCTCGGGGATATTGTGAAGGGTGGGAATCAAATTTATTAAGAATATTATTAATGATGCGTGATGTGGAAATGTGAAATGAAAGGACCCAAAAATACATCAGTTTCTTTACAAAGCATAAAGAAATGTCTGACAAATCATGAAGTGAATCTTTATGATTTGTATTTGCTAAAAGAATTGCGTGTGAAAAACAGTATGTAACTTTGTAAAATATAGAAATTCCATCTTAGAAATTCAGGCTAATTAAATACTGATGATAGCAAATCACAAAACCTTCGAAAAGTACTGTATCCGATCTCGATTGTCTAACATTTCAGGATCATCGGATTTTTGAATGATCATTTTGTGAAATGTAGTGTGCAACAAGCTGTTATTACAGGTCGTCCATACGTAACGCCAAGCACGAGGAAGCTTTTCTCTGTGTTGCATAGGGCTAGGGACGGTAGCTCAGTGTTACGTAACATAATTTGTTTTCAACATTTGCAGAAATAATCCTTTTTTTCCGGCTTGTACTAAAATATTAACTAATTATTTTTTAATTAAATAAATTGTAACATTTTTTGTAAATTGTAACATACATGGAAATATTTTTCTTTGGCGTTTTCATTGAATCTGTAATATTACGAAAAACTATTTAAAACTGATCTATTTTCTAGAATCTAATTAAATTGGCGCCGTAGACTCTCCCCAAGCCACCTCCACGAGGGCGAGTGAACGGTTTTGTTGACAAACAATTTCAAGTCTACGCGTTCTTCCTTCACTCAAAAATTGTCTCCAATCTTCTTGTTATGTTTAGTCAAGTAATTCTAACTTTAACTATAGCAAATTTTAATATTAACACAAATAATGTTCATAAAAGTTGTGTTTACTGTACCATAATTTATGTTTACTTCTTGTAAATGGAGGGGGTGTTGTCACGAGCGTTACATACGTAATTATTTAGGAGGTTTCAAGTGCGCGTTACGGCTGCGTTACAGGGGGAGGGTGTATTAACAATACTCAAAATTAGCGTTACGTGATTTATGGATGCCCCCTGCGTAATTTTGATGGATCTGGTAGACTTTTCTTGTTATTTTAGAAAAAGAGTTTTAATTTTTCTGTGATTATAATACTCAACTAAAAATCTTCTAAAGAGAAAAGAAGGTTTTCTTGGCAAATAATGACAAGTTCAACTAGTACTTCTTAGGAATTTCAATTCAGACATATTTCTTCCTACAGGGAAGTTCCTCAACAATGAGATTTCCTCTACAGATTAAAACCCGAATTATAATGTCAGTGAAAATAGTGGGTGATATCATGCTCGCTTCACTATTTTCGTACAAGAAAATATGTCCCTCCTTCAACACAGATTACAAAAATGACAAATATATTTTGATTTTGACAAAGTACAACTTGTCAAAATGCTTTAAGTAATATACATAAACTGCTATTTTGGTTTATTTTCTCCCAAGAAAGCAGCTTTTTGTTATTCATGTCCACTGAGTTGCGCAGGTACAAGAGGATAAGGTTCATTTTCAGATATGTGATGGTGTGGGTTCACGATAACGAGCTTCCGCCAGTGCGTCATGAGTGTTTATGTTGCACATCGCGATTTCCGTGCGCAAATGTACACAGGAATATCTATTAATAGGCTACCTGTCGTTCCGAAGATTGGCTGTTAAGTGGAGTGGTCGTCTAAGAGAGATTTCCTAGATTAAAGTAACAGTGACAAAAGAAAAATACTGACAATACGACAGAGCATCCTATTATTTTCTCGTATATGTGAGTATGTAACCACTATAGACAAAGTTATGTAATGCTGCGGGAGTTTTTGACGAAAATACACGTTCTGAGGTCCCCTGGAATCGAAAAATTGGTTTTACTGTAGCCTATACTACTTATATAGTGTAGAGGAAGTGTCATAATGCTATGGCTCAAAGTGCCGTATTTTCGAAAAACAAAAAATTATTTCGTGGCTCCCTGATACCAAAACAATGGATTTTTTGCTCCTATTCCGTAAATAGAAACTGGAGAACTTCTGTGTCCTTTTCTTCTCGGACACCATTTGGGACCAATGAGGTGTACTACTGTAATGAGTCAAGGTATTCAAAGACTTTCGATGATCATATGCAGGACCCGTCTGTATAAAAATGATGGATACCTCAGTGACAGACAAGACACTCAAAAATATAAAAATCAGTAACCAGAATTGAATGTCTTACTGAGCTCAGTATGATGTATGGTCGGTGGACGATGACATTTTATGAACTCTAAGACGTTGCTCGGTCGGAAGTGAGGACTGAGTAATTTAATCGTCGACAGGGAGTACACGTCTTGGAGGAGCTGGAGGATTTGGGAAAGATATCAGTGATGTTTGACGAGCTATGCGGGAGGACGTATATTGGAATACGAACGGACCGTAAAGTTGTTTTTCTTTTAATTGTCTTTTAAAACTCTTCTCGTTGTTATTGTTTGTTTTCTTAAATATTGATTCATGTTATAAATAAATTTTTATTTTCAATTGAATCTTGAATTTTTTTCTTTAACCAAACGGTAAATTACCTTGTTTATGTTTATGGTGTATACCATAAAATCATCGACCTTGAAATAAATAAATGTATATTTGTTTTTCCATTATTAGTAGATTTATTTCACTAAAGGAAAAAAATAGAACCATCACACTACGACGCGTCTACCGGGGGGGAACTGACCATTTTTTCGGATTCTTCGATAAAATTCTATGAGAATTGACAAAAACATTTTTTGAGGCGGGATGTTAGCACCTACAACGCGTTTTGAAGGAGCTTTAAGACCCAGATATTGTCAATAGCTTACTCGATTCCTCTTGACAAGACAAGTTATTCAGTACATTTTTTGTTTGGTAAGAGAAAGTATGAGAAATGGGTAGTCAAAGGTATTGAACGTGTTTAAACGCTGTTTTTTGTTGAAAATGGAAGCAAAGAGGTTCTTTTAGATACATTAAAAATGTTTGTCAAGCCGGAATGCACTGTGATCTCGTATGGATGGATTGAATGGTTCTGGGCGCGTCAACTGATAAGGTCATTAGTCCCGTATGTGTAGTGCATAGATCGGGGAAGGGGCAAGTGATGTTTCCCCGGTGGATGGTGAGATGTGGCGCCTGCGTGAGGGCACCGCCCCCGCCCGGAAGAGCTCTGCGCTCCCGACTGGCCTCCGGAAGTGCGGTGGTGGAGTGCGCGCAAGTCTGTAAGCAAGGGGTGAGGGGAGGGAAAGACCGCTCTAAAAACTCTAACCCCTAACCCGTTTAGGTTAAGAAGCTTCAGCAAATATTGATCTGAGTGGCAAGAGACAACATGATTTGTGTCTTCGATCCAGCGACGCCCCCGAATGTATGCTACAGAAGTTTGTTTGGTTTAACCTCATTTTGGTCTTTTATTGTCTCTTGTGCATTGAGATGTGTATTTTTCGTTGATTAAAAGCGCTCGTTTCTAATTTTGGTAGTTTTTGGTTTATTGTTCTTTTCAGAATGCGTGCGCACATTCCAAGTCCCACGGACATCTACAGTTTAGGTGGAAATGATAGCTACAAATGAAAGAAAATTAAGATTATTTCGTAAGAAATTTTAAAAATGCATTTCAAACTTCAAATCAAAAATAGAATATGCATTTTCAACAATTTCTTGAAGTTAGGGATTTAGCGTTCACAGACGATCATTTTAGAGCTAATGGATCTAAATCTGGCTTTCCTCTAAGTTACTTTTTCTCTTGTTTTTCCCGACTTGAAACATCATAACTCTTCTAATTTTGAACATATCTTAATGATTATTTTTTATTTAATTGCAGAAAGTCCATTCTTGTACCTAAATCTGACATTCTTTTAGAAAATGCAGATTATAAATAATTAATTCTTCTGTTAATCGGTATTATTACCAGTGATTTTAAAAGTTCTAATTCAAATTCCCAGAAAGTACATACAATTCTCTTATCAATATTCAAATTTAGATTCAGGGACTAACGTATAATCCAAATAACAATTTTAAAAAGGAATCACGAAAAATATTAACGGTACGTGAGTTATGGTGTTACAAATCATACCGTGTTTTTAGGAAGGGAGAAGAGCATATCAGATGAAATAATTATTTTTTTTTAAAAAATTGCCTTCGTTAATACCTAAACCTACTAATAACTATGATTAAATTTAGATATACGCCACAAATAAACACTTCAACACTCAGGTAGACGAGTAACTTAACCTTAAGCGATAGGTCTCGGGTAAGCGCTGGAGTCAGATGGATTCCGGACGCCATCGCGTGTTACGGAGCTGGTTGGTAAACAAGACTTCCAACATTGATATTCTACTGCACCTTCATTCTTCCGGGCAGGTAAGGTAAGGAAGCATTTTTTAATTCGAAAAACGAAACTTTAGGTCATTTTCTTATCCGCTGTCATAGAATCAGTCGAAAAGATACTGAAATAGAGCGAGCAGCCGCGATACCATACCAGTGAAAACGGTTGATTGTTAGCTACTTTATTTCCGGATCCCCCACCCTCGAATTTTCTCCGTAATGAAGCTGAGGTAGCGGACGTGACGCGCGAATGCTTTTTACACGGTCGCCATTTTCATTTTAAATACTGCAAATTCGGTGTACTGTATATTTTCCTGAAAATGGTCTCTTAAACAGGTAAATTAAGAAAATTACTACTAAGGGGATAGCCGATGATCGGTGAGAGAGGATTTACAACAGGGGAACAATTTCCATACCATATATGGGTTTCAGTGTCCGCACACGGAAAAATCGGACTTTGAAAGGTGTGGTCTTTGAGAGAGATATCACTTTTAAGAACTCGCGTCTGCCCGGCCTGGTCCTCCACCTCTCTCCGCTCCGCCACGCCTTCCCGCTCCGCTCTCTTTCCCCATTCAATTTCCGACTGGCCCTGTTCTCGCCGCCCAGCAAACATTGCTGCCTAGATGCATTGCGGATTGTGTTAAACTAAATGTTGTAAGACACATATATATTGGGGTAGCGTTTTTCTCGGCCGCTGAAAAATATGTGTGCAAAATTTGTAAGTTATCACTGCAGAGGTTTAAAAGTTTTTTTGTGGAATAAAAAATCACACATATGTTCATGCATACGTGCATAAGGGCACTCGTTCATACAAACTGCCCCCTATCCAATACTATATCCTCAATCATTACAAATTAATAAGCCAGTTTTTAATTCTCCAGATGTGGTAGATGATGCGTCTGTCGATTATCTCTGCGTCGATTGCATCGATTCCGTACAGATGCCCGCCGATGGCGGATCTGCAGATGACGGCTCGAGGGAATTCCCTCTTTTCGTCCAGTTCGTCGCACATCTGCGAAGAAAATGCTAGCCGTTACATTCCTTCTTACATTCCTTCGGGCTCAAACTTCAGAAATATTACATTCGTTATTATTGCATTAAAAGAGGTACGAGAAATAAATCGGATTTCAGTAAAAACGTCCATTGCGTTAATAAGTTTTTCCCCATACATCAGTGGAGGCAGAGTACAATCGATTATCTCTGCGTCGATTGAGTCGACTCGGCACATGTGTGCCATGATGGCAACTCCGCAACCGGCAGCGGAAAGGAATTCCTCCTTTCCCCGAAGTCGCGTCGCTACATAAAGCGAGCGTGGCGCGCCGGGCGGGCGGCAAGGCGAGGCGCGGTGGCGCGAGATAGCGACGAGGAAGAGCGGCCGGTCCGCGGTGCTCCCGCGCCCGGCGGTCGCCAGCCGCCTTCCGCCAGCGGCGAGCAGCCAGCGCCATGGTGAGTGCCTCCATGCTCTTTATTACTATCATTGTTGATTCGTAAATCTCTCGTTACATGGAACGCTGCAAGCGGCAGCGTGCTGAAGATCAGAGTCGGAGGCACCCAGGAATTGCCAATAACATCCTTTCCCCACTTTACGTGATGCTAGAAGTTTTAATACATATGGCAATTTGGCCATATTGATATACAGGGGTAATATTTAACCTAGGGCCGATCTCCTCGCCGACTGGCCAGCGAGAGTGGAATATCTTTGTACCTGGTTGAGTGTACTTCTGCAAGTTCAAATTGAGGGCCTCGATGTTGCATCTTCGCGATGTTCGTGCGAGTAATGGACCGGGGCGGCGCGGGGGACAACGAAATTGAAGCGGCGCGGCCAGGACGGGACGGGGCGGCGGGGACCTCCTCGCTTTGTGTTAAGGCGTCAAGAGTTGTCATTTTCTCGTGTCCTATTGTGTTGAATAGAGAATTAATTGTAACGGTGCAGTGGGAACTGGCAAATTTTCGACAAAAAATATCTTTTTGTGAGCGTCTAATACAAAAATTGGGGGACATTTCTTGCTTCTAGAGGTAGAAAATAACTTTCTGTTATATATGTTGATGATGGAATATATAAGAGCGGTAAACTGTGGCACAATGTGATCAATCATCATGAAAATTGGCGTACTTTTCATCCAGAAGGTTTCTGTGCTATTTATTTTCTTGTAACTCGTCTACGTGGCGCTGCAAAACAAAAGGTCTTGTAAAACACGCTTCATCTGAACAGAAACCGAAATTCCTTTTTTCTTAGCATTTGCGTGGGAAGTGCCTTAAAAATTGTAAACGACGTTTTAAATGTCTACTGCACAAATGCTGCAAATGGAAATTTCTGCCCGTGAATTGTTCGCCAAGAGACGGACTATGATGCGACCTCACGCAGTTTGCCTTGCGCTCCCTTCCGGGGCTTATCTGATAGTAGTAATAACTGGCTTTTCCAGAGACGGGGTGAGACGAGGTGAGCCGCTCCCTCACTTGCCAGAGCTCGTGTTACACGATAGTTCAGAGTTTAACGTTAAGCGCATAGTTCAGAGTTTAACGTTCATTATTTACAAAACTAAACGACAAAGAGTTCGACGAATTTTGGCAAATTCAAACTGCACTTTACATACGGGATAAGGCCCCTGCGTATTAGCAAACGAGCACTGAATCACCCTGGATTGCGCCCGGGCCCTTCTGAAGTTTGATGCGCTCTGAGCAAGCCTTCGTGGGCGAGGGACGTGCGACCTAGGGGGAAGACCAGACAGAACTCTATGCTTAAGACGTTAGCACACCGGGGGTGTAAGTGTTCGCCCATGTGCAATCTGGGCCTTTCGGGAATCGTCGCCGGTCTCTATCCAGCTCCAATCACGTGATCATTTCCCCCTCGTTTACCAACGCGGAAGGAGAAAGGGGAACTCCCAGAAATATGGATCCCAAATTCTAGAAATAAAATCAATGATTTACATTTTACACATGGCTCACTGTCGTTTGCTTGGCATGTACACTAACGGAAAATGTCGATCAAGATTGAACTGATGCGGTATGGAACAGTTATTTAAGAACAATATGTTTTCATGAATCGGAAGGCTCTTTACCTTAATAATAGACATGTCCATTTTTCTTTGATATTTGTTGTGTACTTTGTACTCTGCGACCGTTGTTTGTACACACCTCGCTAGTTGCTTCTAAGATGCTTGCAGTGACATGTGTACCCAATATTTTTATTGTTATTGCATTTATAATTATGTAGAAGTACCGTGCATTATATCAGCAACAGGATGACAGGGATCAGTTTCTTAAGTAATAATTTTGTAATAATAATAATAATAATAATAATAATAATATTAATAACAACAACAACAACCACAACAGAACCGGCTTCATGGCGCAGACGGTTGCGGCAGTTGTCGTCTGTCACGAGGAGGCTGCAGGTTGAAGTCCTGTTTAGAATTGGTCGTATTTGTGATTGCCCCTTAACCCCTCATTATCATCCTATCACCTCATTATTTATAAATAAGGCGTAATAACCTTGTCTTATCAAGGGATACAGGCTAAAAAAGCTGATCCCCATAATTACACACGTTCTTCTCACCGGGACTGGGCCTCGGAAGAGAACGTGTAGCGTGGTCAGAAATGGCCTATACGCTAGTAATAATAATAATAATAATAATAATAATAATAATAATACAAATTATACAGCTTGGCATGCCTTCACTTTCTCTGGAGTAGCATCAAAAGCTTATCAGTAGAGGGAAGGAAATTCGCTAAACATTGAAATCGCAAGTTCAGCAAACGAATAGCTGATTGTGTGGATGCGATACGTCTTTGGTTCCCATGCCTGCGTGTTGTGAATGATAGGGAAGACATATGGAGAAAAACTAGTGTTGTTGGCGTACGCCAAAACATTAACATTTTGTAGAAGCTGCCATCCTTTTATAGTTTCCACGGTTTGGGGTAATCAGATATTAGCAACAGAAATATCTGTTCCTGGTTATTAGTTAACAGATATTAGCGAAGAAACTGGTTCTCATTCAGAAAAGCACTATAAAATCACGAGAAATTGTATTACAAAACATATCGGTCAGGCCGGACATATTTCAAGAATATTTGAAAGGTTTGCTGCAGATGTGTATCGATGAGCTAAGGAATGTATTTAGTAGATAAGATAATTTGTTTTCGCTTTTAATCGGCATCTTCATTACTATGACTTTTTCGTACATTTATTTCGGCCGTTTTGCGAGAATTCTGCTCATGAGCGAATCATCGCTACAAATGTAAACGTAAAGGTAAGATGAAGTCTTTATACTTTTCGTATTGTTCAGAAAGGTACCATAAAATTAGTTTGATATAGCTAGCAGAGGTCATTAATGAATACCATGGAAATACTCCTTTGGATGTGATGCGATCATTATGTAATTATTGTTTTGAATCAATTGAGTAAAATTTGGAAAAAAAATATTGCTTGGGTAGGTTATACGACTCGTATGTGTCCAAAATAATCTTCCACTAATTTGTGAACCGCCATTTCTTGCCAGCATATGCTGTCATTTTTCTTTAGCCTCATAAAGTTAAAAATGTCAACGTCATGAAGTTAATTCGTATGTCACACAGTTAAAAACTGTGTCACGTACTAGTATATTACGTAATGGTACGTATATTACGTAGTAGTATATGAGAAAGAACAAACAAGTTAAGATACTTTGGATTGTTAAAGCATTTATTAATTCTTTTAATTTCAAATTAAATTCTTTTATTTTCAACGAATTATCAATTTAATACACAATTTTGTTGATTACAATTTTAGTATAAAAACGTGGCCTGAAGCAGCGAAATTGCTTCTGAACAAAAACCACACAAAATTGTTTTCCAAAAGGTAGAATGAACACTGTTCTCAAGGACAACAAATAAAATCCTCTGGCACAACACAATTTCTGCGCGCGTTGGAAATTACTAATGTAAACGTTTCTGGGTATCTAACGAGTTCCTGTGTGTCTAACGAAACCAGAGACACCTCTCACATGGGTCGGGGTTACTCTCTATATGCGTGCATTAGAAATCAGTGATAAAAGATTGTTTGGAGTATTTATAGAATTGAAAAACAATCTTCTGCTCGGAAACAGATTTTTCCTTTCATGGAATGCACTTAAAGAGATTTTTTTTGCGAATCTCTTCTTCATCTATATTCCACCTTACCCTTCTCTTCTATCACTTTACCACATTTCGCTTCCTGCTTTCATGTTTCCTCCAAGTCTGAACACTCATGTGTGCAATCGTCATGTGTGTAAACACAATGCGTGCAAGCATCTGAGTCAGAGTTGCCACATTTCCGCATAAGTTTGGCGAACTCCCGTCTTTTTATTTGTGTTAATGATGTATAACGGACACTTTAAAGAAAATTATAAACTCATTTACATTACATTTTACTCCTAAGAGCTATCATCCACATTTTTGAAAGAATCTCATAACAATTCAGAAGAGCTACAAATTGATTCTTTTAAATTGACAATTCTCGTGGAACGCTTGTTTCTTGATGGTGACCGTCCTGTAGCTCAAGACACACCACAAGCTTGCCAGCGATCTAGAAATAAACGTGAATCATTTTCTACCTGTTACACGCCGACCATAATCTCCACTTTGATTGTGCAAAAGTGATTGTCACAAACCGGTCACACGAGTAAACTAACTACGTGGCAGTTCAAGTCCGCCCACTCAGCTTATCTTCTTTGGTGATTCATGGTCTTTCAGAGTCCGCTTCATTTAGGTTCAATGGGGTAAAATTCTTGTTTGTGGCACAAACTTCTTCATGCTCAATCGTCGTTTTTTGAAGGCAGTATTTGCAAAAAGTGTTGATTTGTTTTGCACAAGGTCTCAAAATCCAAAAGACCACTACCTTGTTTCGTTCCAAAGTAAATACAGTCTTGCCCTTGAACTGTGGTGCATGCGGTTCTTAGTATGAATGGTCCTAACTGTTCGGTTAATCTCCTGCAGTTCACTTGTTGTCCAGTAACGAACACCAAATGTATAGACAGCCACAGGTGCTGTCCAAGTGTTGATGACTGATATGAGTTTCTTTCCATTTAAAAGGTTAACAATTTTTTGTAACTCTCCAAGACTTTATTTTGAATCACGCCTCATCTTTGCTTTACTTAGGTTAAAAAGTTCGTGCAGTTCTAAATATTTGTAGTTACCCTCTTACTCGAGTTCTTGTATAATTGTGCTTCACATCAGGGTGAGTTTGTTAGGTTAAAGGATTTTCCCCTTTTTCACGTGCAGTACATCGCATTTATCAATGTCATACTCCATATAAATAATCACTGAAGAACTGTACAAGTTCAAGCATCGAGGAAAGATGGTTCTTATCTCCGGCATACAAATCCCACTCACGGGATCGGAGATTGGGAGGATAAGGGGATACCATTAAGATATGTCTTCATGACTTCCAAATGCCTGGCCCAAGTGTATTTCTCACGCACTTGGAGGCAGGATTCATCAGAATTCGCCTCCACAGACCATTTCCGATTAGCTTGTGGGTCTTCATTACTTCTCTCTTCAGTCTCATTCATATTCTCAACAACCAAGGATTAGAGATGGTGGATTTATGGAATTGTTAAAAATGTGAAAAGTTACCAAACGCTGTGGAAATCAGTAAGTGTGTATTTGACGGCCGGTGCAGTGTATTTCTGAAGGTTTTGAATCTGCGATAAAATGCTGGCCGCAAAATGCGAAATTACGTAGAAAGTGCTAAATGGTCGTGAATCTGTGATACAATTGATAAATTACATTTTATTGTTTCCTTATCAATGGTCAATTTTTTGGTTGCCTGCTCCACTTCCACTAGGGATGTGACATCGACAACACATCAATGTTTGAAAACATTTAATTTGAGAATCGCCGTCATTATTAATTTATAATTAATTTATATTATAAATAATTATAATTTAATTAATTATATTAATTAAATTATAATTGAGAAACCAAAGTAAAGAAAATAAGAACAATTTAAAAACACCGATCCTAAAAGCCTGAGCTCTCTGAGGCGTCCTAAGGGGTCTCAGCTTCGGCTTCCTCAGTTCGCTGTGAGGAGGTCACGGAAAGAAGAGAACGGCCTTATGCCTACTGGCACGCGATCCTTCATACACTTTAATATTTGTTTAAGTTCACAAATGGCAAAATATTAAATTAGTTTCTCTGATTTCCTGATTTTAATGGTAAAATCTGAAAGAGTTCTTTCTTAATAATTTTCTAACAAATCCTACAAAATGCTGTTTTATTTTTTATAATACTCATACTCAAAAATTCTAAAACCTTGTTTTCAAATTGCGAATTTTTAAATTTTAAAGGGTTAAAACCTTCCTTACTACTCTTAGATTCTCCCTGATAGTATTTGTCTCTGCAGTTGAGAGAAAGTTTCTTACAATAATGGTGCGCTGCTGGTCTCTGCTCGGATAAGTATTAAGTATTTAAGTAATAAGTATTTAAAAGCTAAAAATTCGAAAACAACAGACACTTTGGATTTATTTATTTGCAACGATGGATTGATAATAATAATAATGATAATAATAATAATTACTATCGTTATTATTGTTAATATTGATGCCTTTTTGCTATTATTGTGTTATTATTGTTATTATTATTGTTATTTCACGGGGTAGAGCAAGCCAGCGTGAGGGGGGTCAACAAAAAATCATATCTCCGGAGCCGTTGAGGATATCAAGGTAAAACAAACTCAAAGTTGGTCCCATGAATAGTGTCTGTAATGGGTTTAAATTTCGTGCTGATAGATCTAGTAGGTTTTGAGGTACAGCGACTTGTACAGACAGATAATTGATTTCACGCGAAATTCTGTTTAGGAATCGCATAAGCAAGCAGAAACAATATTTAAAAGCTAAGAATTGGAAAACCACAAACATACATTTCAGATTAATTTACCTGTATTGGTATTGTGTAAACAATATAGTTATATAATAGTATTTTATAACTCATGTGCTCGTTTTCAAAACCTCAAAACCCATTTTGAAATTAGCAAGACCAGACCGGCAACATTTCTCATACATTTTTTAGAAGTCTCGTACAACCGCAAAAATTTATTTTATATATTTATTATGTCATTGCAAAGATCGTTGTGCAGTAAGTGCGCTGTTCTCAATTTCTCATGTTTGTTTGCCTCTATCATATCTAGAGGTTTAAAAATATAAGTTTGGTTAAAAAGCCCTGATAAGATATACTCGTTGCTATTGCTGCTAGGAAACGATTAAGGCCTTCGCGGTTTGGGGCACAGGACTCAGTTTTTACAACGCACAATGTTTTTAAATATACACTTAAATGTAAATAAATATTTCATAATTTCTTCAAAACATCTTATTAATAAATTAATAGCAAGAAATGTCGCATAAATAAAAGTAACGTTTAAATTATAAACATAAAGTAATGCATTAAAACCGTACGTAGCTTCTTGGAAACGTACGTTTCTGAGCCTCTCCAATTCGCTTTTTTTGCATTCATTTGCAGATTTCAATTCCTCAATAGACGAAAATTGGTTGATTATTCCGTGTTTCCGACCATATCAACTTGCAAGGCATTTAGTCCCGTAAGTGTAGTGTTTATTTTGTATCGCGTTGAGTGACCTATTGTTCCCATCCCGGATGTGAGATTCGGCGCCGACCCACACGTCGACTTGCTGGTTTTCCCTCATCCAGGTATCTTCCACTTGCTCCCGCTTGGAGGAGGTCTAAGCCCCGGACTGGTCTCACACATGTGTAGTGCATGTGTGTGTAAGTAACCAGTGGCGATAGGACAAGGAAGATAAAGGGAAGATCGCGCGCCTACTTCTTAGACTGCTCCGGCATTCGTCTGGCATTGATTAGAGAAACAACGGAAAACTACCAGTCCGAGCGGACGGACGCTAAAGTTCTCCTTCAGACAGCGACTGATGTGGAGGGCCGATGCCAAATAGGTGTGTAGCTTGTGTCGAAAATCCTGTCACCCTCGGGACTCTTCCTTGGAACCCTAAAATCTCCCGGTTAGAGATACAGCAGTGACATCCTAAACGAAAGTTTTGAAGTTTCTGAATGCTAGATGTAGATTAAGTCCTGCACTATTCTCTTATTCTATCTTGTCCATTATCTTACACTATTCGAGAAAAAAATTAATCCAAAAACTTAGAGACATTGTTCAGAAAGTTTTTAAAATGTACAAGATTTATTTAAATCGCCAAAAATCAAAATATGTTTCACCCTTCGAAAGCCTCTATTTCCCTTAAATCGATGGGGGACTATCAATTTCGAAGAAAATTGCCTGAACACTTAAGGCGTTACCCGTTGACCACAGACGGGCAGACTTCTCCCATTAATCAATTTTAAAGGACCCACAAAAATAGATTCTGACTAGACAACGTGTTCAACAACACCTGCTCCCGCGGGCTCTCTGCTCTTACGAGCCGACCGCCTGCCCGCGAGCGAGCCCAAAGTGCAAGTGGAGGGGAGAAGACTGACGTTGCTCGACGCAGCGCGCAGATTGAATGCAGGGCCTCTAATGCTGTGAAATAATTTCCCCACTTATTCATATGGGTGATGTCCCGTATTTTAAGCTACAAATACCATAATTTACTGTTTACGTTCTTCTGAACACTTGCGTATTCCTTAGTATCCACCACTGTATGGATTTTTTTTTAGTTTATGCTCATTGTGATTCTTTAGCAATATTTTAAAACAGTGATTATCTTTAAAACTTTATTACTTAATTCTAACCAAGAAAAATTTACAATTTAATAATTAATTGTTCACCCGGAATGTTATTGTCTCCAAATCATAGCAAAATGAAAATTATGAGAGCAATCTCCCACATCTGGACTCACATAAAAATTGTTTATAGGTAAATGCAAGAACTATAAAGTCTAGCAGCACATATTTTTATGACCATTTTATCCAATTATGAATCTGAGGCTACCAACGAGCAAACTTCTCTGATGATATGTTACGGTAATCATGAGATTAGTAAGAATCTTGTTAAATAGAATGCAAAGGGCTTAATATTTTTATACAACGCCGTAAATGATGCTGAATGATGATTATGAATGCCGTAAATAGTGTTCATTTACTTGATATTAGAAATATGAATGATGAATGAAAATATGAAAAATAAACTCTTGTGAGAAATTAGAGCAGAAAATAATTATGATTTTTTAAAAGAATAATATAATTTGTGATTGCATTGTAGCAAAGCGAATTACATTATCAGTCCTGATAACAATTATAATATTTGGTGTCCAAATCCAATATGTTTAATTCGTTGTAGTTTCATGTTTCATATTGTCATATATCGACAACAAACGTTTCGAATATAATACGAAAGGCAATGTTGCTTGAACTGTATGTGACTTATTTTCTCGTCGATTGATCTTTCCAATTTATGCGCTATGGATCGAATTGCATTCGCGCATCCTAATTGGTGGTTCCCACTCCTAGAATTTGCCTCATCCCCACCCTTCACATTTCTCCGCACTCAAGTGGTTTGCGCGCGTCTCTCGAGGTCAAAGTACAAAATGACGTGCAGGCCTGTGTTAGAGGAAGTAATATATAGGAACAAGATTTATCCACTTTTTTGTCAACGACAATAAGAGTTGTTTGGTCGAATAATCGCCGTTTTTCGACGCACGATTACATTTTTTCTTACGAAATGTAAGATAGTAAAAATGTAGGCCTACTGAAGCCGTAACTTTAGGAGACAGACTTGCCCCCTGCTTCTCTCGTGCAAGAACTTACCTGCGAGAGTTAATTTGTTCTCTTCTCGTCGCTGACATTTCACTTGGCTAGATATCAGTGTATGTAGGATTTCCCTAAGAATTGAAGGTTCCAAAATAAAAGTGTATAGTCCATAATATTGGCCTACATACAATTATATGTTTCTCAGTCGAATCCTTCGAGCAGAATTGTCGGCAATCTCTGGATATTATTGTGGTTTAAGATAATTCTGAGAATTCATTGAGAATAATAAACAAAATAGTTTCGTTGGTAGAAATGGTAGCAATTTAAGGTCGCTTTTCCCAGTCCCCACCCTGTTTCCATAGCTCCTTTAAAGTTGAACAATTGTTACAGATGCGCAGGCAATGAGAGAGAGAGAGAGACAGACAGAGAGAGAGAGAGAGAGAGAGAGAGAGAGAGAGTCGGAGAGAGTCGGAGAGAGGCGGAGACCGAGACGGAGACCGAGACGGAGTCCGAGACGGAGACAGAGTAATTTGGAAAATTTCGTCGTTGTGACTTCTTGGATGATGATCTCGGCATGTGTTCATTCCAGGCCTCTGAATAGGAATACGGTGGTAGTTATAAGTACAAACTTGTAGTTAGGAGACTGTCCGGGCTAAACTCCTACGCGAGTACTTTTTTACAAATAGCCATAGCAAATGGATAAAACACGAGCGCTATGCACTGTAAAATGATAATACAAACAGTTGTACGTGTTAAGATAGTTGGGCTCAATTAGTTTAGCAAATCAATACGATTTATTTTATGTTCAATTTGATAAGCTTCGCTCGCGTATTTCCAAGTCGACGGCGAAGCTCTGATCTTCGGTTTTTGCGATAATAAAACATTATCGAGTCCAGGCAAAAGAAATTTCCTAAGGCGCTTGAAGGAAAATAGAGGTTCGATCTACACTCACTTCCCCCGCGCAACCACCTCCAAAGTATTTCCACTACATTAATTACGTCCCTTACACACATGTTCAAATTTCAATATGTTTCTTTGTGAGTAAAAATTACTCGCATCTCAGACCGTTGATTATCCTACGTGTATACTAAACTATGCCGCAGACAGGTCATACACTTCTGGATTTCATTTTCCTGTGACTCAGTGTTCTTGAATTTTCCTCCAGGATCATCCTAGGAGTGTTCGCAATCTAAATGCAACGTAAGTTCACGGAATGATTTTGTTAGGTACCGCAGCCACTTCGGCATATTCTAGATGTTTCCAACTTATTGATGATTGATGGTGCAGGTAGTGCAGGTGCATTAGGAGGGGGCAGAGAATGGTGAGAGGCAGCGCCGGCCCGTCGCCTGGTGGGGATTTCTCCAACACGTATCTCCCGCCAACAAGCCACCGCCCCAAAATTAAGCCCTTGACTTAATGTCTGTCCCTTGTAACTATTTGTATGATTTCTGTATCTTTTTTGGTTATAAACATAATTTCTACTTTACACTTTTTATTTATTTTTACACTTACACATTTCTTAACACTATTTCGCGAATTTCCTTTTTTAATTTAATATATTAACAAATATACTTTACATATTAATGCGCATATTTCGCTGTTTTTATTGCATATAAATCTAAGCTCTATTATTAACTATAGTGTGAATAATACTGCCTACTTGACAGCTCCCGGCTGACAGAGGAGAGGGGGTTTCATTATCCAATCAGAGGCTTCAAATTGTAGAGATGTCAATGCAGAGTTGTCGATGCTTATTAAGAAATCTCATAGTGCGAAGCAACTGTAAGTTTAATAGCGACATTACTTCTTCAGTTATGCATCGTGTGTGCGGTTCTGTGAGTTCTACTGTTGTGTGCTCTTATTGCGATTTGTTTCTCGCTACTGCCGTGATCTGTCGCAAGAACGACGACCACGTCCCTGTCAGCCGCATAAGTGGCGACATCGCTCCCCCCCCCCGCCCAGCTGTCAAGTAGGCAGGAATGTCATTGGAGCCGCACGGGCGCGTGTGACGCGTTGTGCGTTTGTGCGCCAGCCTCCGAGCGCGCGGCCCGCGGGCGAGGCGCGGGTGGGCGCGCGGCGCGGCGGCGAGCTGCTGCGGGCGCTGGGCGAGGGCAGCGTGGCGCTGCTGGCCGCCTCCGCGCTGCTCGCGCTGGGGCTGTGCGCCTGGCTCGTGGCTGCCGAGCTGCGCCTGCGCCGCCGCAGGGACAGGTGAGCTATAGCCCTCTGGGGCATTTCTTGCAACTGGGAAGGACTAGCGACTACAATACTCATCTGCTGCAACATTAAATCGGCGCTCTACACGTTGTCTTGGGGGGGGGGGGGGGGGGCACTGTCCCGGCCGAGACGAGCTCTGAGATTCCAACTGGTCCCCATAAATGTGTGATAGTGTAGTGAAGGGAAGTGTGTGTGTGTGGGTGAGGAGGAGACGAGGTTGAGGAAGAGGAGATCGTGCGCGCTTCTTAGGGAGCCGCAACGACATTCGCCTGGGATTAAACGGAGAAACCAAGGACAACTACCTTTACAGCAGCCGGCTGCTACTTTTCTCTTCCCCCAAAATCTCCCAAAACCGTTACAGACTCCTGCTACAAACAATGCTCCAGATATATACTAAATAATCATGTATTAAAAATAATTATACAATGTTTAGTATGGAGGACTATTTGATTAACAATTGATTTGCAAGAACAAACATTTCATAAATTTCTAATATTTTATTATTTTTTTTCGGGGCTTGATATCGCCGTAGATAGGGTCCATATGCCTATTTTGATAATGGGTAAATCTCAACTTCTCAATACAAATTTACTTTTTTGTATAACAGCATTATAAACGACATTTTCCATTGCAAACGTGACGTGCATAAAATGGTATTTTATGGCATAGCCTGTCCTCCCCATCTGCCCTCGCCTGCGAGCTCATCACCCGTCCCCCTACGTGACGTCATAATACCAACAATGTTGCCAACAGCAAAACTGCCTTTGAAATTTGTTTTCAAAATTAATTTTAGTTCTTTTATAAACGTATAATGCTGTTAAAAAATTGCATATGCAACTCATTTATAATGTTTCTTTTTTGCATTCGCATCAATTTGAATATTTGCTCCTAACGAGGCTCATTTTAAAACATGCACTTGTGCAATAAACCATAACATTATAAACTAGTTGCATAATATACTATTATCTACTAACAATTCATTGATAAATGAGCAGGAAAGAAGGTCGAAGGACACTAATAAGTAGCTTGTCTCATACGTTTAATGTTTCTTGTGATGTACTCGAGATGAGAAATATTTTAAATTAATTAAGAACTTATAGGGATTTGTTGAACTAGAAAGAACATAATAGTGTTAAATGTAGTTAGTGGGAAATGATCATGTTTTATATGTCGCCCTATGTTTCCAATTCCAACTCCAATTCTAAAAGGTTCTAGTCAACTCCAGAGGATTGATAACGACCATTTTGGAAATGACTGTTGCAGAGAGAAGTTTATTATAGATATTTCTGGCCATGAAAAATGCTGAAAGCAAATATAGACCCTGACAAGGTTAATAAAAATGAAAAATATTTATTTCAAATCGTTTTATTTATTTTTTTGTTCATTATACAGACTTCACATATTTATGAGATGAATTTGTTCTGCAAAGTACAAAAATATACTTTTATACGGGATTTAGAGCCGCTAGTAATACTGCTCAAAATTTGAAACAGCGACGTATAAAATATTTCGGAATTTTGCAACCATCTCCTCTGATTTTAGTCTTATTAAAAGCAGGTAAGGCGCATTAAACTTGAAAGAAAGAAAAATGAATTTTGTCAAATTCACAAATCTAGAAAAGTGTGACCAATTGCGCATGCTGGGAGAGAGTATTTTTTATCTGCGTTGGAAGTGCAAGTTCTTCTCGTCCCCCTATACCATGCACGAATTGTGAAAGGATATACATGTGAGTCATTTCCGAATTTAAAAACAATTAAAACACTAGCGTGTTCTGTACCACGAGGTAAGTAAAAGTTTCCAATGCCATTTCATAGAGACTCGCATCGTTATTGTACATTAGAACTACTTTAATCCCATAATGTCCAGAAGATTGTGCTTATGATGAATCAAAACAGGAGCTATTTTGCCATATAATGACGATGAGAAAATATATTTGTTCAACAACCAAACACAAAAATATGTGAATCGATGAAAATGGAGTGGAAAAAGTGTGAGACCTGTACGACATCGGTGCGTGACAAAGCTCTGTCAAGGTCTCCTGCGGGTGAAGTTCTGGAACTGGAGGTCGTCTTTCGGAGTATGATGGGGTTAAAAGTCTTCCGAGTCTTAACCGCAGCGCTTTGGGCTTCGGAACAGTTATTTTACATATGCTGTTCGATGAAATACAGGCTGTGAAAAAAATGAAAAATATGCAAGAAACCGTTGAGGATACCTCTGAGGATGAACCAGTAAAGTAATTGTTAATAAAAAGAGGTTTATGTTGGTATTTTCTGTTTTACCTTGAGTCATTCTGTATATCTTTTCACAATCTTTCACATGCACTTTGAGTGAAACAATAGCTTATACTTATATCCGATAAGTTATTTCAGAAAAAACGCCAGTTATTAATAATAAATAATTAATTTACCGTTTGGGACACAGAAGCTTACATCCAGAAGAAAGCGTTCATTAATTTTTTTTCATTTTCAACGCAGCCTGTCTGTCACCTACACTAGAAGCGCTGGCTCCGGAGGTCATTTGCGACAGCGAGTGCATTACAATTTTCACAGCCGATTGGCGAGGTTGAGCGTGATCGTAGGACCATGTACGATCACGCAATTGTCGTAATATGCATCCCAATTACGTCAATTCAGTAATATGCGTTTTTGCCTTTTGTATAAAAAAGTGTTGTTTTTTTTCTTGAGCAATAGTTAAAATATTCTCATCACTTGGACTGACTTTAAGCGCATCCTTCTGGACTTTTTAGAAGAGAATCATTCAAAACCGCTGTGCCGCAACGAAGCGTTTCGCAGCAAAATGGCAGAGGAAACATTTGTTCATCTAATGGAGAAAAAGACGATGATGTTTTTTCATCTGAAATGCCAATCATCCTGTGTACTAATCAATTACATTTTAAAAAAATTCTGTTGTATTTTTATGAAGTAAAAAAAAAAGGCATTGGCCTGAGCAAGGCGGCGCTGGTGCTGGCAGGTGGAGGCCCCGGCCGCCGCCGCGCCCGCGCTCTGGCGGCCGCCCCAGCCGCGTGCTGCTGCTGGCTGCGGAGGGCTGCGGCGCCGACGAGGGCTACGTGCAGCCCGCCCCCGCCCCCGCCCCCGCCGTCCCTCGCGCGCACTCCTACCTGCTGGTGGTGGGCGGGGACCCTGCGGGGGCCGCCACGCCCGCCTACGAAGAGGTACGGAGGACAGGGCACGTAGTGATAGCGTACGCTTCCCCGGTCGGAGATGATTGAATTGAATTGAATTGAATTTGCCTTATTTTACGTGGCGAGACTCGGGCCATCAGGCCCGCTCTTCCGTCTGACCACGCAAATTTCGCTACGCTCCTTTCATCAACAAGCAGAGAAAGGAGGTATTTCTTGGGCGAGAAACAGGCGATTTGAATTTAGCTCAGAGGCGTCATTTAGGCTTGAGGATCTTTTACATGCAAGTAAATCTACTAACATGGGACAGCCGACTTTACTTCCCCTCCGAAGGAAGGCGTACGAAGGATTTTGTCGCCCTAAAAAAAAGAGATGATAACCCTTGGAATTGATTATTTCCTGTTTACGGACACGTTACCTTCTATGACCATTAGACTAGTAGGAATAGGGCACATCTTTTATCACGGGAGGTGTCCTCTCCACGGATGGCGACATCCGGCGCAGACGTACACGCTGGCTACCGGGTGGTTTCCTTGTCCATGTGTCTCCCATCTGCGAGACGCCGCCCCACTCGAGATAAGCTCGAGGTTCCCGACAGGTCTCTTGACATGTGTAGTAGTGTAGCGCATGCAGGTGTAACGGTATTTGGGAAGATAGAACAAGGAAGAGTAAGGAAAAATCGCGCGCGGTCCGTGGCTCATTTTTTATGATACTGCTCCGACATTTACCTGGTGTGGGTCGGAGAAACCTCGGAAAACTCCCGATCAGAGCAGCAGGCCTCTAGGACTCTCCTCGGCAGCGCGGAATTCGACTGGCTATCTAGCTAACGCCGAAAATCCTGCCACCGCCGGGACTTGAACCAAAGGACCTCCCGGTCTAAGGCATAGCATTGACATCAGTTGATACCCTGAGCCACCTCGGCCTCTGGAGTCCTATAGATTCTGAGCTGACTGGCGACGCAGCGTTGTAGGCAGAGTTACAAACGTTTCAGGAAGTAGTTTTTGTCTTGAAGGAGGTCGCAGAATGATGACCAACACTTTGGCAACCAAGTCTACTTTTGGTAAAGACTTTTAGACAGCCACTACTAAAAGCGTCTCTTTCACGGCATGCCTACCGCGCTCTGAACAGCATTTAGCAGTAGTGCAAAGAGTGAAACGGTGCTCAAATGTTCAGATAAATCTGTGAATGAAACAAACAAAATAAAATACTTTCGTCTGACCAAAAGGACCAAAAGAACCAAAAAAGACAATCCAAAATGGACAAAAGGGGAAAACAGGGTAAAGAGGGCATACGGGACAAAACGGACAGAAAGGAAAAAGGTCAAAAGAACTAAAGGACAGAAAGAACTAGTGGTGCTAAAGAATGGCACAGGCTTTCCCGTATTAGTTTTCTGTTTCCTTTGGTCTCGGTTAGCTATTCGGTCTTGCCACATACTCTTGCAACTTGCCATCTATCGCCGCCCAAAGAACATTTTTTTGAAATTTTCTTAATTTTTCGATTTCCAAATAGTAGAACGGAAATATTATTTTAAGAATATTAAGTAACTGTAAAATCTCGTCCTAAATGGCAGTTTTATTTTAAAAATGTGGAGCCGTTTTTACGAAAATGACTTTTAAGCGCTACTGAAAATTCGAAAGTTAAAACTTTTTCACAGACAATTTTTGAGTTTTCGAAAACTTCATTTGGAGTCATTTGAATCACGTTAACTCACAAATTCAATAGTGTTTACAAATCGCTTGAATTGTGCATATCAATAGTATGAGAAATCTATCAAAAAAATTACATTTGTGTAATTTTTGAAAAAACAAACAAATATCCCGAAATTAACTTTACGTCATATTAAAGAGTGCAATTAGCACGATCCGTTAGAAAAGTTTAAAGAAAAAATTTTGAGCAATTTTTGAGAAAATGGCTGTTGAGTATTTCCGAAAATGCGGAATTTTGAGGTAGTTTTCACAGAAAACGGTTATTTTCGACAAACTTTATTTGACATTATTTAAAGCACATGTACTTATAAATATAATGATGTGAACAAATTGCCGCTAATATAAATATAAACGACGTGAGAGACAGGTCAAAAAATTACATTTTTGTAATATTTCATCAAAAGAAAAATAGAGCAATATAGCGTCAATGTCATCCTATAGAGTACATTCCTACCAAAAGCGTAAAGAACAAATTTGGAGCCTTTTTGAGAAAATCTGGTTTTTGTAACTTTTCAAAATAGCACATATTGCTCCCAATATCGCGCGAAAACTACTACAATTTTCAAAAATGTTACATGACTTTAATTAAAGAACTTACTATGGAGAAAAAAAGTATTTAAAGGAAAAATCTCTCCCTTCAATTTTGTAGCTCTACAGCACGACAAATTTTGAAATTTTCAAAAATGTAGAGTCAAACCTGAAAATCGGACCTACGCCATCTCTATAAGTGTATTTTTCCTCTATTCTTACAAGAAATTTAAAGAAAAAATTTGCTGTTTTTGAAAAAATGTTGAAAATATCCGGGGGGCTTCATGTAAAGTACCCCCAAATTTTAAAGTTTTTTCTTCAAAATCTCAAAGATTCAACTCGTGCGAGATGGACAGGGGTTTCTTCAATTTGGAAAACCCCTACGTATGGTTTAGGCGCTAGCAGTGTTAGCAGACGGACAGACAGAGCAACTCGCCCTTACTTCTATTCTTACTATTACAAGCAAAAGGAGAGTTGAACAAAACGTGCGCATAGTGAAGCTGCATTTACGTCCAGAAGCCACACAAGGGGCCATCGCAGCACCTTCTTCCACCAGCACAAACCACTTTCTCTCCGGGAAGGACGATGTTTAGGGGCCTTTCAACTATTTAGATCAATGAGAATCATGCATGATGATCTAATAATGATATGACAGACGATTGTTGGTGAAATGAGTGCCACGGAAAGCAGGAGAACCTCGAGAAATCATGCAGAGTTTTTGCTTGTTCCTCGATTGAAGAAAAGGCAGACAGGAACCAGAGGGGATAAGACTGTATTTGATGACAGCGCTGCTCGAGGATCGGAAACGCCCGCGGTGTTTTGAGATAATCAGCGTGAACTCACGTCCTTGGTGCCAAAAGGGGCGGGGCAGGTATGCCAGACTGCGATACATCCCCAGTTGAGTTGGGATTCGACGTGCCTAGTCATGCCTCATCCAGGCGAAATTGAGTAGGGACTAGCCCTGTCCCGCTCGTGGCCACTGTGAGTGAGGGTGAACGTTTCCTGCCACGCCGCCAGCCCAGTCTTCGGCATCGACGATGATGACATCGAAGGGGGACGACCCGCCAGTCGTAAACATACCTGACTCATTCTGTGGTGTAGAAAGGCAGCCTAGTTTGTGTTACAGTTGCAAGTTACAGATGGAACAATGCAATGTTCAACACATGTGGTCGTTGGCTCATTTTAAGCCTGGTGGAAACTTATGCGATCCTGTCTCGTCGAGCCTTGTCCAGGCTACCCCGAACCTTCCCGGCGGCGATGGTAAGTACGCTCCTGAGCCCACAGTTCCAATACAGGGCTTCGTACTATTAACACACACGTAGACACGATGCTTGGATCAATTAGCAGGATGTCCTAGAAATATCCGCTTCATCATAACAAGACCGAAGAAGGTTTTAAACAAATATATGTTATATATTAATTTAATGGTTTAAGTAAATATATGTGTATATGGTCACTGTGAAGGAGTTTTTAAAACGCTAGATCTTATCCAAATTGTAACAAAGACAAAAATGGTTCCTGACTGATCGTAATACTCTTTTGCGACAATCCACTATGTATAAAGATGTAAAGAGAAAAACATATGTTTGCTAAATGGCTGCGGCTGCAATGTGCTGCAGGTTCTCCTGCGGGCGCAGGCGCAGGCGCGGGCGCAGGCGCCGGGCGCGGACGAGGGCTACCTGCCCATGCAGCGCCACCGACTGCCCTCCGTCCTGCGCGTGGTGCGGGGCGCGGCGCTGGAGCCCGGCGCCGTCGGCGTCGCCCGCGACGACTACCTCTTCATGGCGCCGCTCGCCCCGCCTGTAAGCAGATTCAGATTGGCTGATGGGTGGTTCTCAACTGCCATGCACTATCATTCAACTGATTAATTAGTAATGTAAGGCGCGTTAATTGATAAGGTCGTTAGTTCCGTAAGTGTAGTGCATGTCTGTATCGCGTGCTGCGGCGGCGGTGGCCTTCCCCCGCTGATTGGCGAGATCCGGCGGCGACCTACCGTCGGCTAGCGAGTTTCCCCAACCAGGTATCTCCGATCCGTCCCCGGCCGGGGCAAGCTCTAAGCCCTTGTCTGGTCTCCCGGCAGGTGTAGTAGTGTAGTGCATGCGATTGCATCTGTAAGTAAGGGGTGCGGTTAGAGCAAAGGAGAGGAAGGTTAGATCGCGCGATTCGAGAAATCCGCGGACAACCACCGATTAGATCAGCCGGGCGCTAGTCTTCTCCACCAGGCCCTGGCTGACAAAGTCGTATCGAAAACCCCTTCCATCGTCGATATTCGAAGCCTAGGACCTCCCGATCAGAGACGCTGCAGTGACGTCAGTTGATACCCTGAGCCACCTTTACTGGTAAGGACGCTAATCGCGTACTCGTTTTGCACATCAGATCCCGGAAGGTGGAGGTGTTCCTCGCCCACGTTCATGTCGTGTGTACGGGCGCTTCAACTGCTATTCTCTTCTGCTGCTAATTTGTTCCGTAAGTGCAATTCGCGTTTTTCCTCAGAAATTGAGATGATCTTCCCATCTGAATGGTGAGATCCAGCGCCGACATACACGTCAGCTAGCGACATGTCCGGGAAGATTCAAGCATTCAATTCGACATATTCCAAACATTTATACTCCGTAACCTGTTCCATGTTTGACCCCTTCCATTGGCATTTTCCTTCAAATCTACCACCCCTACCTTTATCACAAATGGTGATCTTACTCTTCTGTATGTGAGAAGCATCTTTCTACCCTACCTAAACGAATTATTTGGTATTTCACATTGAAATATTTATTATTAAGTGTATTTACTATGTAGTGAACATTGAGGTACGTTGGGACACAAAAATTAAAATGCTGATTCCTTTGTAAATAATCAAGATTTTCTCGAGCACTTGTGTCATAAATGTAACATGCTAATTATTAAAGATTTAACTGTAGAAGGAGTTAAAATAAAATATTTTGTGGCCTTTATAATTTCTGATAATATGTGAAATTGTGAAAATGTCTCAACCTGCCCTCCTAGTGAGGCAGTTTGAGTCAGTACACATCCACCTGAAACAGCTCTTAACTAGAAGTATGATTGTGGATCCTGCTGTGATTTTATGCCATTAGGCATTGTGACATTATTGCATGAACGTTTACACAAAGCACTTTAAATTTTTGTGCAATAAACTTTGAGGGCTTTTGAACAGTTTTCGTTTTAGTTTCATCTATGTTATATGAATGCGAGGTACATCAAGACGTTGTGGATATTTTCTCAAAGGAGTCTCCAAATTGTTAAAAAATTTTCATTGTAGGGATTAAATGAATTAGTCTTGCAAGACTACATACTTCAACTACTTGCAGTGATAGTTGTAGAGAATGTTTCATGAAATCACATAGAGAGTATTTCCCAACCATGCCATTCTCTCCCAACTTTGAGGACATTTAATTTTATTGACTCGCGCTGTTTCATATACCAATTTGCGAGTTTATATGGTAGTAAATCCATAAAACACTTCAGAACTATTGATATAAAATCGACACTATAATATACTTTTATGAATGATATCTTAAATAACACAGTACTTTAAGAATTATTTCTCGGGAACGACGAAAGCCATTATACTGTCTGCAGACTGTCAACTTTATGTACTCGTATATCAATACATTGAGAATAGTAATTGTCGTAGTTGTGAATACTAATTGTAGTTGGTGTGAAACCTGTATATATTTCAACAATTTCAAGCAGATATTACGCAAAACTACTCTTTTTAAAAAAATTGCACATAACCTTTTTCAAAAAGCTAATTTTTTACAATAGACTTTGTCTGAGGCAAAAATCTCAATAATCAATTTTGTAGTTTTAAAAGGATTTTTTTCAATTTTCAAAAACCCAGCAATGCCCGAAAATATGGCTAGCATCATATTTTTTATCGTTTCTTATTACATAAGTGAAGAAAATTTAAAGAAAACATTTGAAGCAGTTTTTGAGAAAAAATTCGCACATTTCAATCGTAAATAACACAGAAACTATTCGTTTTTTCAAAAACATTGTACATGACCTTTTTGAAAGAGCAAATTTTGTACAACAGGCTTTGTCTGCAATTTATCTCCAATTTTGAAGTTTTAATTTTTTTTCAAAAAATCGGGGATGTCAACCTGCTGAAAATGATACCTGCACCGTTCTCTTAATCGTCCATTGCACTATTCAACAACAAAATTTAATCAAAAAATTTGAAACCATTTTTTTTAAATTTTGAAAATGTCTCAAGGACTACATGTAAAGAATCCCTCAAATTAAAATATCAGATTTAAATTACAGGGTCCGCGACATAAGCTAGAACGATTAGGAAATATCAACTTTGAAGAAACTCGGCTGAACGGTTTATGCGCTAGCGTTGTTCACAGACGGACGGGCGGACTGACAGACCGACGTTTTGCCGTCAATCGATTTTTCGGTATGGACGCACAAAATATGGATTCTGGCTACATGACGTGTTAAAGGATTTTTTTCTATATTTAACAACTGGGTTTATCCACTTTTTCCTTACAGGAGCCCGGCAATAAGAGGTTTTGTGTCGAAAATTCGCCGCTTTCCGGCGCACGATTACAATACTTTCTCTTCTTACGTTAGTAAGTGAGAAAAAGTTAAAATTCCTGTAAATTACAATGTCTTAAGGTGCCCTGTGCCACATCGTGCACCACTTCCCCCTTCGCGTAACGTGTAGTAACTGACTTTACATCCAGTAATATAGTAATTACTGCTTCCTGATAAAACGAACGCTCCTCTCAAATAGTTAAATAAAGCAAATTTTCCAAATGTTCGTAAGAAAATAATTGCAAATAAAAATATGTAAAAGTAACAACAATTATTTCCTGGTTTCGGATCGATTCTGGTGTTTGCCAGGCTCTTTGGAATTTGGAATGCGACATCGATGTGGATATTTTCAAAACATCGATGTTTTTATCGAAACATCAATTATACATTAAAGCTGATGTTTTATATTCGATGTTTTAGGTTTCATACGTTTTTGTAATTACAAAATCCCCATAATCACAAATATATGAAAGTTAAAATACAATCAAACACTAAATTCAGTTTATTATGTTACTGAATTCAGAATTCTTTGAATTTCTGTCAGTCTTCATGCAGCTCGTTGCGTGTATTTTGCAAATGTGCATTCCCGCCTGAGATATGGAATAATATTATGGGGAAACTCATCATGTAGTACTCAGACTTTTAGATTGCAAAAGAAAATTATTCGAATAATGAAAAAATGCCATTCGCGTTATCCCTGCAAACCTCTTCTCTTTGAGCTTCGAATATTACCACTGCCTTGCTTATATATTTACGAATATTTGTCAAAAGTGACTTACATAACGGTGGGAACATATTTTCATGAAATACGGATATTTATAAATATAACACACATCGTAAAAATCACGATCATCAAGTGTCAGTACCAACAGCTCACTATCAGAAATCCATACACAATACATGTACGTTACTTTGCAATGCATTGCCAGATGACATTAAACAATTGAAGTCGATTCACAAATTTAAGTTAAAAGTAAAATATTTTCTGCTACATAACGGTTTCTATACAATTAGAGACTATATTGATTATCAAAAAAATGTTTATTTTAACAAAACAGTGATATATATGGATATATATATATATATATATATATATATATATATATATATATATATAATTATTTTACTTTTGTATTGTAGAATTTTTTTAAAAAGACTTAATATGTTTGTAACAAATAATGTACTTCAGCTTCCGGGTCAATGACTCCCATCTCGATCATGTTTTTGTCCAGTTTCCCTGATCCATTGTAATAATAGTAACGAATTTTATGTATTGGTTTGTGTTTTCGATCCAAACGAACGCTGTTGGTACAACCTTCATGGAGCAGGCTGTGTCTCGCACGAGATGCCCCCTAGTCTTACCGCCCTGTCGAACGCCGTATTTCGGACACGCCCACCTTCCTCCCGAGCACTTCTTCGGCCAACTGATTCTTTGAGGCGGCCCTGGGCGATCAAGTTTAGTTGTGTACATTGATATTATTTTCGTACGCTCTTTTTTAAATTTTATATTAATATATTAATAAATACCACCTCTACTAAATTGAATTTTGTTGCGCACGAATGTATTGTTAGAGGTTGCTAAACCAGCTTTAAAACATCGATGTTTAAAAACATCCATGGCATTGGTATCATTAACATGAATGTTTTAATTCTGAACATCGATGTTTTTTAATCGATGCTGCATCATTATTTGAAATAATAGAAAGGAAGTATGTTTATCCTGTAGCCACGCCCTCTTTACACGAGCGTTTTTGGTTGCGTTGCAGATGGCGGAGGCGGTGGAGGTGGCGCCCGGCGCCCGCCCGCTGCCGCCGCTGCCGGCCCCGGCCGCCGCCCGCCCGACCCGCGGCCCCCGATCATGATGCGGCGAGAGCGCGCCAAGGAAAGGCCTTCAGTTCACCTGCGCCGGTTGGCTCTTTTCTACAGCCTCCAACTAAGTTGGAGGGGAGGCGCTTTTCACTGCTCACTCGTTTACAAAACTCTCCCTCATCAACGCCAAATATGTTGTCAATGGGTCAATGTTGGATTCGGGATCTAGAATTTTGCTTATTCAGATTCTTAACTAGGAATCACAGAAATATTAAAACCAAATTTAAATAAAGGTTTGCGTTTTTGCAGAAGACAATTGCGCACGACCTATTCAACTTATTTTTACTTTAAATTGATGAAGCGACAGAAAAACGGGTACACCAATGTAAACGACATTTTATTGAGCACTCGTTCACAATAACCCAGATCAACATATACCGTTACAAGCGAGTTCAACAATCACATTGTAGAAATCACAAGTGTTTTCAGCACAGTGGAGAAGAGAGGGGGCTTTGCGGCTTTAGCCCCCTTTACCCAGAAGCCAATGGTACATATTCAAAAAATAAAGGTTTTGTAAATTTGCTATACCAAAGAAAGTCATTCAATATATTAATTGTCTTCATTATTAATATTTACTAATATAAGACAAAAAATAATACAATTTATATTCAGCATAATTTAAAACGTGTTAATTAGATAATCATGTCGGCTAGACACTATAACTGTAGCGCCTCCTCACACACAGAGAAATATTTCTGCTGCGCCTCTCGTATTTGCACATTTTATCTGATGATGATGGTTGTAGATTATAATGACTGTTTAGAATAGATTTTTTAACTACTATTTTTAAAAAGAATAATGAGTTTGCTTGCTGCCTGAGCACTTATATTCCGTCTCAGGCAATCTGAAATCAAACAGACAAAAGTTCAATCTAATCATCGTTGGTAAGTTTAAGACCTTTCCTGAATGGTACTGATACAATGCATTAATGTTTAAGGAACTTTGTTTCTTGTTCTTAAATTAGAATTATGTTTTAAGTGTTTTAATTAATTTACATCCTTAAGTACATACTAGCATAGGAAAGCTTTGTTTCGACTAGTCTCCATGAATCTTGATGTCGTTGCCGTTGACCAGGCAGTTTACCTCAGGGAGGTCGTCAGGCCCTTTGTCCTCCCAATTAAGTAACTTTGCTTTAATTTTCTGCTTTCACTTCATTCTTATGTTTTTGTCAGTCGTAAGTACGGGAACAATTTAATATTTTACACTCTTAAAATATGCCGTGAATAACTTATATCAAGGGGTTTCTAAACTGTTGAGATGAAAATGGGATAATATTTTGTAAGGCATTCAATATTTGTGTCGATTATCAACATTGTGAAAAAATCTCAGCCGATGATCAATAGTCGAGCTCTCTAGGTAAAAAGTTTTTTTCTTTTCTCTCTAGGTAAAAAGTCTTTCTGTCGAGACACTGCATTTTGATTATTCGTAAATATCCTATTAATGGCTGTACATTTCGTTTCCGGACGAAGAGCGTGTATCATGTATTGAACACAGATGACTCATGTTACTAGTTTCTAGGGTATGTATAGGACTCGAATACCTCTTTTTGGCAATGAGCATTTGGCAGGAAATGTATTACAAGGAAGTTACACATTAGATGCTTGCCGCAAAGAAGGGGAATCCAGGGCGATTGTTGGAGGAAAATTTGATAAAATAGTATTGTTTTATATTAAAAATTAAGGTAAAAATGATATGTATTCTTAATTTTATTTGAAATTGAAAATAATTATGTAACTCTTGAGCAATACAAACTGAGAACTGAACATTTCTGAACATCGAAAACAAACTAATGTTATTAGTGAATGTGTAGTGCTATCAAAAATATTAGTACAAGAAAAATCTCGCCCAAAATCTAAGAGAATTACAAATTCAACCAAAAACGTTTTGTATTTTTGTTTGATTTCTATGAAGGAAGTGTTATTTAGTTTTAATACTCCAATAAATCATTTAAAAAACGATGCATTGAATAAAGTATTTTGGAATATAAACCCCCATGTACATTCACTTAACCCTGTTTTATTTTTTTAAATTACTGTAATAAATGATGGAATTAATAAATAGCCCACATGTTATGAACAAAATTAATTCCTACATAGTACATTTAACTCTTCTCCATTATCATGTTACTGTTATGATTTACGGAAAAATGTTTAGGTACCCTACCCGAGATAATAAATAAATAAATAAAATAATAAAGAGATTCCTGCTATACCTGGGAGGGCCGCTTAGCGCGCCGAGGGAAAGGAGGAAAGCCCCTCCTTTGTGCAGCACAACCCACTCCGGACGCACCCGTCGTGACGTATGGGGAAATACGCCACCCACACCCCCAAAACGAGCAACGGAATTACCCGCGCCTAGTTCTTAGAATTTAAGTGACGGAGGTAACTTGGGGGGAAGTTGCCGGGGGGGGCGTAACTTCGCGCGGGCGCCGTGATTGGCGGAGGAAACCGCGGGTGGCGCGACAACCAATTGAAATATACGATGCGGGGGAGGAAGCTCACGTGGCACGCGAGCTCTTCCTGACGGACCGCCGAAGAGAGAATCGATCACTTGTGTCGGAGGTAGCGAGGAGATCAATTGGTTTCGGAGGCGGCAGGGGAAACACGTGGGTCGGAGGCAGCAGCGAGTGCACTTGTTGCTTTGATTGGGAGCCGGAACTATTCGTGCCTGGTCGCCCCGAATGCCACGCCACCTCGCAGCCCGACTCGTGTGACGGAAGCCGAACGATGGGACGGGACACCACGAGTGAGTGCCTGAGCGAAAGGGCCATGTGAGTACGAGCCGGGGCGTGAAGGACAATATCACGAAGCGACCCGTCATCGCCCGGGCGCGTTCCCGCCGCCGTCCGGTCGACGCACGCCGCGGGCCTCATCCGGGACTGTGGGCCAACGCCGCGACCGCCGAGGGGCCGCCACAAAGGGACCTGGGGAAGCACCGACCGTGGCTGCCCGCCGCCCGACCTGCCGGGCGCTGGGATGCCCGAACGCCGCAGCTGTAAGCTGGGTCACGACCGCCCGGGAGGGCGAATAAGATGAACTCTGGCCATGCCGGCCTTTTCTAAGTTAGGATTAGTTATAAGTTAATTGTAAGTTTGTTTATGTCACTGGGCTTCACCCGCACCGAATTCAAAAGTGATTAAAGTAGTATTAAGAAAATGCCTAAGTCTTTCTCTCCAGTAGTTAGGCAATCACGCATGCCTCCCTCTAGGGAGTCTGCCGACGAAGCAGCCGGGCAAAGCTGAATCGCCGAAGGAAATCAGGTAATCGGGTGAGTCGGTGGTTACATTAAAAATATTACGTATGTGCATTATAGTTCTCTATTAACACCTGGTAATATAGGCAAATATCAGAAATAATTAAGGATAAAAATTATATTTTATACGTCAAAAGAAATAACTCACTAACCAGGTAGATTTCACGTATGTTATTTTAGGGTTAATTTGAAATATTCACTTCACAATTTCTTTTAAGCAAACTGCTATATAAATTTAGTATCGTTTAGTATTACCATCAAGCAATGCCTCATATCACTGCAAGTAATCAAAATTGCCCAAAGTGTAGGCATTTCCCCACGAACCGAAGGTCTCGCTATTGGTCGGCGACCAGGGGTCGCCACAGGTCGGGCGGCCACAATGTGGAACTTCGTCCGTCACCTAGCTCCCATAAGGCTCGGCGAAGTGCTGCGGCTTTTACGCAAACAAGCGGGCTACGACTTTACGGATGGGTTCAGAAAATGTGGTTTCCTCAAATTGTTGACAAATCTGATCTGGTATTCTCAACAGACCTCGACGCTTAAAATTTAGTACAATCATCAACATTTAGGAAAAATATCTTATATTTCAAGAATATTTATGTATTTGGAAAAAATGTAAAAAAATAATAAAACCGAAAATTACTTTCTTTTTGGTTCTGAAAATCTGAACAGGGAGAATCAATTAACCTCAACACATAAAAATTGCAAAAATTGGAGATGTATAAAGGGAAATATTCAACAATTTTGTGAAAATGGGCAATATTGCAAAGTTTGCAGAAAATTGGAATCTTAAAAAAAAATGTCATCTGAGAATCTGGTTTGGAAGCCCCCTTGGAAGCACACTATGACCTCGAAAATCTACCACCATCGGGACTCTAACCTCCCGGTCAGGCAAAGCACAGGTAAAAGATGTTGCCCAAAGAAATCTTCCCTGTTTTCCTGATCCATTGAGCAAAAGCTGAGATGGTCCCTTGTTTTGCTTCGGGACGAAAATGTAGCTTCACTATGCGCACCTTTAGTTGAACTCTTCTTTTGCCTTACAATGGTAGGAGTAGAGGTAAGGGCGAGTTCCCATTTTGTTAACAATGAAGAAAAATCATATCTATAATTCGTTTACCGATGCAAATAAGTTTTCTATAACTCAGGAACGAAAATGTTTTGTTTTCTTAAATATTGTTAATCTCGCGCATTTTTAAGTTTTATTTTTATTTATTGATCTTTAAAATTTACTCATCTTTCAATTATTTATAGTTATAATGATTGGAAGGGATTCTGGAACTCAAGACAATGTGCGCAGATGATCTTCCCCATATGTCACGTACAGTTGTTACTGTTCTTTGACTAAATAAATATAAATCTCAGCTGGTCTTCGTCTACGGTTAACATACGCTTTACTATTTGATAACTCATCTATTTCCAATAAGATATGTTAGATGTAAGGTAGTTCTAAGGATTAATTTTAAGCCAGGGGCTTCACCTGGTTCAAAAAGGAACATTAAAACCCCACTTTGAAAATGAAACCATGTGTTTAATATAGGGTTAGCATTAACGTTAGCCCTATCACGCATGCCTCCCTCTAGGGTATCTGCGGACTGGGCAGCCGGGACAACGCTGGATCGGACGAAATACAGGTAACCAGGTGAGTCGGGGTGACATTTAGAGATTTACAAGCATTTAGAGATCAAGATATTTCGTCATCCTGGTGCAGTTAGGAGTTTGTGTTCATTTGGTTTAGAACCTCAAACTGAACAAAGTGAAAACTATTTTTCGAAGTATACAAGAAACACATACTTACATAAATTGATAGCGATAAATTAGTAACTCTCATAATAGATGAGATACATTAACGTCAGTGATGGATTTTAAAGCAGATAATGTTGTGAGTACTAATGTAATAATCAATTACTTGCATCAAGTGCTCCTACATTTATTATTTCAACCATCATTTCTGATCTGAAAGACACAGTTCACATAGTACCTGTAAATTAAATGTGTGCACATGACTTGCAATATATTTTGAGAAAAATATGTTGGGATTAGAACAGGTAGGATTTCTTGTCCTGTGCGTTGTCAGTGATAAAAGTATTAATAGAATCTGTATGCATTTTTCGGCTGAAAAACAACTTCAAGTTATGTACAATCTTCCAGCTGAAGAAAGTAAGCACTTTCCTTATATGATATTAATTTTCATTTGATAGTTAATTTATTATATATTTTCCTCTGGTAACCACACTTTCACGTTTCCTTTCCATTGGCATGGCCTTCTTTAGCGGCCATCTTGAATTACTGCTCAGGCCTTGTATGTCTAGGTGGTGTTGGCATAACCATTGGCGATGACGACGCTATCTCAACCAACCTTTACCATCTTTTTATATCCCTACTAATTGCACCATTCGAAATACTTGTACTATGGTTAGCAGGAGATCGTATGTGCGAAGTCCACCTTCATCTACCGGAAATCAAACCGAGATGACAGAGAGAAATGCTAACGCTGGCCAGTCGTATAGGCAACAGGGTTGCCAGCCACAGCTCCAACAACTTATTTATTTTCCAAGTTACAGGCAGAGAGCGGAAGGTATGCGAAGTCGGCTGTCATTGTCTGCGGCGCAGTTTTCGCTCGACACGACTGCGGCAAGAATGACCACTGACCGACCCCGCGGATGGTGACTCCCACCCCTCATTTGCAAAACTCCGGGCAACGCAGGAAATGACATTTGCCCTTTTTTTTGTTATCTTAGTTTCTCATTGAAATTGTCTTTATTACTAGTTATGCTCAAACCCTTAGACCTGATCTTCCTCATTTTTTCTGACTCATTCTCTCTTTCCCATTCCCATCTATTCAACACAACCACCGTACTCAATGAAAGTTTTCTTGCGGAAGGAGTCTCGAGCATCCTCCGATCACCTATACTGCAAAAAAAATATTACGCGAGTCAGAAAAACATTAGAATAAATGGATTACTAATAATTTAGAAAATATAATTAACAATTTAAGAACTGAAAGAACGGGGGTGTTAAATCATCTCTATCTATTTAGCGGTTTTTTACAGCCTTGGCCGTTTTCCGCATCCCAATTTCCATGCCTCTTTATCCCATACATCGTTTTCTTCCATTTCTCTTTTTTCCATGGCTTCAGTTATTACCATGTTCCATGTTCTTCTCGGTCTTCCCCTGTATCTTCTTCGATTTGGTATCCACTTCCAAACTTTTTGAGGAAGTCTATCCGATTTCAACCTTCTCATATCTCCATACCATTTTAGTTGTCTCATTTCGATTGTATCGTTCAAGGTTGTTTGCACTTTCATTTTATTTCTTATTTTATCTAACAGAGAAAGTTTACAACATCTTCGCCAGAACATCATTTCTGTTGATTGAAATTTGTCTTTCAATTTTTTTGATAGTGTCCAGACTTCTGCCCCATAGAGTGTGGTACTCTCTATGAACGAGCTATATATGCGTTTCTTTGTTTTCATTGAAATAATTGAGTTCCATAGCACTGGGTTCAACTGCCTCGTGGCTATTTTTCCTCTTATATTTTTATTTTTCACATCCTGTTCGTCTCTACCATCTGCTGTTAGTGTGACTCCCAAATACTTATATTGTGTTTTACCTTTAATTATTCCTATACTAGTCTCTAAATCATGGGGTATACCTCCCACCACCATATATTCAGTTTTGTGTAAATTTATTTCCATCCCCCATTTTTCATACTCTTCTACTAATTTTCTGAACATATAAGTTACATCGTCTTCATCTTCAGCCATTATCACCTGGTCATCTGCAAATAGTAGACTAAACAATGTTTCATCACCTATTTTCACACCCATGCTTCTGCACTTTCTTTTCCATTCTTTTAGGGCTTTATCAATGTATATCTTAAACAGGGTTGGAGATATACAGCAGCCTTGCCGTAATCCTTTATTTACTGGGAAGTTGTCTGATAGACATTTTCCCACTTTTACTTGACTTTTGTTATCTTTATAAAGTTGTTTGACTGCATTTATGTATGTTGTTGATATTCCTTTTTCTTCCATTGCCCCCCATACTTCTTTTACTGTTACATTATCATAAGCCTTTTTGAGGTCAATGAAAATTATGTGAAGTTCTCTTCCTCGCTCAATTGTTTTTTCCATCAGTTGTTTGAGACAGAAAATATTGTCAATACACGATCTTCCTGGTCTAAAACCACTTTGCTCTTCTGAGTCTGATGTTTGCATTTCAATTCTATTCTTTAGCACTCGTCCATACAGTCTAACCAAAGATGAAGTCACACTTATCCCTCTATAATTATTACAATCTTTTTTACAACCTTTTTTGTAAATTGAATTTATGTAGGCTAATTTCCATATTTCAGGTATTTTACCTCCTTTTAAAATGCCATTGAATATTTCAGTAATTAATTCCAAACCTACGATAGGGTAATGTTTAACCAGTTCTATGGATATACCTCCAGGCCCAGGTGCTTTATTATTTTTCATGTTTCTTAACGCTTTTTTTAACTCTTCCAAAGTCACATCTGGTATGATGGAATTTACGTGCAGTGGTTCATAATTTATTCCCTGAAATTTAGCTCTATTTTCTGTCAAAAGATTTTCATAGTATTTTTGCCATTTTTCAATACCAATTGGGTCTACTAAATGCCATTCTTGGGTTGTATTCAATTTCATGGAATGTAACATTTTCCATGCCTCTCTGGATTTGGTGTTACCAATGCACTTGTCTAATCTGTCACATTTTTGTTCCCAGAATACATTTTTTGCCTTCTTCACTTCTTTCTTGACCAAATATTTCATTCTGTTGTATTCACTTCTGTCTTCTAAATCCTTTGTGGAAAGCCATCTCAAATATAACTTTTTCTTTTCTTCGACCAGGTTCTTTATATCTTCTGTCCACCACAAGTCTTTTTGTTTATATTCACATTTTCCCTCCTCTCCCAAAGCTTCTTTAGCGGCTTCATGAGTGCATTTTTCTAAAAATTGGTATTTTTCTTCAGTACTTCCTATTGGGATGTACTTTAATTTTTCTGCCATGCGCAATTTGTACAAAAATGCAATAGAATCATCTTGAAGGCTCTCAATATTGTATTTCGGCCACATCTGACTCTCTATTTTTCCACCTTTTGTACTTGGTTTTGTGTTTCCGTAACTTTTGAAGTACGGTTTATACATAAGGTAAGCTTTTCCTTTTAGTAGGTAGTGATCTGATCCACAGGAAGCACCTCTTTGAACCCGAACATCGCTCCACTTTATTGATGACTGTTGTTTAGTAATTACGTAGTCAATTATTGATTGCAATTTTCTAGTGGGTTGGGTCCACGTGAATTTATGTATTTCTTTATGTGGAAAATAGCCATTCAATATTTTAAGGTCATACAGTTCACATGTCTCTATAAGTCTTTCTCCGTTGTCATTTAATACATTTTCACCATATCGACCCACAACATTATGCGCCATTCGTTTTCCAACTCTTCCATTAAAATCACCTAGAAGCACCACTTCTTTGCGATTTCCAATAGAATCCAGCAGCATAGTCAGTTTCTCTAAAAATATATCTTTTTCTGCAACACTTGCATCGTCTGTTGGAGCATAAATTCCTATAATAAAAACATTGCGTCCTCTTAGTACAAGTTCGAGACATGCTATTCTCTCATCAATTGCTACCCAGCTTTGAATATTTTTCTCCAATCTTTTATGTACAGCTATGGACACTCCTGCTCTTGCTCGCTTTTCTTTTCCCACTCCGCTATAAAAGTGAACATAATTTCCTTTCTTTTCATTTCCATTTCCCTTCTTTTTTGTTTCACTCAACACTATTATATCTATGTTAAACTCCTCTATTGCGTTAAAAACTTCATTTACTTTAGTGCTTAAACCTTGAACATTCCAGCATCCAAAATTCATAGACCATTTTCTTTGCCTTTGTCGACATCGTGAGTTAATCCGAGGCTCATTTCCATTGAGAGTTTGAGCGGCTTTTTTTATTTTCCGAGTATGGGGGTGCTGGCCCCATGCCTCAACCCCCTTCCAGGAGGACCGGGTAATTTTATTTTAGGGTTTTCTTCCCTTAGATTGAGTGTCTTCCAAGACTCTGGAGCTCAATCTACCCCTATTTGAAGCACTTCTGCTTCTGAACAGGAAAAAGGGAATGGTAAGGATAGACCTAAGGTTAGAAAACGGAAGCCTCCGAGCTACTCAATCCACCCATTAGCTCCCGGGGTTCGGGAAAGGATTTTAGGTAAGAAGGATATCTTACAGTTATGGACAGCGGTCAGCCACTCCTTTGTAGGTAGGAGAAACCAGGCTAATTGCTGCATTCCCCACCCACCGGTAAGGGCGTGCAGGGCGATGGGGTCGCTACATACCTACGCCTATCATTAATCATTTAGAATTATTAGAATGTGAATCATCAATCAATCATGTGTTAAATCATTTAGAATTAAAAGAAAGCGAATGAAATTTTATTTGAAGATGTGAAATTTTTGAAACAGAAAATATGAAATGTAAGTTGAGCCGTTTCTTACCTGCTGTATGGAAGCCACAAACGACTGTGCTGGCTCGGGCGAGCCAAGGGGCTTACGTGGGGTTACGTGGGCTTACGTGGGGCGAGCCAAGGGGCTTACGTGGGGTGTGGAGTGGAGGAGGGCAATGACCTTGGTGCGGTGCGCTATCTACTGTGCCGCCCCAAAAGTGCGGTGTGGGAGTGGTGTCTAATAATAATTTTAGTAGAGAGGGGCTATGGTTTATGTTTTCATTTAGTAATTTATTATTTAAATGAATATGGAGGTTTTCCAAAGTTAATCTGGTGTGATATTGATTTCCTATTTCCAGTATACGATTATCTGTCTGTGGATTGAATGTATGGCCACTCTGGAGTAAATGACTGGCAAAGTGAGATTTACAGGAGCTGTGTTTCCAAGCGTGTATGTTCTTTAATTCTGGTGTTAAAAGTTCTGCCTGTTTGAGCAATATATTTGGCTTCGCAGTCATAGCAATGTAGTGAATAGACATAGCTTTTTTTATACAAGATCCGTGTGTTGTTTAGGGGACAGCATTTTTCGGGGAGAATTCTGAGATTTCAATGAAACTGATACCAGCTTAGAGTATATTGTGTGCGACGTTTACTGAAAGGGTTCCAAAATAAGGTAAACAAGTGTACTTACCTAGGGTTTGTTATTGTAGAGAGTGTAGTGTACATTTTTGTTTGAGTATTTTGCGGCGTAGAGTGTTGTTAATGAGCTCTGTGCTGCACCCGTTTGTCATAGCAATGTGTTGTATAGTGTTCAGTTCTTCCAGAAAATAAGATTTTGTCAGGTGCAGGCTTAGTAATCTGTGTATCATGTAGTGTAAGACAGAATGTTTATGTTGAGTAGGATGTTGTGAAGAGTTGTGGATGACAGTGTCTGTAGACGTCAATTTTCTGAAAATTAAATTAAGAATGCTATTATTATAAACAATATTGTTGGCAATGACGACTCATTATTATTTCATAATAAATGCCAACGAAAACTCACAATACCAATACCGATTGTACTTCATTTTTCACTTTGATTTCTGAATTTTTAGTTTAAGTTTCCCAAAGTATTTAAGCCCAGCAGTACAAATGGAATACTTCTCGCGGGAGATCAGAATCGTGTCAGATCTTATCTCTAGCTTACCGAGGGGGACAAGCTGTGCCGCAGCGATTCTCAGGTTTTGGAGACTCGACCTACACAATCCGAAAGGGAATTGTTAACAGCTTATAGTACCGGCAGCGTATACGCGACTCTGACAATTAACGGGCTATTGCCACACAATACTATGCACATGGCACCATCAGAAATAAAATCTCAAATCATTAACACTTACTGAAGGCTATGACACGTCTGAATATCAGGTTCATAACTTTCGCTAAAGCCGAAATCTTACCAACGCCACCTAGATTATGTCTAAGTGGTGTTGTCCTTATCGCCTCCGTGACATGTGAGTCAGACGAGTGGCAAGCTCGCTGTGCACCATACAACATACTTCACCCACTAGCGTGCTCCATCCAACATGCCCTATTCCATCTGCTCGAAGGAGGAATGAGAGGAGTGTCGGATTGTCGCACAGCGCGTAGCAACGGCAGCCCAGAGACGGTGAGGGACGTTGGCAGAGCCATCTGTCCCACCAGCACGCTGCCGTCTCTGTGCCCGCCAATAGACCCCCTCCAGGTCCAGGATATGCGATCATTTAAAAAAAATCTTGCCTCCTTTCGCAATTGTTTTCAAGCAAACACGACTACTATCTGCACATGATTTCTAAGCCGCTTTTGTTGATATGTAATGTAAATATTTCGTATCAGCCTCTTTTTATGTATATAACAAATACTATGCTTCTCGGACGCATGGGCTTTTTCCAGAAAGAAGATGGTGTTTCTTGACGCAGTGGAGGGCGGGCAATTCCTCTGGTAAATCACCTTTGTTAAGCAAATATTTTTACTTTGGTCTTTTTTAGCTGCAATCTGAGATGCACATAGGTATATTTAAAAAATAAGTATTGTGTGTTTTGAACCGAAGCGCATCTGCTGCAGTCTGTGTTCATAGATCTGCGGCGGCAACACTGCAGTGCTGCATCATTTCGCCGATGTTCAACGATTTCGCCCGATCGCCACGGCAAAGTCTTCGCTGCCTCGGGCGCAGAAGTAACAATAAATGTCTACACTAAGTACCGTCTCCGAGTTGAGTATTTCCCTTCTGCCATGAGTTGATATAGACTTGCTCTTTCTCCTAACAATTCGTGACATATGCCTTTCTGGGTACAGTTCTGATTTGATACTACCGAATATGCTCGACGTGTAAACCACAAACAAAAAATACATTTACCAATATTTTAATCATCTCGTGGAGGTGGTAAGTATTGTCGTCGACACAACACAGCAATCGAAGAGTTTGGTTTAAGTTACAGCATTCAGAAAGCAGACACTCCTACTTTAACAAGGCCTCCCCTGAATTATCCCAAAACTTTCGTGCCTTCTGTACTGGAAATATGAAATTTGTATTGTTGACAAAAATATTTATTTGAAAGACTTATTGAGTACATTTGCATCACACAATTCTCACTACCAAAACCTTTCTGTAACAAAATCGTATAAAACTTTTCAAAAAGTAGAGATACATTTCAACAAAACATCGGTTATTTTACTTAATGTAATAGTCTTTGAACGCAAAAATCCTTTTTACGGTTTACTAGTTCATTGCTGTGTTTACGGACCTCAAGCAAAACAGTGAAGGTATTGTTAATATCCTTGCAGGCCTTTCTGATGTATTTCCCCACGCGGGCCCTTGGAACACGTTATGTCCGCTCCAGCAACCAAAACATCGAGTTCGATTTCTTTAAGTTGATACAAGAAAATACAATAAATAAATAGCATAGTGCTCAAAAAGTAAAATAACTCTGTTCTAAACCTGACTTTGCTTAATTGATAGGAAAATTGCAATTTTGGATGTTCCCGTGGGTTTATAATTGCCATCAGTCCCTCATACTTCACTGTTATACATCACATTTTTTAGATATACATATGCTTCTTGAGTAACAGAACAACTGCAAGTAATAAGATGTTTAAAGCACATCGACTAACATCCTCGAAATGTAATTTATTTATGTTATGAAATATTTTAAACAACATTTGGCAATAGAGGCAAATAATCTAAAACTATCGTTTCATCGACGCAATTAACTGTTATTTTCCATGTAACTCAAATACACTATAATAATTTGAATATATATCTCGAGATATTACAGCTTGCTATTATATATTAATTTTGCTAGCTTTCGCGAGAAATTCCGCAGGAACATCACAATATTGTTTCATATTGAACGAACAAATCAGTTCCACAATTGTGCAATTAGTACTTAGATACACTTTGTTTTGTTTATCTGACGTCTTATGGAGAAATTATTACAATGCGCCTTTTCACTTTACAGAGAAGAAAATTATAAAATGTTCGAGTTCTCGTTTAATTCAGCAACATACTAGTAAACCATTAAGTTTTGTTTGCATCGCAGGCGTTATTACGCGTTTCTGCCCCTCAGGCGACTTCCAACCCCTCGAGCCAGAAGTTCTCAGGTCTGGAAGTCGCCCATGGGGCAAAACATGTAATTAACGCCCTTTAAATACACCCATTTATAACCTGTGTAATATTAAAGATGAGGCGTCTTGTTAAAGACACGGCTTCCTCTCACCTTTAATACTGAGGTCAGAACGTGTGTTCATTATTAATTTTTTAATATTACGATAATTAAATTAACATAATTAACACAAACTTCAAAATAAAACAGAAAGTGAACCAAGTGTACAATACGCAGAAAGTGCGTAGTGTACAATACACAGAGAAATTCACTTTTAAAGGTAAACTACCACACCATTTTAAAAATACCACTGATTATGAATAATTATAAAGCAATAAAACAAGTTGCTAAAGCTGAGATCTACCAAATAATGTATAGATATTTTGCACCTGATTGAGTCTAGTGAAGAAATATTGAGTAACTCGGCGCATTCTAAATGCATTTACGTGAAAACATGCATATGAGGGGCTCAAGATGACATGCGCGTATAATACCCATGACACGTGGTTTTTTAAACCATTGCTTTATTAGAAAATTTTAGCTGATATTTTTAACTACACAGAACAAATAATGTGTCTTATTATAACGTCTTGAAAAATATTCTCACAGAATGGAAACGTAGTCCAATACTATTTTGTAGTAGATGACATGAACACATTTCCTATTATTTACTTGGCTGTCCGGGTGACGCCGCGTCCATGGCAAAGGTGCCGACGTTTCGGTCGCCATTCGCCTGAGGAAGGTCGCAGAATGGCGACCGAAACGTCGGCACCTTTGCTATGAACGCGGAGTCACCCGGACGGCCAATTAAATACAGACTCCGGCCGCGGAAGCCTACGCTCTCACATTTCCTATTGTCTCCGATTAGTAGAAAGGTTTAAACCAAATATCAGGCGGTTTAATTACTTATAATAGACCGTTAGCATACGATCAAAATACTTTTTACTACCCTTTAAAAATTTCGTGGGCTGCCGCGGCCGGAGTCAATACAGTGTTGGCTATCCGGGATGAGTCGCGTCTCGGTCAATTGGGCTGACGCTCAGCTCTGAAGAAGGCCACAGCAAGATGGCCGAAACGTCAGCACAATTGACGAGACGCGGCCCCTCCCGGATAGCCAAGAATGTATTAACCTTTAAAAAAGTTTATTACGCTTTACTTTTAAAGCTGTTTGTTCTCGGATAATCATTATTTTATTGCACAAAATTATCATTATGCGTTATAAATGACAAACTGCAGTCTAGTGTACACTAGTGAATCACCTTACGCCACTCATTAAGCTTTAGCACCAATAATAGCATGGAAAATACACGTGAATCTCATTTTGAATGACAGTGCATGTAATCCAACACCTCTTAAATAACTTGGTGAATGGTGGAAACACCGACAAGCCTCTAGTTCTAGTGAAGAAACAAGGGGTTTTGAATCTTCGCTCTTCACATAGTGCTTTATTACGGCGTGAACGGATTTAGATTGTAGCTCAGACGTCCTTTAAAACTTCACATTGAAAATATTCGACATGGAACAAGTTTTACTTCCTGTCCGAAGGACATTTGTCCTTCAAATTACACTATTTGAAAGGGGGAAGGTTCGATCCCACGATTTCGGGTAATAGTCATATATTCTAATTTATATTTTAAAATGTTTTCCACTCCCATTAAATTTCCTGAAGGATTTTCCTGTTTAAGTGAAAAAAAAATTACAAAACTAAAACAGTACCCAATTCAATAGGAAAGCTCACCTTCATTCAAAGCTTTCCTTCATTCAACAAATTTTCTAAATATTTTTGGATTTTCATTCATAACCAATATTGTGAAACTTAATTTGTAGCCCGATGAAGGATACGCAGCAGTATCCGAAACGGTCACAAATTTCATTTAATTAAACATTTTTTTTAAAAATGTAATAAATTTGTAGAAGGGTCTTTTTTGAGGTTGTCGGAAATGTAATGGAACTGGAAAATTTAAAAAATATAAATTACAGAATGACAACCAAAATCAAAACTTAACTTATCCGATACTCTAACCTACCATCAATACTTACAAAATTATTTACTTATTAATTACAATTTAATCTTTGCATGTTATCATGTTATTAATGTAACATAAAAAGCATATTTATGAATAATCGTAGTATTTTGCAAGTAAATTCCCAATTAACATAACCACGAGAAAATACGTTTGGTTCAATTCGCTTGCAATGGACACTGGTTTAAGTGCTGTTCACTAACTACGTAGCGAAATGGCGCATGTGAACAATGCGGTATCATCGTGGATAGTCTAGATAAATGTCGCTTGGTCAGTCAAATATTATACTTAGTGACACTTCTTGATTGATGACTATGATTACTTACTATACTCAGAGGCTACAATGAAATTAACAAATTTTCGGCTTTACAGTAACAAACAATTGTTCAAGCCAGTCATCTCTTCTTTCTTTTCATTTTTTAACATGTACAAACTCTCCTTCAAACTTCTCTGGACTTCTCAGAAAATCGGTTTTACTCAACTAACGTTATGATTGGGCATGGAAAATCTTACATACGGCGAAAAAATGGGCTGGGCGCTATTCACCTAGACTGAGCCCCTTTTCTTTCCAGGCATTCGATCAAATCTAGGTTTAGGCTCCCTCAGCCGCACATCACTTTTAATCATCAGTCTTCTTAACCGCCTCACTCTTTCTTAACTTTTAAGCAGGGCTCGGATTCTGATAAGTCATTTTTCCATTGGTGCTTTTTAGATGCAGCTAACTTGTAAGTGAATTTTTATCACGACATAGGTGATATAAATGTTTAGTTATTGGGAATTTGTTGTCATTTTTCAATGTTTAGGAGATTTTTACGCATTTTGTTTCATTTTCTAGTTGTTTGTTATTTCATATTACAAATGATACAATAAAAACTTTGTTTATGCGTGTCAAAGTTCACGACGAAATTCACTACGCCAGTTGACTCAGTTTTTCGAACTCTCAATATTACACAGATCTTCGGTAACATCCTCGACCTTTCAAAACTGAAAGATCGGAGCTAAGGATTACATTTCGACCTAAAGTAAAGACTATATAAAATATAATTTTATGTAAATAAATATTATTTAAAATTGTAAAATGTATTGAATAAATACACATTTTTTTAAAAAATAGGTCATTTTCCCCTTATTTTTAAGTCATTTCATAGGTAATTTACCTCGTATTTTAAGTCATTTTTCTCACAAATTTGAAGTCATCACGATCCGAACTCTAGTTATCAGGAAAGGTCATCTCCCGTCCACCTATCACGCGGAATTTTTAAAGAATCTTATTACCACCCACATCTTTGATTCTTCATCATTTGAGGTTTGGAAATCTCAAACGTATTGTATCAAGGTTCTTGATACATATCGACAAAACATTAAATATTTTCAGATATTATTTCTGTTTGTATACAATTATTTGATGGCTTACTATGGTTAAAAATAAGTTTTATTTTCACAAATTCAAACTTTCAAAAATATATTCTACAAAATCTTTGTAAAAATAACATATTCTCGTTTATTGCCATAAATAACAAAGGGTTACGTCAATAAGTAAGTCGCAAGTTGCAGAACAACAAATCCCAATTTTATTTCCGTGGACAGGTTTTCCCCGTGTCTGTTAGGATGGAGAGTAACAAGAGACGATCGCCCGAAGCGCGTTCTAAAGGCTGCACTCCAAGTCCTGTGTAGAACGTCGTGCGCGGGCGGGCGGCTGAAGTTGCGTTACGTTCACGCGCGCTGTGCATCCCCGACAATTACTGCGGGACTCAAAACAGATCCAGAAGGATTTGCTCTTGCAGCACCTCACTCCAGTCACGAGGAGAGGGCTTCCGGGCACGGAAGGCTCAACGAACGAGTAGTTTATTTTTACCTTTCATCCTGAGTCGAGGCGACCTCCGGTGCTTTCAAAACATTCACCCCCCACAAACAGTTCCGGTTTTACGCCATCTTGTAAAGTTGTGGTGATTGTGCGTTTTGAAACTCCTAGTGTACTACAGCTCAAGTTCAATCCTCATGGTGATTTTAATCCTGGAAGCAACGCCCAGGAGTAATCTTTTCAAATTGCGTCACGCTGTTCAATCGACCCCTGAGAGCTGGAACGTTTCTGCTGAAAAACAATGGGTGATATAAACAAAAATGTGTAAGTACTTCAGAGCAATTTATCACGAGTACAAGTAGGAACTACTACTTCTCAGAAGCAATTGCTTCTTTTCATATGAATAAAAAGTTTCGAGAAACTGAGCATTTACTTCTCTGAGTAATTGCTCACAAACTGATCTATTGCGATTGGTCGATTTTAGTCTAAAGCAGACGAAAATAGACCAATCGCAACAGAACAGGTACTGAGCAATAACTAATTTAAACAAATGCTCCGAGTTCCTCGAAACGTTTTATTCATATGAACCTGCGTTACCGCTCGACGCGCGCTTGTTCCTAATAGTTTCGACCGTTAAGGGCAAGTGGTTTATTATTCCTCTCTAGTAAATTATCACAACCAGAAAATTTTCGACTCCTTAGACGATTTACAACACACACTTTTAATTTAGAACAAACATACCAATTTCCTCGCCGAATACTTTCAAGGTTTCGGAAAGATAAATTACATCCCCCCTAAACAACATATTTATTACCTCTCTCCCTCATTCAACTCAAATTTCTTAAAATATGTAATTACAACTTTTTAGTTTAATGGAATATGTATCTTTGACGTTATACTATCAATAATCTCTACTTCAGGTTCCCTATGAGATCCAAATCGTCATTGACATCAATTTGATGATGATGTAATGTTAAAACTCCTGAAACACCTTGTCGAAATCGTAGGAAATATTCCATAATTTATTCACTCACAACCTAAAACCTCACAACCAGATCACAACAGCCGTGTATAACCTCTCTTCTATCCATTAATACGATTTCAGTCATATACAGTGGTTGCTCCGAAAACGCGAAGTAAATGCTTCCCACTAGAAGCTAATTCTCGATTTTATTCATACGCGAAGTAAGCGATTGGTCCTCGGTTGACCAATTACCAATGGAGAAATTGCCCAAAATACGAGCGATTACTCACGTTCTTTATTGACACAGTTTGAAGCAATTGCTTTGAAAACTCGAGAAAGACGTAATAGCTCATTTTTATCCATATCACCCAATGTCTGCCCTCGCATCGCTAGACAAGCCGGAAGCTCAGACAGATTTTCCTCGGCGAATGTCTGGAACATCCACCATGGAGTTCCGACTAAGTCCTCAACATTCATCTCCTTGGGCCCTAAAAATCATTTGGATGGAAGCCATTTTACGGAGGACGCCGTTGCCCGAAAGGATCCTCGTTGGATGCGTTAGTAGGAACAAAACGATGCAGCTGCCTTCAAAGCACTTGGAACGCGGTGTTGCTTGCGTTCTCAGTGATGCAGGTGACTGCGTACAAAAGTAAAATCGATTTGGGAATGATTCAATTTAGTTTTCAATATCCTGTTTTGCGACTTAATTATTGGCTTACCATCGTACGGGATGATATTTTTTAAAATAGTAATATGACTTCAGTAGCTTACTCGAGTTCGCACGAGATACCTTTGCACTCTACGATCGTCGGACAGTTTATTTCGACAGTAATGACACGACACGAGAGTATGCAGTCAACGACCGTTAAAATGCGTGCGTTGGCATTTTAACGATCGTCGACTGCATACTCTCGTGTAAACTCTATTTTGCGTATAAATTTGGTAAGTCTGTTGCATTCTTGACTCATAACACAAAATCTGAAACTACAGAACGTGTCATAAATGAGGGAAAATCCTTGTACTACTCAGATTTATTCAACGTAAATACGTCACTAACTTTCCAATTTTATTATATCCATGACGATATATCCATGGTGATGGCTTATTAACCGGATTCACATTAATAGGCTACTGGAATAATTTTACAGCGGTGTTGCCTTACGATGACAGATATATTCATATATTTTCTGCTCCTGGAAGTTGTTGGGTTTTATTCGTTCTTTTTCCTACAACCACAGATATGTTCTTATATTATTACCTTTTTCTCTCCGTAGCCCGTTTACAGACTTTTCCATTCAATGGAATTTCTCAACAAACGCGTTTATTGAAGTAGCACTGACAATTGTCGACTACATTTCCTAGGTTGCATACGTCTGATTTGACGAAAGAGGGTACATTTAAGTTCATACCAATGTGAACAATTTGTGCGTACATTACAACTCTCCACTGAGGTTCGAAGAAGATAAAGATACTTTCAAAATATTGTGTGGTTCATTATATTATTTTGTGTTTTTCTTCTGAGGATATTCGGTTACTCTGAAAACTAATCAATCCTCTTCTGCAGTATTATATCTTGCGTTCGTCCCTCCGCCTCTGCGCTTTGCATAAAATCTCTGCGAGGTCAGCCACGCTAGTTGGTACTGCGAACCTCTTCGTTCCTCAGAGGGCGCGAGGATGAGCCAACGCTTGTTCTGTTTCAAAGTTTTGATCACCGTCTGTCACACACCTCGTATTACACAAACAGAAAAGAAAGTTGATGTCTATTTTCCCGCATTTATAGCTCGCTCTGTATATTTCAAACTCGCAATCTATAATTTATACACAATCTATTAAATATGCCTATCAAGTCCAAGTTAAGAAAATGAGTTTGTAAATCATACCCTAACGAACATAGGGGCACTCACTGTTTTGGACAACGGAAGAGGCAGTTTGTGGAATTAAGTTCAAGAAATTTGGTGAAACATTGAAACGCTGTTATGTTGCTACCTGAACTTAATACACTATGGGAGAATTATATAACGTCTCACATTGTTATTCGTGTCACCTGTACCGAGGTTTCGGATAATGCGAATTAATGCATTTTCAAATTAAACAGCGAAGTGTACCCGCCAATGAATACGCTGAATGCGAACACATGATCAGGTATGTACCACAACTGATACTTGCCACGAGTCATCAATAGACATGACCAAAAACCATAGCATCAGATCATTCGATGCAATTTATTTCACTTGTACATATGTATGGTCCTTCGAACTTTTTTCAATTAAGTGAGCAGACATCTTATCAGGATAATAATGATCCTGTACACTGTAGTCATTCAAAATGGCACTCACCTCACCTACCGTCTTGTAATGCCTACAGAACATCATCACAGTAATCAAAACCAATAAGAACAACACCAATGAAAGTAATGCCTCAATTGTGTAGAGTTTACTGGAAATTAACCCCATAAAGCTGACAGCGATATGGGCATCGGCGGGCTGTATATTGGTGTCATAGCTTATGAGTATGTAGTCGTAAAAGTCTGAGGATGAATTCTCAGTACGGCGTTTTACAGGTGATTCTATTAATGACGATGAATCTGTACTACAATTCAGATCTTTCACTATTTTGCTGTACTCTCTTCTACCTTTGTTTTGGGATAATACACAGTAAATCGGATCAGAACTTGATAGATCAGTCTTTTTTGATTTCGCCCACTTTATTAATTCGGGCAGTTTGCAGTCACAGTAAAAACGATTAACGCGCAAATTAATGACTTTCAAATGGCTTAATGGAAAAAACACCGAAGGTGTTAATGATGTGATCGCGTTGGAACTTACATCCAGTTCGGTTAGGGACGGAAGGCACACAAAATTCGCAGCTGTAATAGTAGACAAAGCACACGTGCCTAAATTCAAAATCTTCAGTGAAGTTGAACATATAAAGGGAGCAGAGGGATTCAGTTGAATTAAATTACCCTGAAAATTCAGGCGTTCTAATTTTGTATTATTCATAAACACAAATGGGTTAATGTTTTCAAGGTTATTATATGACAAGTCAATGGATGTAAGTTTTTCTAACGCACTGAATGCATCACTTGATATATTTTCAATCAAGTTTAAGGAAAAGTTTAAATCTGTTAAATTTGGAAACCTGTTGAGACCTTCCAGAAGGTCGATATTATTGTTTGAAAAGTCGATGTTCGAGATTTTTCTTCTTATATCAGAATCGATAAGAAGAATTGTACTTGCTAGTCGTCTTCCAGAACAATCGGTCTTCCTCTCCTCCAATTCTAAGGTGCATCTGGGAGCCTCAGATGTGTGCACATACACGATTAGTATTCCAGAAAAAACCAAGAAGGTAAGGATAATATTACGAATCATTAACTCCATTTCTAGCTTCTATATATATAGACTTTCTTCACTCTTAGATACAAACAAAAAAATGATTCAGGACGCGGCGTTGGATGCTGTTACTTGATTATTGTTTCTTCATCTCGCTTTTATGCATTTTTTTCAATTTGATTTTGCTAGCCATACCTGCAACAGGTTGAACGAACATAATTTATTAAACATATAAGATACACATTAACAAAATTGGACTACGTACTTAAAAAAGATAAACAATAAAATTGAATAAATAAAAAATATATAAGAAACTACATTGAATCTTGGGTTTAGAACACTACGTAACAAAAATTATATTCTAAAAAAAATTATGTAATCTAATTAAAATATATATTTGGAAGAAGTCGGGGGGGGGCACGGTCGGGCGGGCACAGGCAACGGATAGGCAAGACAAAGCGAGGCAAATAGTAAGAATGACAGACAGTAAGAATAACGTTCTGAAAATAATTTGGTATAGTGCTTCCCATTATGTGATACACGTAGATGCACACTCGAACCAACTGCGGGGGAGAGCCTGACAGCGTGAGACGGACAGCGCGAGACGGACAGCGCGAGACGGACAGCGCGAGACGGACAGCGCGAGACGGACAGCGCGAGACGGACAGCGCGAGACGGACAGCGCGAGACGGACAGCGCGAGACGGACAGCGCGAGACGGACAGCGCGAGACGGACAGCGCGAGACGGACAGCGCGAGACGGACAGCGCGAGACGGACAGCGCGAGACGGACAGCGCGAGACGGACAGCGCGAGACGGACAGCGCGAGACGGACAGCGCGAGACGGACAGCGCGAGACGGACAGCGCGAGACGGACAGCGCGAGACGGACAGCGCGAGACGGACAGCGCGAGACGGACAGCGCGAGACGGACAGCGCGAGACGGACAGCGCGAGACGGACAGCGCGAGACGGACAGCGCGAGACGGACAGCGCGAGACGGACAGCGCGAGACGGACAGCGCGAGACGGACAGCGCGAGACGGACAGCGCGAGACGGACAGCGCGAGACGGACAGCGCGAGACGGACAGCGCGAGACGGACAGCGCGAGACGGACAGCGCGAGACGGACAGCGCGAGACGGACAGCGCGAGACGGACAGCGCGAGACGGACAGCGCGAGACGGACAGCGCGAGACGGACAGCGCGAGACGGACAGCGCGAGACGGACAGCGCGAGACGGACAGCGCGAGACGGACAGCGCGAGACGGACAGCGCGAGACGGACAGCGCGAGACGGACAGCGCGAGACGGACAGCGCGAGACGGACAGCGCGAGACGGACAGCGCGAGACGGACAGCGCGAGACGGACAGCGCGAGACGGACAGCGCGAGACGGACAGCGCGAGACGGACAGCGCGAGACGGACAGCGCGAGACGGACAGCGCGAGACGGACAGCGCGAGACGGACAGCGCGAGACGGACAGCGCGAGACGGACAGCGCGAGACGGACAGCGCGAGACGGACAGCGCGAGACGGACAGCGCGAGACGGACAGCGCGAGACGGACAGCGCGAGACGGACAGCGCGAGACGGACAGCGCGAGACGGACAGCGCGAGACGGACAGCGCGAGACGGACAGCGCGAGACGGACAGCGCGAGACGGACAGCGCGAGACGGACAGCGCGAGACGGACAGCGCGAGACGGACAGCGCGAGACGGACAGCGCGAGACGGACAGCGCGAGACGGACAGCGCGAGACGGACAGCGCGAGACGGACAGCGCGAGACGGACAGCGCGAGACGGACAGCGCGAGACGGACAGCGCGAGACGGACAGCGCGAGACGGACAGCGCGAGACGGACAGCGCGAGACGGACAGCGCGAGACGGACAGCGCGAGACGGACAGCGCGAGACGGACAGCGCGAGACGGACAGCGCGAGACGGACAGCGCGAGACGGACAGCGCGAGACGGACAGCGCGAGACGGACAGCGCGAGACGGACAGCGCGAGACGGACAGCGCGAGACGGACAGCGCGACGCGGACAGCGCGAGACGGACAGCGCGAGACGGACAGCGCGAGACGGACAGCGCGAGACGGACAGCGCGAGACGGACAAAGTTAGTCGGGCAATGTCAGGCGAATGTGTCCGACGGAGTGTCTCCGACAGGGTCAGGCCCAGTGTGACACGGGACGGGACACATCGAACGGGTCAGAGCGTCTGAGTCAGACTGATAAAAAAGACGATATCAGAAGTTTATTGGCGGATATTAGCGGATCTCAGAACGTGTATAATCGTTGAAACTTCGAAATTGATTTTCCTCTGCATTACACAAGTTTCTTTATGCTACGTGTTAGCTCTTCGGAATGCTCTATTAGTATAATGTAGCAACAAAATAATGGCTAACACTAAATCTTGCAAAACACGGAACCAGAGATCTCCTGCAATTATTGCACGCATGGACTCGGCAACAATAGGCGGGCGGTTTGCGCACATACGAGTTAAGGTAAGAAATATCGGTGTGTTTTTTACTTTCTTGTATACATACGAAAAATAGAGAATTTTATGTAATACTGCGAAAAATCAATTTCGAGATTTTAACTAATAAAAACGTTTTGGAATACTCTAATACAGATTTTTTTCTTCAAAACATTAGTCTATGAACAACACTAGCTATTCACAAGATTTTTCTAAAACTAATATTTCACGATCAATTTGATTTGACACGAAGCTTTGATATTTTTTTAAAGCTTTACATTTTGGGTCTACTTTACACAGAGCTCCAAGACCATTTTCAACATTTTCCGAAAAATGGCTCCATATCATTTGTTTAAATTCCTAATAAGGACAGAACGAAACACAAAGATGTCTGGGTCAGATTATTATTGTTAATTCTTAATATTAAAAAATTACAAAAGTTTCAAATTGTTTATCTCCTCGAAGAACTACAGTTCAAAATATTTTATCAAATGTAAATTATTCTCCAGAATTATTTCGTTCATTGTGGAGAATTTCGTGTACATTTTTTAAATTGTAGTTTTCGGACAACGTAAAACAAAATTTCCTCAAAAAGAGAAAAGAAAACAATATTTTAAAAGTAAATAACTTTAAACTTTTGGTTCAGATAAAGCTAACTACACTGAATACCATGATATATACGCCATTTTGATGTATTGGTTTAATACTTAAAAAAATATACAAATTTTAATTTTTTGATGTACTTCTCATGTCGTATATATTTTCTGTACGGGCTATTTTTGTTTACAGTATTGCAGTGAGCAGAAGTGATTCAAATGATTTTTTGTGAAGTCTATCAATTGAAAAGTTTATCGGAAAACTGTGCATTTTTAGAAACACTCAAACATTTTCTCAAAAATGGTTCAAAAATTTTCAATCAAAATTTGCATATAAGTCTAGATTTTACTCATCTATAATATTCTTAGATTCATTATTTCAGCTTCATTATTACAACATGGAAAAAAATGAGAAAACTTGAAAAAAGTTTTAAGCCCCCACAGGGCAGCTGGAAAGAGGGCGGAGCAAAACAGGAAAGATAGTCCAGACACAAGAGAATAGGAAAGTAACTGGCACGAGAAAGTCTGTGCCATTTTGTCTTAGTTCTACTATTTGTATTTGGTATTATGAATTCCCCCAAATATAAAATCATATTTCAAAAATGCTAGGAAGGTAATCGAAATTACGATAAAGAAAATATTTTGTCTCAATTAAAAACACAAATAAGACACAAACAAGACGTTTCCACAATTTTTCGAATAGTCTTTCGAGAATAACTACCTTACATAGTGACTTTTTCCAAGTATAGTAGTTTTAGACAAGTATTTATAAGTCAAAATTTGAATTAAAAATTAACATTGAAAACTGAAAAAATACTTATGGAGATAGAGTATTTTCGATATCAGGCAGTTAAACTAATCCGTAATTACGTCGCTTAGTATACTAAAACAATAAAAAAAAATTAAAAGCCGATGAGGGACCCTACATATGTTGCTTTTAAAATATTAAGGCAATGATAAAGCAGAGGATATTCATCCACGTTGAAACATCTCATAATTCCAGCTAATACTTCTAATTTTATTCAGGGAATGTCATTTCTATTTTAATTCAAGGAAATCACCTAATTGACTTCTATTTCAGATTTCCCCTTTACTAGTATATCGTACATATTTTGGAGGATTTTTGAATTGTTGCCAATACGTGATTTCTTATCATGAGAAATGCGAATCCTCATACGAGAAAAATTACACAATATTGGGTACATTACTTAATTGCCAGTTCTAGAGTCGCCTCCAACATGATCATAAGCAAGAAACAATTGCGCGAATTTTGTAGACACACAGAAATAAGCATATAAACAGCATTTGACAGTTTAAGTAATGGAATATATAGTCTAAATTGATTTCAAATTATATAATTATAGCATTATATATAATCACATTATTATGTCACAGTAAAAATTATTCAAACGAGATAGTTCCTATTCAATCCCAGCACATCAATAGAACTACAGCATTGTTAGCATGTAAAAAAAGCTTTGTTATGGATAAAATAATTTTCGATAAATAGCCGACTTTTTTTCAAATAGGATAGCGTTTTCAATTAACAGAAGAAAAAACCAAACATTAAATTATTGGGAAAGTACCATCTGTCAGATATTTATATCATTTAAAGAGACGCACATATAGTTATTGTTCTCTTCCATTTAGTGTTAAAAGTTAATTTTAGTATGCTAGTGTTACGTCAATGATACATGATCAATGGTTGTGTATCAGATTTAATATAGTAATGTTAGGGTGACATTTGTATGCCAATGTTGTGATGCCCATATGTCATTGTTAGTAGGTTCAATATATTAATGTCGATAATAATATACGTGTATATGTATATATATATATATATATATATATATATATATATATATATATATATATATATATATATAATAGTAACGTAAAATAAGAATTAATTTTGTTTGCCATACGTCCTAAAAAAACGGGATATGTATCATATACCGACAGGTGCCGCCAGAGTTTTCTTTATTTCTGCCAGTCCTGAGTTTTTACTATTCTAATTCACAGCCTTACAAAAAAATGCGTTTTAGGACTACGTATGAACTATATCACAGAACTAAAACTACGTGTGAACTATATCACAGAACTATGTGCTACATAAGAGAATGCATTCCTTTATTAAACAAATATATTTACACTAGTCTTTTTTAGCTACAATCTGAGTTCAAAAATAACTTAAAAAAGGTATAGTGTGTTTTCAATCGAAGAGCATTCTGTCTCTCTCAAGGGGTTTAGTGCAAGAAAAACTGGAATGCATGGGCGAAAAGGGCTCAGTGAACGTTTTCATTTTGACCAAAGTCCTGCTTTATTTAAAATTGTATTAAAATGCCTTGAAATACTTCACTTTTGCTGAGGAAAAATAAGGAAATGGCTTGGATAACATAGAAAAGTCAGTGAAATTCGTCCTAGAAAAAGAGGTCACTGTGACATTCTTGAAAATGTGCAATGTAAATTATCTTGAACTATTTAGATTGTAATACGATTTATTCCATATACTATTTAGTTGTTTATTTTTATACAATTTGCTCTGAAATATATTTCAGATATCCTAAAGTCCATTGCTATCCTTATGGCAACCCTATATACACTATAATAAGTAATATACTGTGTTAACGTTAGTCTGTGAAGTTTAGTAAGTAGGCCAATGTTGATTAATATTTCGTTGAAGTATGAGAGTGTATAATTTGGTAGTGAGAAGGAAGAACAGACATTATGACACGAGGCACGCCACTCTAACGATGAATGTTTTTAAAATCTCCGTCGGCCGATAGTGGAGAGCTGTGCCGCGCTCCCACTGCTCGCTCCCCCCACCACCTTGCACGCCTCACCCACGGCACGAACACTGCAGCGCAGCCAACGTCCTGGCAGAACGCCATTAGTCAGGCACGAGGGCGCCAGCTGCGGCGTTTCATAGCTCAGGTTAACAACGAAGAAAGCCGCAGTCACACTTTTTATATCAATTTCTATTGCAATTTTAAGGTTAAATTATTTCGTATGTAATTCAAGACACATTTACGTTCTCAATAAAAGCATACCCTACAAATACACCAGGAAAAAATCACATTTCCCTTCCTCATATGATAAATTTCACTGTGGTTGTGTGCAGCACGGAAACAATTCATGAATGAAGGAACAGTCTTGCAATAAAAAGTTTACGTCGTGGCGCACTGATGGCAGAAGAAAAAATTACGCCGTTCGCATCAAATCAGGGTAGTAACATTGCAAAATCATATGCATCCTGTTGATTCACGAAAATGATGCATCATATTGACACAATATTGAAAGGAAGTGTAATGTTTTCCAACAATGAAAGTGAATAAGTTTGACTATTTGTATTTTAATTAAATTTAAAATATAAAAATGTTCATCCGTGATAGCGGTCCTTATATAGCAAACATACTTCATTAGCTGAACTAACGTTCAGTGTACACACAATTCAACTTATACACAGCCACTAACATATACATCTTAGTTGTCAAAAAGGTTTCTATTATAAAAATCAGGTTCATGTGATATAACGCCACACTATCTTGAAGGTGCCAAGGACGCAGAGGATAGCGATGGAAAGTTTGCGATGATAATCGTTCGTGCGTCAGTAGAAGAACAGAACGCGCAAGAGGTACTCACAGCAGAAACGCTGAAGCTTGACGGAGCTCGCTGGTGTTGACCGACCGCGTCAGCTAGCATTTGCTCCCAGCTCGTGCGCGCAGGGCCGTTCGCCGTTGTTATTCGCTCGCCGCCTCTTGTAACGAACGTTGCGTTGGCTGGCGGCCGAGCGCTGGCCTCGCGTATCGACGGGCTGTGACTCCGGGACGGCCCCCTCCATTTTCCCGCCCCCGCTTCTCCCCTCCGGGCCGCTTCGCATCGCTCCAAGCAGCCAACTTCTCCACCGCAGAAGATAGCCCTGCACTCTCTATACGCGACTGGTTGGTAACATTCAGTAGATAATCACAAAGCCATTACTCATACCGCGCGCTAATGGCTTTAAGAATGGCAATACTTTTGCCTCTGTTTGGCGTTTTGTTTTTTTCCCAGTTTCGGGACTACTCCGCTTTAAACACAGTGGCACTTCTACGTCACATGATTGACGGAGAGGGGGGACACTATCATCCAATCGGAACTTACATTTTTGGTATAAGAGGTTCCAATTGGGTACAGTACCCCCTCTCCTTCCAGCTCGTGTGCCACTACGTTTAAATGGGAGTAAACCAGCAGCATGTAAAAAATTTACTTGGGCGCAGGAGAGGGTGTTCTTGTGCATCGCCGCTCTCTCGGACGAAAAATGCACAAAAAAATTACATATAAAAATACGTCATATCGTTTCGTCATAACATAAAATAAATGTCTGTACTCTACGGCATTGTTCTAAAGTGAAAAAATATAACATTATATTAAAATCCACCACTACTGATGAGGACAAGCTGAGCTGCGGAGATTCGCCAGTATTGAATCTCGGCCTGCGCAGACATAAAGGAAGTGTTAATATACACAGGTCTGAAAGTTCTGTTTAAGCGACCGCGAGTCTCTTTGCCATTTTGTAGTCAAATCCTCGCCCATGACAAGTGCTGTCCCGCTCGCCGAGCAACACAATGCTACCCTCACCACTGCGAGAACCACCAATCCCTAGTAAAACAATTAATAGGTATCAGAACCACACAGACCACCACGCATCATAGATCACGTACACCCATGCAGACATTTTTTATGCGCACGCCAAACCTACTAGTGCCACTGTGGTCTGTCGCTTCACTTCGTGTCATCATTTGTCAAGTGTCCTATCATATCAAGCCATTTTCTTTTTCATAAATTTTGATAGTGTCATTATAGTGGTGAATCATTGTATACTCGCATTCGCCTAGATGTCATTAACTTTATTGCAAGAATGTTTGCAAAATCCAGTAAAACGTAACTTTCTAGTGAAAACAGAAGTTACAAAGACAGCTGGGAGAGTGATTATTTTAATGCTAACAATAAGGAATAACAGTGTTAGTGTGCATGCACGTTGTTTAAGTGGTTGAAGAATATAATGTGCGAAGACATTACTCAACAATGCATGAAAACATGTTTAGTTAGATAGTGCGAAGAACGTTTAAGAGAATAGTGCAGGTCTCAAGTTCATTAGAAAACAAAATTTTTGGAAAATTGGAAAAGTTGAAATTTTTTTCGAAGTCTTCCTACAATTAAAATACTAAAGATAGATATTTTTGCCTTAATGAAATCTGTTCCTTAAATTAGGATTTTGAAACAAGGACATTTTTCGAAAATTTGATTACTTTTCGCTTAATTTTACATGAAAACACGGGAGTGAAAGAACGTGCAGTTTCAGCACCACTTGTTACTGAAAAGTGTCGCGAGAAGTTAAAATTAATAGCTACTGAAAACATTTTGGGGGAGAAATTACCCTCATCCCCCTCCCTGTGGGTCCGCGCCAGCCTACATAAACAGATGAAAGTCGGCGAGTTCAAACAACAAACTGGTATGTAGTAAATTATTACACTCTCAAACACATTATTTGTATGCATCTTAAGTCGTGTCTTTTGATCTGGCAAAGGCAAAATAAAGCTTTTGCTGATGGCAGTTTAATTAAAAAGATAGGAAACTTATTGAGTAAACAATTGTTTTTAAGCTGCAGTTCACAAATTCAAAAAGATATTGATGAATTCAATAGAAGATTTGACGAAATGTATAGTCTCAAAAGCAGTTAACTGATGTATAATAATTCCCTTGGAGCTACCATTGATGATGATACCTACCTACCTCACCTACAACTTGCGTTGTGTGATCTTCAAGCTGACATGTTCCTAATGACCATGCAAAGAAAAGGGTTATGATTTTTTCAAAGAGCTCTCTACGGAGAGATTATCAAATTTGGGACATTTTGGACTGAATCAATGTTCGGAGGCACGTAGATTTGTGAAAGTGTGGTTTCCTCCATGAAATCCATCAAAAGCCACAATAGAAGCAACATTACAGACTCTTCCTTACTTCATCTCATGAGACTGCAACAACTGGAGGTGGTCATTCCTTCATTGTTCGATGTAGCCGATAGACCACACTGTTCACATTAAATACTTTTCACTATTAATATGGTAACGTTTGTCTTAGTTCTGAAAAATGTCCATAAATTTCCTTTAAACTCTCCATGTAAAAATAGTCTACCAATAAAAATAAATACTACTTTTTTGTTTAATTTAAGTTAAGCCTTGCAGTGTTGCTCACTGTCACTAAAAATGATTTATTACTGGAAGGGCGGCGACTATACTGAAGGGTTGTTCTGGCCCTTTGAGGCCTTGCAAGTTGTATACCCCTGGTTTTGCCGCTAGCCTTGACCAGACGGACGGGGGGACAGAAAAAAGTATACGTTTTGCCGTCAATCAATCTTACGGCATCAAGAACATACAAATATACATTCTGATTACTCAACGTGTTAGAGGAAGTAAATTACTACACATAGGAACAACATTTTCCACTTTTTCGTTATCAGGGACCGGAAATAAGGTTTTTTCTGTCGAAATTTGCCGTTTTTCCCACAGCATTACAATACTTTCTCTATATTGTGTATGCAGTATGAGCATCGTCATGTGTTCGGAATTTGAGTAGACAGTTGGTCGATTGGAAGGCAGCTTCGTGACCATGGTACCCTAACCACGGTGGTAGATTGGGTGGGGGAGAGGTCGGTGGCGTCTAAGGCGGGGAGGAAGGGAGAGCGGAAATTATTAGTCGACGTCCTGTCTGAGCGAGGCGCTGGGGTTAACTGCCATCATTTTGCTTTCTGCCACTTTACTTCCTCGTATACTATCACGTAGTATGTTACTTTCAAGTATATCACTATGTAGTAGGCATGGAGAAAGTTATGCAATGCTGCAGCGACAAGGACCGGCCTTTTCGTACAGAAAGACTTGAGTTATAGGTGTTTGATAGCGAAAAAAATGATTTTTCTTGCTCCTAATATGTTCTATTCCCGCATATGTAGTGAAGTCAAAATCCACGTCTTGCAGATCATTTTTTTATTATTTATTTATTTATTGAAGGTCGCTTCAACTACTAGGTCATTAGCGGCCACTATTGCGTGTAACGGTATGGTAACTATGAGGATGACACGATATAATGATGATAGGGGTGTGAAAGGGCGAACACAATACAACCCTGCCCGAGGCGGGGCTCGAAACCCAGTCCTTCGCTCCGAGATCGCTATGGCACTTCTGCCTTAGCGATCTCGGCCATCCGGACCGGCCGCGGATCCTTCATTTTGCTTTTCTTGAGCTTTTCGGCCTTGCATTACAATGCTTACAAAACACTATGAAGAATTACATAAAGATTTAGCTGATGTGGCTAGAGCAACTCGGTCTCAAGGGTCGCGGGTTCGAGTCCCGCCGTGGGCAGGGCTGTTTGTCCCTCGTCTTTCATGTATGTTGTCGCGGATTGAGTCTGCTGACCACAGACCGAGGAGCCCGCGTGTGTGTCTAGTGTAAAGGTTAATATGTGACCACATGAGGGACAGAGTGGGTACCCGGCGCGTATAATCGACAGTCCCCGAAGCTGGCAGAAGATCTAGGAAGAAGGAAAGAAAAAAGTACATAAAGACGGCTCTACACATTCAGTATTCCGTGAATAGCGAACGACCCTTCCCCGAATCCCGATTACAGTGGATGATTTGCTGAGCGGCGAATATCTGATGCTCGCCACCTTTTTATTATTATTATTATTATTATTATTATTATTATTATTATTATTATTATTATTATTATTATTATTATTATTATTATTATTATTATTATTAAATACTTTTCTGATAGAACGTACAAAGCCACATTACAGAATTGTTTGGTTGTGAAACATATACGTACATAATAAAACACCGTAAAAAATAAGGAAGGTGACCCCACTGGACTCAATGGAAAATCAAGGTGAGGTGTTTAGAAGCTTTTGCTGGTGGTTTGTGAAATGAGTGCGGTAACGGGGCTTATGATTTGAGGATAGAATTGCAGTTACGAGGGACGGAATGTATCTTTGAGAAATCTGGAGGAGATGCGGTTTAGATGAGGATGAGTGTTCTTTCTTAATGAGAATGTCGGTTGGAAAAGGAGGGTATGAGGCTTGTTGAAAAATCTTTCGGAGAGGCGGGCGATGTGCTGGGCCAGTGGAGGGACTTTTAGGTCATTGTGAATTACGGTCCCAACCCACCGCTTTCCGGCCCATCGGGATTGGGCGCACAGTAGCTCGCTGCTCGGCGATTGCCGATTGGCTGGAACCGCCTTAAGAACGTCATTACTAAAAAGCGGAATTTGATGACCTAAACCATTGCCAAAAAATTATCAATAAAATGCTCCTAAAATGCTTAAGAAATGTCCTAAAAAAGGAAAATTGCGTAAAGAATTTGATTAAAACCACTTCAGATGAATAACTCAAGCTGTTGGGTATGTTATTGATGTAATCGATGCTTCTTCCTTTTTTTCAAGTGAACTTGCAAACTTTGGATTTGGACTGTTCTTTAAAAGAAAATATCTGTCTTTATTTATGGCGAAATCGGCCGAACTGACAATGGCGCTGATAAATGTCACAAGAACCTTAGATTACACAGTTCTCACAACGGCTGACATTACAACCTTACATAATACTTGATATTACAACATACATTATATGAGCGACGAAATCGAATAGGTTACTTGTGAATTCAGAGGTGTACATTTATTACACCCAGTAAAAATTGTTTGAAGCAAGTACCAATAAAATTATTTTAAAATCGATGAAATTCGCGAAAAATACAATAAAAATGGCCTAAAAAGGTAAAAACTGACTAACTAATCGAAATCAACGAAAAATGAAAAGATAAAAGGCAAAAATGGGTCATTTCGTTTCGTCATAATATAAATTGAATTTCTCTACTAAACGGCATTGTTCTCTACTAAACGGTCTCTACTAAACGGCAAAGTGAAAAGAAAAAAAATGACATTACATTAAAATCCTCCTCCTAGTAATAATTAAATAGATCTTGGAAATATAATTTAGGTAAATCAAAAATAATTTTTTACAATACAATTGATGAACGTAATAATTTAATTTGGTTCGGAAAAATATATCATGCTGAGATAACAAAGATTTCTTAAGTAATGAACACAAGGGATTCTATGGACGGTTTCATGAGAAGAGACCGGAAAAATGTGTAGTATGAAACGTCAAAAAATGTACATAAATATATAATGAAAGCAGTGAGAATATGTAATAAATATGTAAAATCGGATACAATATGTAATATTGAAATACACTAATTATAAAACGCAATTACCAAATACGAAATTACATTTCACAAAAATTACACCAACAAATTTTAACAATAATGCAAATGTTATAAAAATCATTTAGAGAGCACACTCATTTGGATACCCACTTTGCACCATACAACTTTCCCACCAATAATCTATTGCTATACAAAACCGTAGTTTAGCAGCCAGGCTAGTCGCAATGCAAGCCATCGTACAAACTGGCGGTATCTACGACCAGCAAAGAATCACTGTAGCGTGCAGCATTCCCATCAAGGTGTTAACGTGCGATCGCCAAAGTTTATCGGAAAATAAGGTTTTGGATCACGAAACCCGGCGTCAGTGACACTTTTGGGAATGCCGCGGTGTGACATGTCAAAACATGCCCTCATATTTTTTTCATTGAATTTACATGTCCTTCTGATACCACGATGTAAATTTTGGCTGCCGATACATACTGCCAATTACTTTAAAAATGTCTGCATATGCCAACATTTTCGTACCATTTTTCGTTTCTTCAGAGAACTTGGACAGCCCTCGCAAGCCGAGCGGCGAGCGTGCGGGCGCCGAGGTTTTGAGGGCGTTGTAGAGGGTTGTTTCCTCAAGGCCAAATGACACTCGGTGGGAGCAGGCCATTCCCAGTACACTCAATGCTTTTCTTATTGTAAAAGTCCATTTTATTTGAGATATTTTATTTCCTTACCAATGAAAGTTTGTTACTTTTTTCATTATGAATATCGTCAATATGCATAATTATTAAATATTGAAAACGTATATCATATAACTGCTGAATCACTTTACATTTACATTATGTAAAGAAGAGATTTAAGAGTCGTTTTATGAATCAAATTCACATGTCATGGCCTGATTTTCGTTTTTTGTTCGCGAAAATTACCGATCTTTAATTTGTGCCTAATTGTGTCGATAAATCAATTTTCTCATTCGAAAATTCCGAAAGACAACTTTACCGCACTTTTCCAGTTTCCACACACCTTTTGCGTGTGATTACACAACTGACTGTGTGTGACTACCAACTGGTAAGGATGGAAGATGAGCGGTTGCGGGAAGGTTTATCACGACGAAATGTATTTCTTACAAAAATGAACAACAGATAAAACTAAAATGGAAAATATTGTATTAGTAGTTTAGACTGTGCATAGTTAATATTAGTGTTATTAGTTTTATTATTTCAGCTGCTAGGAGGGGCAGCTGCCTCCCCGCCTGCCCCTCGCAGGAAACGACCTTGGAAGAAGAGTCGGCCGCTTGCGGCGAGCAGTGGTTTTGATTCACAAGCGAGCGCGCTGAGTAACACCTGCTTTGCACGGTTGGCCATTTTCACATCGGTGAAAACAGCGCCAATTTGCAAATTCTGGATGTTTTTTAATTGACTTGCTGCGTTTAGCGGCACCCAAAAGTTTGATTGTGAGATTAATACTTCATGTGCTTCCGATGAAAAGGAGAATTAAGACAGATTTCGACAAGTCACATTCGCGGCATCCCTTGTCAGTTCACTGGCGCGCACTTCCCGCCATTGAGATATCTGAAGCAGGCGCGACGGACTATAAGAACATCTGAACGCGTCTTAGTAAAGCCCGTCTCGATTCACAGCATTCAGTAATAATGTAAGAAAAGTTATGATTTTTTGAAACTACTTCTTTTCATAAAAAAGTAGGTACAACATGGAAAAAAGTTGATAAAATAAAAAATATATAGTGAAAAAAGCAAAATATGTAACATATGTAATGTTGTACTAAATATGTAAAAATACGTAACGAAAAAATTGGATATTGTGTTAGAATGGGGACGGTTCGCCAGGATTAGTTTTGTGAACGGTAAATAGAATGACAAAAAATATGTAATTACATAAAAATCCAATCTCTATTCATGAGCAATAATAGCGAGACGTAGCAATTTATGCTTCAATAAACAGCACTGGCTTCCGTCATATGAAATGCGAGACTTACGGTGTTGTAGTGCACGATAATTGGTACCCTTAAAAACACGTCAACACGTAGGATACAAGTAGGTTTGAAGTTTGCGAACTTTCAAGGTTAGAACTCCTCTACACGTTTACGCTTACGTTCAACATTCCGAAGGGTCCCCTTGAATTACATTTGCGGTTAGTTGTTGTTCTCCCTTTTTTTTCTAATAAAGCGCAAGTGTTCGACCTTGAGCTCTGACGTAAATATCGCGTCATTGCGTCTTCTCTGTCGGTGCATTTTGTCCAGAGGAAGGGAGGGGAGGGGAGGGGAGGGGTGGGTCACTGACATCTCTTGAAACCGGCAGAGCGCATCGCTCTGGCGCTTACTCCCCCCACCGAAGTATTGTGCGGGAGTGGGAGAGGGTGCGGTTGCCATACGCCCTGAACAAGCGGGCAAATGCCCTCAATATCGACGTGTATACCGCTATCCCGCTTTCTTCGTTTCAGCCTGAGTGTTTATACTCTGTTTTAATTCCTTACCGTCCTACCAAAAAACAAAAACAACAACTGAGTTTTGTGAGGGAGTACTTGTGAACTACATCACAGAACTATGTGCTACATAAGGGAACGCAAGCGGTTAATTGCTTTGTTAAACTAATATTGTTATTTTTCACTTTTTACGCAGCAATATGAGAACTGAGATATAGATACACACAGGTACTGTGCATTTTGATTAGAAATGAATCTGTCTCTCTCCCATTGTGTTAGTGCAAGAGAATGTGGAATACAGAGGCGAAAAGAGCTCAACCAACAAGTTTTATTTTATTTTATTTAATAGTCATGCTTTATTTAATATTTTATTTCAATACCATGAAATACTTTACACATTTTGTCATGAAAAATAAGGAAATGACCTGGATAAGCTGGAAAAGTCAGGGAAATTCGTTCTAGAAAAAGTGCTCATCTTAATATTCTTGAACGAGTGTAATGTATTTTATCCTGATCTACTATTTAGTTGTTTACTCGATGTTGTTTATTTTCTTGTTATACAACCGATAATATATTATTTAATTGTAAATAAATACACAATTTGCTCTCAAATATATTTCAGATGTCCTGAATTCCACTGTTATCCTTATGGCAAGGGAGGGGCTGACGGTCAGGCCGGTGAAGAGGTAAGAGAACGTGGTTGTGTGAAAATATTAGAAAATGTCAATAAAGCAGCCAAAGAGTTTAGTACAAGAGTAACAACAACGTGCTTCCCAAGGAGTCTTCCACCGTGACTACCAATCGCACAAAATTTGGCAGAATTTTCAAGGTAATTTTTTTCAGGTCAACATTTTTACAAATTTAGTGGACAATTGTAAAATTCAATGAAGCCGATCACTGCGATTTTTCTAATATTTTCCTCTCACAATCACACGTTTTACGGACGTCATTATGTTCTGGTCCTCTCAATTTCATTTTGGAAATCAAGTAAAATAATTTATCACAGCATGTCAAGTTTTAGCGTCTCTTGAAAACGGAAAATTTACAATAAAAGTTTACAAATACAGAGAGCTCCTGTTGTCATTGAATAACGTAAGCTTTAGAGCTCTGAGAATGGGAAATGATGAATTAGACTTACGCAAGGCACTGTCTGTATGTGAGTGGAGAAATGAGGACAGAGGTGAGTACGGAAAGGTGGCATGCGGTCCGTTTTGTATTGGTATTGCTCCGTCGTTTGCCTTGTATTGATCGGAGAAACTGGAAACCTCCCTATCATACCGGCCGGCAGCTAGAGTCGTCTTCAGACAGCGCACTCTGTGTATTTTAGGCAATGTAGGTGGAAAAAAGCCTGTGGAATCTACAAAACTATCAATTGTTTAATGTTATACAAAGCATATACTGAAAGTAAATTATATTAATAAATGGAACAATATTGGAAATATTTTGACGGCAACTGTTTTCTTTGCAGAAATAAAAAAGGTCGGGAAACAGCTGTAAATTCACGAATTGAGAAAGAAAAACGCAAAAAGAAATCAAATGAAAGCATATAATTAATTGAATAAATTGTTATATTATTAATTGCTAACCGATAAGAGTGAAAATAAAAGCAAATATTAGCCAATATGGAAACAAATAAAAGAATTACGAACCACTAAATCAGAGCCCCAATGAAACCGTTAGGATAGCATTTGCGGGCCATATTCTCATTGCTCGGGCCATTCACACCGGACTTCCCCGTTGTGGTGATCTCGGAACTTTGCCCGGCTGCTCTGAAACGGGGGAGGAGGGGGTGATGGAATCACGCGTGATATATGAGTAATTCTCTATAAAACACTGCTTATGCATCCATATTTTTATAATAAACAGTCGGAAATTGCTAATTTGAATTTATATCGGAATTATTGAAGTGTCAGTAATAGTTGCTGCACCTAATTTGCGTAAAATGAACGAAATTACGGCGTCATGTCTTGCTTCCGAGGAGCTTTTACACTAAATATAAAATAGTGTCCTCCGAAAAATTGAGCCCGACACTACGAGAAAAAAAAAATTAAAAACTCTTTGGGTGCGCAGCTGATAATTAAGATGAGAGTGGTTTAAGTAGTATTTTATTTTGCGAGCAGATAAGATTGCGACATGAGGTCGAGTGAAGCAATTCTGCAGAAAAAATTAAATCACTTTTACCTCGTGCGTCATACTCCATTTTTTAGAAGTATTTAGATAAGTTCAAGTGTTTAGGTAAATTTGTGAAGGCGTCAAAGAACACAGAATAATTTCGTGTGACCACATCAACTATTACTGAGTTTAGTATACAAGTAACTGATTTGTATTCTTGAATTAAAACAAAATGAAAGTCAGTACGGCTGCCTAAATATAGTGAATGACATACGTGATGAAAATGATTATATTTTGCTTGTAGGATGGCGCTACTTGGTCCATTGGCCTCGTGACGCAACCTGCCCTTTTTTTAGTATATCTTTATTAGTGAACGAATGTACATAGTTCAGTATTATTTATACTACATCATATGTATTTTATGACTTATATTTAACTTAAATGCTAATCTTACCACTAAATCTAACTACACATAAATAGGAAACTCACAGAGCACCTATGTGATTAATTGAGTTCTGAAAATATGCTGAGGAATAAATCTAATGGATATCTATTTTTTATTCTTGTTGGGAGCTGGTAGGTGGTGGCTAGGCCGTAATAGGTGGCTTGGGTTATTGTGTTTATTTTGGAGAAGAAATTGTTAGATAGGAGCGCGATATGGTAAAGTATAGGAGGTAAATTAAATTCTTTATGCAGTTGAATGTTTGAGATGAACCAGGGTGCATGAGTGGGAAGTCTGAGGAAATTATTTTGGATAATCTGTAATTTATTTATATTAGTTTTAGAAGCATTGATCCAGATAGGGCATGCATAAAGCATTAGGGGTCTAATTATTGATTTATAGATGGTGATTGCATTGTTTAATGAGAGCTTACTAATGCGATTTAAGAGTGGTTTTAGTTGAATTAATTTTATTTTGGCTTGCTGTGCTTTTACTGTTATGTGATTTTTCAAATTTAGTCTGGTATCAAGATTCAGCACTAGGTATTTGACAGATTCATTGTGTGAGATCCATGGAATTGGGTTATTGTTTATTAGGAGTGGTGTTGGGGTTGAAAATGTTCTTAATGAGAATATTTTGGCGCATGATTTTGTAGGATTTAGTTTATTTTCCATTTGACAGACCATTCATCAATTTTATTTAAATGTGTTTGAATTTGTTTACAGATTAGATAAGTTGAATGATTGGACATGAAAATTGCGGTGTCATCGGCGAATTGGGCGATGTGCGTGTGTGATGTTATGGGAATATGTATACTTATTATAACTGTATATAGTATACGTGTAATGCCCGTATAATTAAATTATATAAAATAATTATGTAAGTATTGTTAAACATATTTTATTATCTTGCTATCTGAGTAATTAAGTATGAATTAATTAATGCTGAAAAACAATAAAGAAACATACGGTATTGGTATGTGAGGGGCTCAATGTAAGAAAGCAATACAAATAAGTACAGTTACATTGCAAACGTGAATTTTCAATTTCCATTTCTATCAAGACCGTGGAGCGCTTTTACGACAGCGAAGGAGACGTTTTTCGTTTTCCTGAAAACCGCTAAGGAAAGGCACCGTACACTTGGCTTCTGAGAAATGAACGCCTCTTTACTTTTCCTCCCTATTACACGAGTACTACTATATAAAGAGGATAAGTATTAGAATCCCCTCAACAATAAGATCTTCAATTTTCAGTCGTAAAATCCGCGTTTAAAATTCTATTGAGCTGTAACTCTGCACACACGTCAGGATTAAAATCTGTTAGTGTTACTCCAAGGATTGTGAACATTAGTGCAGGAGGAGATGAGGTTTTATACCCGTAAAATACGTATGAAAGTGCGAGCCACATACGATATAACTATGAGCTTTTGAGCTGAAACTTGGTAAAAACGACATGAGGAAGACCTACTTGTGCCGGGCTGGACATCATTAACATTTTAATTTTGAGAGGTACTTTATATGAAGCTTCTGAAACATTTTCAAAATTTTCTTGAAAATGGCTGAACTATTTTTTCCTTTTGCTCGATAAGAAGAAATGTCATTTATAAGTAAAGTTCCGATTTTCATTTAAAAAAAACCCTCTGACATGTTGAAAGTTGCAAAAATCATCGTACTTAAAACAACACGTATTTTCGTTTAGATAGAAGATTGAACTTTGTTCTGAACAAAATTTCGTGATTTTTGCTTTAAATACAACAGAGTGGTACCTAAATGTGTTTTCATTTGCCCTTATTAACCGATTATATAAATTAACATTGATTTTTTCATATTTTAAAATTAATATCATGAACGCCTATCTGTGATCAATTATTCATTTTTTTCATTGTGTGAATTGTAAACGATCAATTCAAAGCTTTAGACATTTTGCTTTGAGCAAGCATGTGAGCGAACTGAAATGTAGTTTTCATAAGTTCGGAGAATGTGTTTATATGCAAAGGTGCGCGGATGTACGCAAACGAATATTTTAAAACAAAAACGGCTTCAAAACCATACGTGTGTGTGTGTGTGTGAAATGTGTTCAATACTCTGAATTTCGTGACATACTCGCCATTTTGATGTACTCAAAATTACATAAATGTAATTGTTTTAAATCAATTTTTAATGCTTTTTTCTCAAAACGTTCATCTGTGTGTGTCTGTGTATATCTCTCAGTGCCTGTCTGTCAGTAATTGCACTGTTAAAGATGGGATAACAATAATTTTGCTCTTTTTTTGGGGGTGGGTCTGTAGAAGGCACCTGGCAAAAGTATGTGGCAAGTCCGAAAGCTCGTCCAGACCAAAGAAAACAGAAAACTAACTAGTACGAGAAAGGCTGTGCCATTTTGTAGCACCATTAATTTAATTATTCGGTGCATCTATAATCACGCATTAACACTATTGTCGAGTACAGGTAGACATGTAAAATACAGATAACTGCTGACCAGCCGCAAGCGCTTTTGTGTAATAAAGAGAATTTGTAATGGTTCAGCGCCACCACGGCGAGATACCGTATACCGCTTGACTAACAGAGTATATAACACAGAGTGACTAATCTAGGAAGCCTTTTTCGGATCTGTCATGAGGAGGACAGTCAGGACGTACTGTTACTAGCAGAGAGCGTAATGTCAGTAAGTCCTTGATAAGTAGTCCGGAAAAAATATGTACTATGAAATGGTAAAATATATAAATAAAACTGTAAGAATACGTAACAAATATGTAACGATTGTGTCATCACACGTTCAGCCAATCGCAGAGAGAGAATTGTGGGAACGTAAAGGTAAACGGAACAGCCGACCACCTTGGCTTGGAAAGTTGGAATACTACTTAAAATTCGGAGCAGCAAAGATATACGCCGAAAATTGGACGTGTCCGATAAAGATGTAGAAAACTTCTACACAATCACTATACCGAAATTAGAACACCCAAAAAAGATTATTATTTTATGTCGTTCAGTATTAATTCTCGAAGGATAATGAAATACGAGTTAGGGAGGCTTACACATTCTGGAACAATACAATCACTATTCCCTGTATCTTTCGGAAAATATACTGGAAACGTTTTATATTTACCAATCCATGTACGTGTACGCTGTAGAAATTCTGCTCTGCACTAAAAATCCTAATGCCCCACGCAATTATAACCACTGATTTTTTCTGTAAGGACGAATGTGTCAGACGATTGGTAGTGTGAGTGACGTACACTCAAAAATCTTTTATTTAAAAAAAATTATTTTCAAACTTCAGGAATATCAGCTTCTCTAACTTTACATTCACACGTTTTCCCGAAGAGAATATGTCGAATGCTTTCAGTATATCAATTACAACGTGGACAATGAAATGAACAAATGATGGCAGGTAAGCATTCATTCTATTAATTTCAAGATATTATTAAAATTTAATGTTTGTTCTATAAATTTTATGTATATTCTTTAATTAATTACAGCAAGCGATAAAAACTCACAACTGTTTATTTAAAGCAAAACTCACAAAATTTGGTTGAGTGGAAAGCTCAAACTTGTTTTTAAACGAGAACCTTCAATGCTTTAAAAATAAAGTTTGAAATTTTCTAAATGTCAAAGATTTTAATGAAAGCTACACCATAATTATAAATGAACTTTCTTCTATTCCAGGACACAATGTCAAGAATAAAAATTAGCTATTAGAAAAATGTTGAAAATATCATAGGGACTTCAGGTAAAGCACATCCAAAATTAATATATCATAATGGTATGCGGAATGGCAAAACTAGATCTTACTCCTGACGTATTTATCAAGACTGTTTCAGCTCGAAAGGTTTTAATTTAACAGAGTTATGCGTGACAAATCCATTCATTTATACTAATCGATTTTCGGGTACAAAATTGCATAAACTCCTCTCCACCATCCAACCAATCGTAGCCATTTTTGCATTGTCACTAGTTTCTTTATGAAATATGTTCAGAGACTGTTTTTAAATAAGGTAATGTACAATATTTTGAAACAATGTGCAGTTTCGGGTAATTTGGAAATTGTAAATTACCGCACGCGGGAAATAGCGAAAATTATAGGCACAAAAAATTAATTAAACGAAAGGTTAATATTTCAACATAAATTCGACGGGGCAAAACTCCGTCCCATACCTCAGGAACACTCCCCAACAAATGAGACGTTATTCTGAGAAGTCCAAATGAGACGTTATTCTGAGAAGTTCAAATTATCGTGACCCAGCGTTATGTTGTACTGCAACATGATAACTCCCGAAAAAACCTACCATAAGAAGTGCCGGAAATTGAAATATACAATTTCGAAAACTGAAAAATCATGCTAAATCACTCATATTTTAAAAAAATGTACTTCACCTTTGTTTATTAACTTATTATTTAGAACATTTCATCTAACAAAAAATCTGTATCATCAATATTGTACTTTTGCCATTTTCGACGATACAGAGAGTTAGCTGAAAATGGGACCAGAACCATTTTCTTTGCCATTTTTTGCTATGAAGGAAAAAATAAAAGAAAAATTAGGAGTATTTTTGGAGAAAATGTATTTTTTATAAATTGCCTTAACTTCAAGCCCAAATTAAGTGAATACTATTGTTGTTTTTTGTTTTTTTAAATAAACATTATATTTTTTTAGGGAGAGCAAATTTTGTTTAAGACAAAAATCTTTAGCTTCAGTGTTGTACTTTTTTTATCTTCGAAAATACAGACTTCGCCGAAAATTATATCAGCACCACTTTTTACACTGTCCTTTCATACATGTGAGAAGAAAATTTACAGAAAAAAATTTGAGCGGTTTATGAGAAAATAATTCTTTAAAAGTTATCTAACTTTCACGCAAACGTGCGCGAACATTACTCATATTTTCAACAAAAAAAGTACTCGACGTTCCAGAATTCTCTTTGCACAGCGGAAAAAGGAGACCCTCTGGTGGCCGAGCTCACTAAGGCAGTAGCGAGTCCGCCTCGGGCATGGTTGAATTGTGTTGTTCCTTTCACCCCCTCGCCCCACCATATCGCGTCATCCTCACATACCAGTTACCATACCGTTACAAGCAATAGTGGTCGCTAATGACCTAGAAGTTAATGCGACCTTAAATAACAAAAAGGAAGAAGGGTAATATTTGTGAGCACATATATTTGTGACAATTTTTTCCCATTATGAATCTGTGGATTTGGTTGGATAATGGTTGTATTATTGTTTGTGCTGTTCACTTTTGAGTCTGGTAGCTTCTTATGATATAAAAGAAATCCAACTCAAAACCTAACTGGAATATGATTATTTTGTAAAAGAGGGGTAAAACGAGAGATTAATGAATAATGTTATGCACTTGGAAAAATATTTACTTGACTAAATTTACAATTGTGGGTATTTCCTAACTTAGAGCTTTTAAAATTCTAACTTATAACTAGGGGGCCGATTTTGATGGTCTAAAATAATGCCAAAAATGATCAATAAAAGGCTTTAAAAATGCCCTAAAAATGATGATTTATTCTTAAATGACAATGGCGCCGAGAAGCGTCACAGGAACCTTAGATTCCATAGGACTCACAACGGCTGACATTACATGAGCGAAGAAATCGAATTGGCGACTCAGGGATTCTGTGGTGAACACTTGTTGCGTCTCCTGAATAGTTTGAAGCAAGTACCAATAAAAATATATTAAAATCGATGAAATGCATTAAAAGTGACGTAAAAAATACAAAATTACGTATTATTCGAAATCAACAAAAATGGAAACAAATGACACAAAAATGAGTCATTTCGTTTTGTCATAACTAGAGGCCGGTCTTTCAGGGGCAAACTTTTTGCAACGAAAGAGCTAAAATACGTGCAAAAAATATTACAAATAGGTGCATGTTAGGGGCAACAAATAAAAATTAGTGCATGTTTAGGTATAAACGTATTACACGATTTTATACCGTAACATGACCAATCCACATGAATGGTCGAGGGAAAATGTATTGTGCCTAATCTGGATTCCTTCCGCATTTTTTAAATAGCTGCCAATGAAGCACTGGCGGTTTGATGACGTTTTCCTTGTTGCAAATGTTTCCGAACATGAGAAATAAGATGTTTTTCATACACTGCTATTTCACAGCCACATCTGTCACGCCTAAGTTAACGTCCGATATACAGAACTGTCCGATAGAATGCCCTCTTCTGTATACTGCTTACCTATTCTTTCATTTTATTGCTTTTTAGCTTACTAATTTGTAGAACGTTCAATAATAACTGAATACGAGGTCTAGAATGCACATAAACAAACGTTTTTCCAGTCATCTTGCGGTTAATTTATCAACAACAATGAACTTTGCCCCTTATGCAAACATATGTCCTGTTCTGACGTGAGTTAAACGCCCTTTGCGAAGATTCCTTGAGTTTGGGAGCGGGTTGGGGGAGAGGGAACGCAAGAGTGCGATGGGCTAAAGGATTTGTTTGAAATGTCATTGAGGTACCGGTGGGCAGTTGTAGATGTGATAAAGCTCTTAGTTGAAGCAGCGGTTCAGAAAACATTAGATTTGCCATCAGAAGTGCGCAAAGAGTTAGACGTAAATTAGCAACATACTAAATATATCAGCACTCTACTGTGTTCCTTTCGATACACCTTTGGCATCGGCAAAGATATCCGGTAAAAAGACTTTTGTCGTAACTGCGATAACGTAACTGGTAATGAACGACAAAGGATCTTCTTTGTTCTTCCGACATTAAAAATAGTTTGGAGCAAAATGTAGCAAACGAAAGTGCATGACTTGTACAAACATTGTTTTAACTTTAAACCGTGTTTGTTCATATAATGTGCACATTCAAAATAATTATTTTTGTAGGAAAGTATTAGGAAATAGGGGGGTAAATAGAGGCAGATGGTATATTTAAGTGCAAAGAAATTTTCCGAAGGGCTTTCAATTGGGTTACATAACTGTTAGAAAAAAAAAGTTTCCCAATGCGCTTTGTCTGTGGGTGCATACCTACAAATCCGGTCCTTAGTCATAACATAAAATGAATTTCGGCATTGTTTCGTTTAAGGTTCATATATAGCTAATTCGCTTTAGGTTCATATTTCACATTGACATCTATCGACAAAAACATTTGCAATACAATACAGCAGGCAATATTACTTGGACTGTATTTAACAGTCCGCCATGTTCTCGCCGATTGCTCTTTCAATTTACGCGCTACAGTTCGGATGGCGCATTCTCATTGGCGGCCCCCACTCCTAGAAAGAGTCTCATCCCCACTCTTCGTGGCTGTCCCCAGTGACACTTGATTGGCGGTTCCCCAGGTCAGTGGATGTGCAAAATGCTGTGCAGGACTGGTTTAGGCGCTATACTTCGATTTAAACAGAGTCCTTGGACGTAAAACAACTGTTACGGTGTCATCCAATCGGAACCTTGAACGCCACTACGGTGACGTTTAAGATCGCTACTGGATGAGACCGTAACAGCTGATGACTTATCAAATGACACTATAAATAAATCGAAGTATAGAGTCGACCAAAGAGACAGGTGGGGGATGGGCAGAGGGAGGGACAGACCGACAGAGGTTTTGCCGTCAATCGATTTTTCGTGTTAAGGACTCACTAATCACGAATTCTGACTTCCCAACATGTTAGGGAAAGTAATTTACTTCATATAAGAACAATGAGCCACTTTACCAGAGCCGGGCAATCAGAGTTTTTATGTCGAAAAATCCCTTTTTCCCGCAGCAATAAAATATTTTATCGTTACAGCGTAAGCTATACGCGAGAAAATAACACGCGAATTTGATACTCTCCTCACATAAAGGTAGTACAGGGTGCGGCAGCATAACTTCCTTTTTTAAAATGCGCGCCATTCAGTTAGTTGATGTCATAGCGGAGCGCTAGTGGTCTCGTTCAAGAGGGGGTACTGTAAAGTTTTGTCCCGACACGGTTCAGTCGCCATGCATCTGCCCTTGGACTATCCGATCGTTCTGTGAGAAGAATTCTTCGTGATGATCTTCATTTTCATCCCTATAAGATGGCGATAGTGCAGGAACTTACAGAACGTGACTTCAATTCTCGGATGAACGCGTGTGAGCTTCTTCTTGATGTCGTTCCCGAGGGTGCTATTGTTTTTTTTTAGCGATGAAGCCCATTTTCATTTGTGTGGGTCGGTTAACAAACAAAACATGCGCTACTGGGCTGACACCAACCCTCGAGAATTGCATCAAAGGCCTTTGCATTCACCCAAAGTCACAGTGTGGTGTGCAATTTCCTCAGCTGGAATTATTGGTCCCTGGTTTTTTGAGGAAAATGAGGTTACAGTGACAGTGAATTCGGACCGGTATGTAAACATGCTACAGAATTTTTTTTCCCACGGCTAGAAGAGTTGGATTTGGGGGACACTTGGTTCCAACAAGACGGTGCAACAGCACACACTTCAAGAGCATCGATGGCTGTTTTGAGGGAACACTTTCCAGAGCGCCTTATCTCAATTAGAGGCGATTTGGAATGGCCGGCACGCTCTCCCGATCTGTCCCCTTGTGATTTTTATCTATGGGTTTTTTTGAAATCCCTTGTTTATGTGAACCGTCCAAGAACCCTACAAGATTTGAAGACCAACATCGAAGAAGAAATTGCCAACATAACACCAGCTATGCTAACAAGAGTCATGACAAACGCCAGATATCGGTTTACGCAATGTATGGAGAATGAGGGACGTCACCTAACAGATTTGATCTTCAAAACAATGTAAATAAAAACTTTAGACATGTACCTACATTATAAAAAATAAATAAATATTTTCCGATGCACACAATAGTTTTTATTGAGTTTTGAAAAAAGGAAGTTATGCTGCCGCACCCTGTATATGCATGTATTATGTATATGTATTATTGAATATATTATTATTGTATGTATTATATGTATTCTCAGTGCCGTTGTACACTTGTCGCGGCGTAGGTAACTATGTAGACCACTACAGACGGAGGCTAACCCAAACAGAGCGCCACCCGGCTGCGTCTTAACGCCCGGGCACCTCGGGTGGTCAGCGTACAACTCGAAATGCGTCAGAAGAAATGTGTGGATTTTTTCAATTTAAAAAATTGAAAATTAATTAAATATCTTTGGGGAAATAATTTCAATAAAAGTGGTGGATTTTTAAAAATATATAAAACATCAGCAATATATGTAACAAAAATTTGGATGTTGTGTCAAGATTGCAACAATTCGCCATGATCATAATGTAGAGAGCTGGACATTGAAAAACAAAGAATATGTAATTACATAAGAACTCGGACTTCAGTTGAGAACTTTCCGTCAAATTGCCCATCAACTATAAAGTGCATACATGGCTACTTACTTAAATGGAATTGAATGTGATCTCTGGACTTTTGATAAACGAGTATTCTTTGAAAACGCGACCCCAAACCACATGTTTTGCTTGTGGCCTTCGCTTAGCGGGAAACTTTGCTTTCGTGCGCAAGCGTGCTGATAAGCTGACCACAGATTCCGCTTTCTAAATAAATGTGAACATCATCGACATACGACACTCCTCAATGGTCTGTGTGACATTAAAAAATATATTTATTTATGGTCGCTTTTTAACAACAAAGGTCATTAACGACCACAATTACATCAATACTTATAATGGGTTACATTACAGATTATATCAATAATTTATAAATTATACCACATATTACTCCCCATGATTGTATTACATTAAAAACAAAATTTTATATTATCTTACTTAAATTAACAATTGCTAGCAACTTCAGTACCTTAGAAGAACTGAACAATTAATTTAAGTTTGTGTCTAATTTCAGTAAGTTTCTTTCCTTAGCAATAGCGGGACATTAATGGTGTTGAGTAGATATTGTTGCACCACATTTTGGGCATGGTTCTGGGTCGGAATTTTTGAATAGGTAACAAAAGTTTAGATTAAAGTGACCAATAATAACTTGCTCTCTTCTTTTAAGGCAGATTTTTGGCAGAGCTGGATCCATTTCGGAGTTCCGAACTAGATGTAGATTTGATGGTTTTAATTTCCATTGAGAGTCCTAATATTTGAAACAGGATGCCTTAAAGAGGTTTTTAATGTCCTTTAATGCCATGAATTTGAGAATCAAGACTTGGAAAAGAAGTTGACATTGTTGTAAATTCATCAGCCCTCTTATTGCCAGCGATTGCCTTATGGAATTGGATCCAAACAAATTCAACTTTATCCCTTTTGCACCTTGAATACATACAAGTTCCTCGGTTTTTTGTACGATGGGATTACCATCTGTGTGACATTGTTTTATAGTATTATTATATTTCATTGTTAGTGATATCAAAATTTGAATTCTCTCCTTCATTTTGCTCAAATAATGGTTCATAATGAATACTAGTAGGAACATTTTAAAAAACGTGATTGGTATAAATTTCATAATTAACCATCACACATTTTATTGTAATCGCGCAGTACATGCACGCTGCCGATTGGATGAAATCGCTACAGCTGGTACGTCACGCGCACGACTAAATAAATCGTCCTGCAGCTGCGTCGCGACGGCACTGGCAGCTCCGACCGCCCTCGGCCCTGACCTTGAACCCCCACCCCCGGGGCTCGCTCCCCCCCCCCCCCCTACCGCTCGCTTCTCCGCGCGACGTCACCGGCTCGGGAAGAAGGGGTTGAGCGGCCGCCTTTCTCCAGCAGGTTGAAGTCGCCAGAAGTGGGCGGCGTCTTACCTACGAGTGACACTGATCGCCTGGGGAAAAAGTAGACCCAGAGAAAAGTTCGTTTTAGAGTTCGTTTCCAAACATATTAATTAATACAATTATATTTAAATGACTGTTATACTTCCTAGACTTCATTTATTGAGTACTCTTTATTTCAAATTATTAACATACATTTGTAAACTTTTTAAATATGTTCAATAATTTATTTTAATTTCGATAGATCTATTTACAGAGATGTACCTGCAGATGTGAAAAAATGTTTCTCGAAACGTCGTATTTATAACACAAGCATTTAAATAAATCCAAATGTGTGTTTTAATTCATGTGTTTCCGTTTTAATCCATACCAGTGTTTTTCAAACTTTTTGCTGGCTTGCTCCCTTCAGGTAACTAATTCTGATCACGCCTTCCCTCATACTTGCAGTGTACAAAATATGTAATGCACGTGATTTGCACTGTTCACTCTTATCAATATTTGACAAAGTAAGGAAAACTATAAAAAACGAACATACTGATAGTTTAGAAAAGTCTGCGAGATGAATGCACTTGTTTGGTGACACACAGTTCATTGAATCTCGGCATAAATTTAGGTATGTCAGTACGCATTTCATTCTGGATATTTATTCTTGATCTATATTTTTCTTGATCACCGCCATGGCTGAAAATCCTCTTTCGCATACACTTGTAGAAAAAGGAAGCAGAACACTCAAGGCCTTCTTACTTTACTCTGGATACTGATTCTTCACAGAGCACCTAAATTCGGACAGTGGTGCAGGAATAAATCACGCTACAACAAAGCGAGCCGCAGTAGTTTCTAGTACGTCAATTTCCAGAGCTCATTTCAAATAACTGATAGTTGACAATGTTGGTTTCATGGAAGCAATGCGATCACATTATACAAATGTGTTCTCCCCCATTCGTTAAAATTAATGAAGGCGCATATACAGTCTGATAGTAACTTATTCGTGTAGAAATAATTGGAGCATTATTAAGCATTAGAACATTAATAAATTAAATTATTACTTAGTTCTCGCGCCTCTCTGAGGAGGCACGCCTCAGTTTGATTAACACTCACCTACACCAATGATTATCTCAAATTAGAAGATAAGAAAATAAATAATTACTAATAGATAATTAATAAAGATTTATAAGTGATATAATATTTGTAAAATTCATTAAACATTTGGTGAAGCATAAGATCTTTTTTTTCCATTCACATAATACAAAAGTAATTCATAAGCATTAAAAGTTGTTACAGTTAATTTGAGAAACTATATGTTAAGTTCAATAATTATTTTTTTATACACAATCTTTAAATCTTTAGAAACAATGAATGTGATATGTATACTGTATACTACTGTTCCTTGCACTTTTCACATTTACAGAATGCTTTATAGCCTAAATTTCGCATCATGTCTAGTTAGTTTTCTTTCTTGGAATTTCTGCCTCTTGTGTTTGTTCTGAATGCAAATATTGTGCTATTTTGGATATTGTCGTAGCAATTCACTTAAAATTGAATCGTCTTAGAATCGATTTCAGAATAGACCAAGGGCGAATATGACGCAAACTTCCGTCTTCAAGTCTCGTTTCCGTCTCTTCCTGAAGTATTACACGTGCAACATTTCTTCAACGATGGATTGAAGAAATATGGGTAGAGTGGGGGTATTAGTTACGAAATCTGCCACTAGTTTCGATGAAGCAATGCCAATCTCTGGAGAATCAGTCATGCCTTCGCAACTCTAAATAATTTGCGTTCTTTCTCGGGAGTTCGAGGTATTTCCAGGGATAGATCTTTATCTGCTGTCATTTCTTTAGATTTTTTTTCCTTTATATTTCAGCATCGAAATTGGGGAGATCGATGACAGTAAGAACATGAGGCCTCCAAATTAACCTAGGCCCAAGGGCTCACAATCCTATTATAACGGCCCTGCAATTGAGGAACACCGACAAAGCGACATTTCCGTTAAGGTTTTGGTAAGGAAATTTAAAGTTGGGAAAACAAGTTTATGACACCTTAAAAACAAGGACAAAATCACGAATGAGTGGTTAAAAGGAATATTTTGTAGGTGGTTGCCACAATATTCACGAGGTATTTGACAAATAGCCGAAGCCTAAATCATCAGATGAATTCATCTGTTCCTACAAATATTGAAGAAAATAAAATTTCTTTTACTTTTTATCGAGTTCTTTGATTCGTTAGATTTCATGAGGCCTTTATGTCAGTCATTTTCTTTGTGTCGCTAGGGGAGTCTTCGTTTCTTTGAAATGTAGTTTTTAGGCGAGATAAACTACTCATACAACCTATTCCGTCGTTGAACTATTGTGTTTTCTGAAACGCCAGTTCTTATTGTAATCTTGAATACGCCGGTATCGTGTACAAGACGCCCAAACGATTCCGGCTTACGCAGGTTTTACTGTATTTAGGAAAAGGTGTATTTTGGACCTTTTGAGTGTCAGCAAGCGTGTGAAGTTCATAATCAGCGTAGCGAAGATAGCGAATTTTTCAAATTCGAAGATTTAGTCTTTTTAAATGCAACGATGAATTTTTGTGAACTCAATGTCCAGAAAGTGCCTCACACGTGTCTGATTGCAAAAACAAAATCAGTTATTAAGTGATGCATTGCAAGTTAGGGCAGTTAACAGGATTTTGTGCCATAGTCCACTACAACATACATGAACAAATCTTGGTAAATATAAAATAAATACATTTTCGGAAACATGTTTAACTCTTTTTACAGAGTGAATAGCGATTGTATTGCTCCAGAATTTAACTTCCCTATTTTCATAAGTTCTGGAGAATAAGTACTGAACGAAATGAAACAATTTTGGGGGGTGTCGATATGCTATTCACGCTTGAGTGGAACGTTTCTTAACAATAATAATAATAATAATAATAATAATAATAATTTTATTTTATATGTGTAGAAACATGCAGACAGACTTCCAATGCTCGAAACTAGTTTGCTTTATTTGAAGCACATTTGCGACTTCTACATACATTTTGTTTCCTGTACTTGATAAACGCATCCGGTTTTGCAATGAGATAACAGTAACAGTGATACGCAAACGGAAAGGCAAGGCAAGGAAACTAAATAAATCATATACAAATAAAATAATAATAATAATAATAATAATAATAATAATAATAATAATAATAATTACATTGTAAATGGAATTACTAAAAGGTGCCTTCCTCAGCACACGCAATAGTCAGAAAGTTCCTCAACAATAGTATTACTTATGCCTTAAACATATAATCCTACCTCGACATCGAGAAGGGCCATTACTTGGCAAAAGCCCGTACAGTTATTTCAATCCTGAGATTTTATCCAGCGACAGAATCGTATAACAATAATATTTGATAATAATTGTTTTAGTAGTATGTATTAATGTAGTATGTATATAATTGTTTTAGTAGTATAGTATATATGATATTTATCTGGTTACAGGCCATTAGGCCCACTCTTCCGCCAAAATACAATCAAAACTCGGTTTTGTATATTAATTGAATCAATAATGCGCATACTTGTAGCTGACATTAAAACTGCATGAAAATGAAAAAAAAAAACATCATCTCGAGTGGGAACAGTTTCGTTTTTTTATCACATTCTTATTTCGTTTAATAATCCATAACCTTTTGCACACCACCATCACATCCAAGAGAACCATAGTCATTTCCTCGAAATAATTTTACTTACCACGTACAATCCAAAGGTCTAAAATTGCAAACGGCAGTAGTTCTACGAAAACTGCAAAATTCAGTGGCTTCTGCTGGTCAGTGGAAGGGGCGGATCCAGCCAATCCTTTTTTTTGTTGTTGTTTTTTGAGGGGGTGGGCATCGATTTTTTTGTTAAATAACAAACAATGTTATTATATTGTATATTATTATGTTCTGTAGATATGATAATATTGAATATTGTTTAAGTAATTACATAATTCAAACATAAATATTTAAATCAAATTTGCCAAGTAAAGGAAGGTAAAGGGAAAACTTAAGGCCTTTGAGGGAGTCAAGCCCTTCACTGTATCCGCCAGTGTCAGTGAGCATTAGAATGCGATCGGTTTTGCGGATTAAACAAGGCAGACCAATTAAGGCCACCAATCAACATGAACTATAAGTTAAGAAATTCCATATTACAATGTACATACCTACTGTACATTCTTTGAGAATTGCTAAATGGGCATTGCTTACTGGGGCAGTAATAAACACAATAATCACAAAAGTACATTGAAACATGAGCAATAACTTAATTGTTCAATTAGAGGTCGATTTGCCGTCATCTTCTAGCGTATTTGAGAACCAAATAGAGTTGTTGAAACCTTTCATAGGACGTTGCTAGTTTTCACTCTTTATTTTCTGCCTTTATGTAACTCGTCCACATCTACAAACCATGTGCTCGCCATATCACATCTTTTCGTACATTTTTTCGATGTAGAAGTACATGTTATATACTCTATATCGCAATTTTAAGAAAACCAGGCATTTTCGCCATAACATATTCACATACGCGTGAAAAACCTGGCAACAAACCAATCGCGAGCGACAAGTGTTCTGTCTCTGTTCTGATAAGAGATAATCCACATCTCTTAAATTATGTTCTGGAGGACTGTTGGCAAACATGCATTCGCACTGGAGTTCCCAGTACGCAAACACGTGACCACTGGGATTCCCAGATCTTCTACTGAAAGAAGAGGAGGTGCTCAAAGGAGGGGATAGCGAAGCGTTGGGAGGGGGATACAGATGTGCCACTGCGAAAAGTCCGAGATGCAACAGTCGGCGTCCACATCATTTGCAGTCACTGAGCCTACGACACTGGCAGGATCTGTACTCTGTTGAACCGACAACACTTGAACGAAATATTCACTTCGTAAGTTTCCCAATATTATTGGAAATCAAGTTAACATTTTACGTCCATTCTTATTTTCTTCCTTTATACATGCCAGCTTTCGCATGTCAAATAATAAGCTGGGGAGACCCGGAGACCCGGCTATACGTCGTATGCGGAAAATGTGTTAACACTTGAGGCAGCACGCACATTGAAACAAGGATATCTGATTTTCCCCCTTGCGGCTGTATGACGTTTGCAACCGTCCAAAATATCCTGTTTACTTCTTCCTTCCAGTCTGCAAGCTCAACAACTAAAGCTGATATTACGAAATTTAATTTTCGTTTCACACTTCAACGGGCTACGATAGATTTAAGAAAACGCGTTACGGAAGAATTTCTACCTTCCATGATGAAGCTCGAAAAAGTGTGAGATTTGCAATTTTCAACAATTTAGAAGTGTTAATGAAAAACGAACATATGCCATACTTCACAAGTGCACTAACTTCTATTTGAGAAAAAAACAACTGTACCGATAAAAAGTGACTTTCTGAACTTTAAAAAAACATTTCACAATAGCAGAGCTTCAAGTTGAACCAAAAAGATAAGAGAAAAGCATTTTTGGAATAAATATTGGGTGCAGTTCAGGCGCTAGTACCCTTCACAAGCAACTAGACTGACGTTTTCGAAAATGAAGAGGAAAATCAACAATACCACTTTTTACAATATCAGCGACCCCTCACAAAGACAATAATTGTTAATTATCGATAGCACTTATTTGCAGCAATACATAATTTTCTCTATAGTACGTATAAACCTTCCTACAAGAAAGGAAAACGGTCAGCCCGCAAGGATTTGTTTATACTGATACGAATCGCCGTTCTCACTCTGTTCCTCCTGCATAAATGCAAATCCATGCTATCCACAGTATTGTAATGTCAATTTGCAAGGAAATTTATTCATATTTCCACTGTGGCAATACTACGCATACATGATTCACCTTTTAATATTTTTCGATCAGAGGTTATGTCTCAAATTTTTCTCTCGAGACTTCGTGATGACATGATGTGAACTCTTACTCACGCAATAATCCTGACTTCAAAGGTCCCCTTGTGCTATGCACTACAGTGATGAAACCATGTGACCAGTAGCAGACTTCACACGAGGAATCTGTGCATGCGGCTGAAGTCACAGAGGGATTTTGCTGCACTGGATGCCATCTCAAAAACATTGACTTGCTGCTTTTTCGACAGGCGACCCAGGCACAAAAATTGCTTTGACATTTCGCATAAGAAGCACACGAGAAAGACTACGAAACAAATCACGAACGCGGACAAAACAAATTTCTGGAGGATTACAGACCCTAACCCGATGTTTTCTGAACAGAGATAGTCTCTGTAGACACCTCTACCGCACACGAACATGCCTCTTCTCGTGTGTCTCGCTCGTGCTTGAACTGTCGACGAGCACACTGATATTTCGCACAAACGAATATCAATCAAAAGCAACACTGCTTCGAGACGCTTAAAATTTAAATTTTACTGCACATTAGAGTGGTAGCTACAGGGCAAGGAATAGTCACGTGCTTTTACAGCTCCACGGAGAAAATTTACATCGCTCACTAAGAAATCTTACGTAGGCTAATGAGGATAACCTGAAGCTCCCTTTACAAAAAAACCTATACCTTTATCACGTATACCTTCGCATGAGGTGGTTGTGAGCGGGGTGGCCCCTCGCAATGTATAACCACTCCATGTGGAGTTGTTTTGGAGTCTTGTCACAATGTTTTTAAGAAGTTGTAACATCTGTGCATCTTGAAATTCTGAGGCTGGAATAAAAATATACGATTATACGACATACGATGCACAACTTACTATGCTAGATAAAACAATTTAATTCCCGCCAGAATAGACAACGTGTAAATGCGAAAAGCTAATCGGACTGGCTTAGCTTCAGGGACATCACGCGATCAGTAGGAGCACCATTTAAGGCGTTTTTATGCGTGATCATTATTATTATTATTCTAACCACTAACATAATTTAAATACAGATAATCGGAAGGACAACATTATGGAAATAATATCTGACTGAACCAACACATCGATTCAGTACAACACTTCTACACGCCACCAACCAGGTACCTCTCTGTTTTGACTGGAAAAACATGGCGGCCCCTAGTTCGGTAAGCGTCCACCAAGAGCGCTGAAACCACAGGGTCAGCAACTCTATGTAGAATATTCTAACTCGTTAGGTCAGTCACTATGTAGAATATTCTAGCTCGTTGGTTTTTCATCAATTCATAATATGATGATTAATTTACACGGACCATTAATTTACACGGCACATCTATCTTATTTTTACGGCTTTATGCAGGCTTCACTCAAAATTAAATATTTCGACAAGTAATGTCCTCTTTAGCTTTTCTCTTAATTTAATTATTTAAAAATATATTTTCAACAAATTATTCCAAATTTCGCCTTTTACGGCCAATCACATTTTCCTTTCATAAAATGCACGAATTATTTATAACTGCTTCAAAACAGTTTTTAATAATTGCACTAATTGATCTACAAAATAAGTTAAGTACACATTATAAGGAAACTGGGTCCGCCTCGTATGAGCAAAACAAAACTGAGGAGTGAAAGCTATCTCACACAGCGCGAGTGAGATGTGTCTCAGATCCATTTGGAAGCCGTCCGAGGAAGGGACTGAGCCCACCTTGCTGAGAGCAAGATCGAACAGGGTTGGGTGTGAAAGTCTTAGTTGGAAAAGTGACGCTTGTGTCAGTTGCCAATTATGAAGTTGAATTCCATTGGCGGAGATGTTTCTTTAAAACACATTAATTTTGTAAATGGGACATGATAAAAGTGTTGTTAGTGAATTTATTACATTTCAGAACATAATTAAGTACATTATGAATATTTATATTTAAGGTTTTCATGGACAGACTCATAAAAATTATTTTCTATTATATTATTATATTTATATTTTCTATTATAAAATTACATTCGGTATTTTAGGATTGTCAGTCTTTGAAGTCTGTTGTGTTTATTCTGTGTTGTGTTATTGAGTTCTGTTTAGATTGTGATCCTCTAATGTTTATTGATCCTTCCCCGAAGTTTCTCTTGATTTGCCCCACATGTTGTAACGGGCACTCAAAACATACAATTAAATAAACGCTATTTTGTTTATCTAATGTAGAACAGGGTCATTCATTTGTTTAAGTTTTCTTTATTAATAATATTATTTTTGAGCCTGATATTAAAATTCTTGTTCAAATATTTCAATTTAATATTAATAGATCCAATGTAGGGAAGCTGAAAAAGACTCGGTCATATTCTAATCTTGAACGTAATTAGATGATTTAGATTTGTTATGAGAACTTTTGATTTATCGAATTCTAGTCAACGATTGACACACATTTTTTCAATGAATTTCATAGGGTAGGTGTTATCTATTACCAATTGGAACACGTTTTCTAAATTCGAGTTGTAGAATCTCTTGTCAGACATCTATGATTGTATCTGCCTAATTAAATATCATTACTTCTTTAAAGTTTATTGGATGGCTGGAATTATAATTGATTGATGATTCTCAATTCTTCTATTGACAAGGAAATGTGTTAAAGAAATAAATATATTGCATAAAGGAACGAGATTTGTTTGCTTTTTCGTTAAATGGGCCCGGCAATAATAGTTTTTCAGACGAAAAGTTGCGTTTTCCGGCGCACGATTACAGTATATTTTCTTGCAAAGTAAGGCAAGCAAGTAAAAATGTGGAAATTGCAACATATTGCTGAAAAAATTATGTTCATTGATCTCACTTAAAAGTTTGAGACAAGAAGACTGCAAACAGGATATATTATTTCAATGAAATCATTATCACGTGAAGTAATGTGCATTTTTGCTACTAAGAATTTACACGCTGATAAGGGGTAACATCATTTTCAGCGCGTCCGAAGAGTGTCATCTTAAAACGTTGATTGTAAAAAGAACGTGACAATAGTTATTTACGATATAAGTGTTTTAAAGTATCTGATAACAATTCGAGATTGGAAAACTGCAAAACGAGGCAGTAAGGCCTATTACAAATATCGTACAACGTTTTATCCACTTAGTAAATAATTGTTAGATTTAATGTGAAATTTCGTACTTCGTCTTCAATTAATATTCACATTTTTTCTGCAATAAGTAGACACACTGTTCTCAATAAGGAAAACAATTGAAACATACTTTACCTAACAAATGAAATAAACACAATCTATTTTATTACACATTTTTTACAAACATTTCCGGTGATTGTCATTTTCAGATAATTTATCTTACGACGCGAGTGCTAGTGCTACACACCTCATGCATTGTTGCCAACGAAATATATCGTTCGATATTTATTTCTCAGCAATGAAAATGTAGGGAGTTCCCCCGTCACGTGGCCTCGGTCGATGGCGACCCCGATGACTGTCACTGGCGAGTCACGCCCCGCTCAATACTCTCTGACGTTGACGTCAACCTTTCAAGATAAGAACCACAACTCGGGCACACACTAGAGAGAAAACAAGATTTCATAGAAACCATAACTCAGCGAATTTAGCAAGTTTTACTGTTTTTACTTTCTTGGAAGGAACTTCTTAAGAAGAGAAAATTATGTAATGCTGCGCGAAAACACGGCGAATTGTCGGAAGAAAAATTGTTACAGAGTCCTGGAAACGAAAAAGTGGAAACTCTAGTTGCTAAATTTAGAAAACAAAATCCTCTAACACGTGGTGTAGCCAGAATCCCTATTTTGTGAGTCCTTGATACCGAAAAATCGCTTGACTGCAAAACATGTCTCTAAACAACACCAGCGACTAAACGGTTCAGCCGATTTTCTCCAAAATTTATATTTCCCCATCGATTTGACTGACGTCGCGGCCCCTTGAATTTGAAATCTATATTTTAATTTTTGGAATACTTTACACGAAGCCCTGGAACATTTTCAATGTTTTTTTAAAATAATGGTGCCATCGATTTGATTAAATTTTGGTGTTGGATAGTCTAAAGGTTGTTTAAAAGAATGGCGCAAATGTCATGTTGGTTAAAAACTCCAATTTTTCGATAACTGAAAAAATTCAAAATTGTTCGGCGTATTCCTACAACTAAAATATTAAAGACAGATTTCCCCCTTAATTGTAAGGTGCAATAGGGTGACCATATTTCCTGCAATTTCCGGGAACATTCCTTATAGTGTGGTGGCCATGTTTCAGAATTTGTTACGCTGGTTACTCTATTATCCTCCGAGCGGGGAAATTGAATTTTGGAAAGTAACTAAACAAAATGACGCCACTTTATGTAAAAAGAATAGGTTTCGTAAACTTTGAAAACATAAAATCTTCTTTTTAAAATAAAACTACAATACTCAATTTTTCCATTGAAACGATTTTTGCCAGCACAAAAAGTTTCCCTAGCAGACGGGACAACTCCTCCTAGGCCTTGACACGGGATCGAATGAAAACTGCCAATAACGCCGGCTAAAAACCGACTGCTTTCAACCCTAACGAATCACCTTCTTACATAAAGTTTCACATGTATTGTTTAAGTAAATTCTTACGTGGAAAACATTGCGCAATGTCCAATTACAAAAATATTTCAATTAATATTTTATATTATCAATAATATTTTATATTATTCACAGATAACATACGCTCAGCTCCTTAGCAACTATCCAAATAACGCTTTAAGAACACGTCCATAACAAAGGCCGTTAAAATGCTCGAGTCCATTAAAAATATTTTAACGGACTCTCGGTTAAAATTTTACCAGTGCTCACAAATCTTTGGATGAACATATTCATTTGTCATCTTGCCCTTTTTGTTTATTTGTCCCTCATACCCCATTAGCACCTTCCCCGTCCGCCCTATTGTCTAATTTGTCCCTTTCTTCTCTGTTGACACATTGCCGGAAAATTACTTCGAATTTGGCGCCTTGTCTTCTTTAACAGGGCGTTTGATGTTCTTTGAAGGCGTTTCAAAGGAAAAGATCATACATTTTAAACCTGGCGCCTTCGAGATAGTCTTAATTTTCTCCAAAAAACTCGCGCAAATTTCTTCTTCTTTGGTGTCCAAAGCATTCATTTCTTCGTACAAGTTCCTTGAAGTAGAGTTCAACTTGTTCTATTAGTGCGGAGCGCCACCGAAAGATCGCACCAGCTCCTGGGGAAAGATTCTCCACTCCCGCGCGTAAATTCGGCAAGGACGAAATGCTGAGAATTTCTATATCAGACGGCTGATCGCCTTGTCACGACAAGGAGTGCGGAAAGAAGCGTTTTTCACGTTTTCAAGGTTCGACACAGAGTGTGCCAGGCACTGTATGTAATAGAAACACGTAGCTAAAGGCACGGAATTCGTAAGGAAAGGACAGTTTTCGTTTGGGCAGGGGTAACTGTGACAACTTCAATACTCTTTGTTTCTTTCGCCAAGTAACAATACTTTTAAATTGTGTGTCATTTATTTCCAGAACATTCTTGTCTGACGAAAGCACTAATGCGACAGAAGAGGCGATGTTCCATTGTCAGTTTCATTTTCATCAACAATGCTATGCTCTCCCAAACTTTCATTCAACTATTTCGCTGCCTGAACATTCTCCTTTACCAATTTTGTTCCCCTCCCCTCTTCGTCCTCATTTCCCCGCTTTATCCCACTTCTCCCTCCGCCCTTTTGATACTTCCGCGCCCTGCGATTGTTATTTTAAATTGGTACTTTGAACCTTAATACAGAACATCGAGAGTAAAAGCAATTCTTAACTTATAAAAGTATGAAATGTTTATTTTGACTAACAAGAATTAGAAATAAAAAACATTGTAACACGTCCTATATTAGTCTCTAAGGACTTGTTACATAAATAACAATTGTTTCTATTTGGGGTCTACATTGGCTCTGATATCTTGTTATGCCCATTTACAACTTTGAAAACAATAATTTAAAATTCCATGGTGCTTGAGCAGTGTGGATAACTGTGTTTAAGGCCATAACCTAACATTATGATTGAGGGCGGAGGTCTAATGACACAAATATTTATTTCTTAATCTAATATATGTGTTTATATATTATTCATTTACACATACATATATACATTTATACATTTCTGTTGCCGTCTGGCTTAGTGTAAATTCTAATTTCTATATGACATTATATATATATATATATATATATATATATATATATATATATATATATATATATATATAGCAACGAGTCATTCAGACTCACTGCACAGCTCGGCCCTCGCGTCACGCTGAATCAACATATTTCTAGGCAAAGAGTGCATCTTTGCACATTCGCCACTGCGTGCGCGCCGCGAACCGAGAATTTCACTGCCAGCGTCCGTCCCCGAAAGGCACCATTCCATCCCTTTGTATAGCAGTAGGTGACTGACAACCAAAACTGTTACATTAAGAGGCGAGAACAGCCCACCATAAATGCCTAAGCGACTATAAATCACATGCCAAAGAAGACTAGCCCATGGAAAGTTTCGCGACGTGATAGGTCGGGCACTTTTCGAGAGGGGTGGGGACGGAAAATCGCAGGAGCACAAGGCGCTAGAAGGACGGACATAGAAAAAGACTGTTGAGGCGAGCGGTTGGCTCAGGGAGCTCCCTTCGATATTCAACGACGATTATAGCTATACGGAAACTGTCGATAGTCTTCAGCCATTATCTTCCCGCATCGGAATGCAGTCCGCATGCCTGTCTAGAACGATTAGCGTAACACTCACAAAGTGGTTGCGTAGGCTTCCGCGGCCGGAATTTATGTTGGCTGGGCTATCCGGGACGAGCCGCGTCAAAGTCATAGTGGCTAACGTTTCGGCCAGCGTATTGTGGCCTTCTTCAGAGCGTACTGCTGCCAGATTTTTTTTTGTTGTTTCCCCTCTCCAGTTACCCTGGAGGGGCGGGAATTTATTTGCATCAGGAATACATAATACCTGCAGCCGATGATGCTTTTGCAGGTTGTAAGGGCAGTATCTTAAACAAACTAACTTATGCTAACTTAAAAACTAATTACATTTCCTCTTTGGGAATTGTTTGTTTTTTATTTAGTTATAATGATTTTCGGGTTAGTTCTCTATAATGCTCTTGTTTCTTCTTTTTTTGTATATTTTCACACGCATTCATTCTTGGCTATTTACAATCACATTCATTCATTCATTTACACCCACAGCATTATTTACACTATTTACACTGCATTTTGATCGCCACGGCGCCGACTTTACTCAAGCGTCCGTGGCGCCGCGACGTCTTCATTATCAGGCGACGCTGGCCTGGCGGAGCTCGTTTCCGCGCCGCCCGCGCGGCTTCCGGCATCCGTAAACGGCGACCGCCTCCCACGCACTTGCTGCTGCATCCCCGCGTCGCAGAGCTCAGAGAGCTTGTGCGGGGGCAATGCGCGGAAGGTGAAGGCGACGTGCTGTGGACCCTTTCTTCTGTGGACGACCCTGTGCACGCCGCTGTTCGCCGCCTTGCCGGTCTCGCGCAGGATTCGCGGAGCGGACGGCCTCAGCGCCCTTGCGAACGCCGTCTCCGCCCTCTTTTGTAGCTCCGCCGGGAACTGGTTGCGAATGCCTAAGATTCTGAAGACGTCAGCGTTTTTGGGTTGTCGGTCAGATGTGGTAAAAGGCAAGTGCGGGCACGCCGCGAGGCGCGCCGCTCTGTTCTCTGCTTCCCGGATGGGGTGCAGAGTGGAGGGAGAAGCTGCCGCGAATACCTCACAAGCGTACGCCCACAAGGGACGCACGCAAGCTGTGAATAAGCGGCGCTTTAGAGGAATTGCTAAGTCGGGAGAACGGAGAAGAGGTTTCAAAAGGAGGGCGCGTGTTTTAATTTTGGCAGCGAGATACCGAGCGTGCGCATGCCAGCGAAGGCCGCTGTCAAGTAGCACGCCCAAATATCTCGCTTCGCTCCGCCAAGGTAGATGCGTGCCAGCCAAGCTCACCGTTTCATTGGGGTTAGCCCTCTTACGAGTGAAGTTGACGGCGACGCATTTCTCGAGGTTGAGAGCGAGGCGTTTCCGACTTAGCCATTCAGGAAAGGCGGCGAGACAATCACTTAAGTATTTAACTGACTGCCTTCCGTTCGCCGATTTCGCGTAGTACGCGAAATCATCCGCGAACATCAGGAGCCCGCAGCGTTGAATACCAGTTCTTGTTTCAGCAGGAAGCGGCGCGTCATTCACGTATAAGCCGAAGAGGGTAGGAGAAAGAACACTCCCCTGAGGCACGCCTGCCTCGGCTCGTCTGAGGGACGAGTATACGTTATTGACGCGCACTTTGAACTGCCTGTCAGAGAGAAAACTCGCGATCAGTCTGACATAGCAATCGCTCACTCCCGCCACCGCAAGGCACTCGAGCAAACCCAAAGCCGCGTAAGCTGCTGCGCGGAGCTGTGACCAGCTCGAAAGCCAAATTGTTCATCTCTGAGAAGATTGAGACGACGTATTTCCTGTTGCAAACGTGACAGGATCAGTTTCTCAAACGTTTTCCCTAGGATGGAGAGTAGACTAATAGGTCTATAGCTGCTCGGGAATAGTTTATTTTTGCCAGGTTTTGGTATTAGTGCAATGGTCGCAATCCTCCACGCCTTGGGAAAATAGCCACACGCCAGGCACGCATTCAGGAGCTCGAGTAAAAACTCGACTCCGCGCCCGCCCAGAGCGCGCAGCTGTGCTGCGGTGAGACCGTCCGGGCCACCTGCCTTCCTCGCATTGAAGTGTTTTAGCTCAGCTCGAAGCTCCTCTCCCGTTACTCGGCGTGCAGAGGTGGGAGAGGGCAACAGGCCAATGATATTGCTGCTGACCGCACGCGCCACTGGCGCACCACCAACAGCGGTGGCAGCCAATGGCAGCGAGGCGGCGCCCGTTTCGAACGCGCGGAACTGCAACGCAAGCGAATTCGCAAAGATTTCGCTTTTTGTCGCGTCGTCCCACGCGTAATCGGGCCGAGGTGGTGGAGCGCCGAGCGCACCCGTCCCGGCGTTGCTCTGAATCGGACAGTTTACTCCCGGTTTGCGGCCTAGCGCACGAGAAAGATCCCAAATGTGCCTCTCGTGGAGATTGCATTTCGAAATAGTATCAGACCATTGAGCAGCTCTCTCATCCCGTAGAGATGAACGGAATTCTCTGCTTAGATTGCGCGCCCGCTCTCCGTCAACGGGATCGCCATAGCGGCGATGAACTTTGACAGTTCTGCGCAATTCTCTTAAGATCCTTCTTTGCTCATCTGTGAGCTCAGGGCGAGAATTCTCTACACGCGTGACAATTGTATTTTGCTTGAAAGCCGATTTCAATGTTACAGTGAAGTGATTCACTGCTTCGTCGATCTCATCTTTCGTATTTATTGGTTTCTGCTCAAGCTGAGAATACAGCTGTGTTGCGAAACCTGCCCAGTTCATGTCACGGGAAGTTCGAAAACTAACTTGGCGTTTCGCTGCAAGGGACGCCACAACGCATGTTACTGGGTTATGATCGGAATCCAGTACGGCAATTGAGCGGGGAACCACACACTCAACGCCTTTCACAATCATAAAATCAATAACGCCCGGGTTCCTGTTTCGTACTTCCGGGAAATGCGTGGGGCTATTCGGTGCGCAGATCTCTACGCCCCGCCTTGTCGCTACAAGATTGGCAATTTTGTTGCCGTTTCTGTTTGCTCCGAGGCCGCCCCAAGTTCTATGTCTGGCGTTAAAGTCACCCAGAAGGATAACTTTGGAATTTAGTGCGAGAAGCGCATCAATTCCAGCCGGATCTAAGGTTTGGTCTGGGCAGTAGACGGATACGACTAGTAGTCGGCCGTTTCCTACCCAGACGTACGCCCCGACCGCCTCTAGAGACGCCAGAGCAATAGCAGGGATTTCGGCTTTAAGCTGCGGCAGTTCTCGGCGCAGCGCGATTGCTACTCCGCCGCCTGGCCTGCCAGCGCGGTCTCGGCGATAAACAGCAAATCCCTGCTGCCAGATGGCTAGCGCGCAGGCCTTATATGGAGGAGAAGGGGAGGGCGGGATTGGTCAGGAAGCTGACCAATGGGAGGCGGGCAGGTGGCGCGGGATTGGTGGAAAAAGAACGGGGCCGAAGCGGGGTGTAGAAGCGAGATGGGATCACGGGGAAGGTGGCAAAGGAGAGAGGGAGAAATACAGAAAAGGACAGAAGAGGTTTTTATCCTTTTCTGTATTTCTCCCTCTCTCCTTTGCCACCTTCCCCGTGATCCCATCTCGCTTCTACACCCCGCCATACCTATTCCTTCAGATTATCAGGATTTTCGTTCTAAATTTATCAATCGTTTTTGGGATAGAAAAACCCATAATAATTTTAAAATGTCGAGATTTGGGCTTCGTTTGTCCTAAAGCGTATACTTTTGAAACTAATAGTCGGATTGACGTCTGCTTCGCACCATTGAATTTCTCGAGAGATATACTTACATACGTGATGTCAGAAAGATACTACGAAATTAGGTTTTTTCCATTTTTTTGCCCCAATTTCGGGATTTGGCCTTCATTTGTTTTCAAGCGGATAATTTCGAAACTAATAGTCGGATTGAGGTCTTCTTTGTACCATTGAATTTCTCGTTGAGAATTGTACATACATACGTTATTTCAGGAAGATACTACGAAATTAGGTTTTCTCCAATTTTTTGCTCCAATTTCGGGATTTGGGCTTTATATGTTTTCAAGCGTATAATTTCGAAACTAATAGTCGGATTGAGGTCGTCTTTGCACGATTGAATTTCTTGTCGAGACTTTTATTTACATACGTTATTTCAGGAAGATGCTACGAAATTAGGTTTTTCCAATTTTTTGCCCCAATTTCGGGAATTGGGCTTCATTTGTTTTTAAGCGTATAATTTCGAAATAGTCGGATTGACGTCTGTTTTGCACCATTGATTTTCTCGTCGAGAGATGTACTTACATACGTGATGTCAGAAAGACACTACGAAATTAGTCTTTTCCCAATTTCTTGCCCCAATTTCGGGATTTGGGCTTCGTTTGTTTTTAAGCGTATAATTTCGAAACTGATAGTCGGATCGACGTCTGCTTTGCACCATTGAATTTCTCGTCAAGAGATGAATTGACATACGTGATTTCAGAAAGATACTACGAAATTAGGTTTTCCCATTTTTTGCCCCTATTTCAGGATTTGAGCTTCATTTGTTTTAAGCGTATAATTTCGAAACTAATAGTCGGATTGACGTCTGCTTTGCAGCATTGAATTTTTCGACGAGAGATGTACTTACATACGTGATTTCAGAAAGATACTTCGAAATTATGTTTTTTCCAATTTTTTGCCCCAATTTCGAGATTTGGTCTTCATTTGTTTTGAAGCGTATAATTTTGAAACTAATAGTCGGATTGACGTCTGCTTTGCACCATTGAATAACTCGTCGAGAGATGTAGTTACATACGTTATTTCAGAAAGATACTACGAAATTAGGTTTTTCCAATTTTTTGCCCCAATTTCGAGATTTGGGCCTCATTTGTTTTGAAGCGTATAATTTTGAAACTAATAGTCGGATTGACGTCTGCTTTGCAGCATTGAATTTTTCGACGAGAGATGTACTTACATACGTGATTTCAGAAAGATACTTCGAAATTATGTTTTTTCCAATTTTTTGCCCCAATTTCGAGATTTGGTCTTCATTTGTTTTGAAGCGTATAATTTTGAAACTAATAGTCGGATTGACGTCTGCTTTGCACCATTGAATAACTCGTCGAGAGATGTAGTTACATACGTTATTTCAGAAAGATACTATGAAATTAGGTTTTTCCAATTTCTTGTCCCAATTTCGGGATTTGGGCTTCGTTTGTTTTTAAGCGTATAATTTCGAAACTGATAGTCGGATTGACGTCTGCTTTGCACCATTGAATTTCTCATCAAGAGATGTATTGACATACGTGATTTCAGAAAGATACTATGAAATTAGGTTTTTCCCATTTTTTGCCCCTATTTCAGGATTTGAGCTTCATTTGTTTTAAGCGTATAATTTCGAAACTAATAGTCGGATTGACGTCTGCTTTGCAGCATTGAATTTCTCGTCTAGAGATGTACTTACATACGTGATTTCAGAAAGATACTACGAAATTAGGTTTTTCCCAATTTTTTGCCCTCACGCGGGGCCAGGTTTATACTGCCGGTGTGCGTGTAGTAGCATGCCGCACTGCCATCATTGGCCTCAGTGACTATTTTTTCCCTTAAAGCTTTTAGTTTGAGGCCATCCGCAACTTTCTTTAGTGCGGCGTCACTACCCGCACTCCATTCTCCCAGTGCCCCTATCACAAGCGGGAGTACTTCGGCGCTGTGGTAACCAACGGTAATGAGGTGGGCGCGGGTGGCTTCGTATTTTACACTATCGAAGCCTCTAGCGTCCTTTACACTATCAGAAGACAAAATTCAACAAAGAATTTGGAGCCATTTTGAAAATCTTGAAGCGTTATACAAAGTACCCTCCAAAATTAATATATCAGTTACAAACTCAGAGGGCCTCGAGTGCTTTTAAATTGATCGGAAGATATCAATTTTGGAGAAAGTCGGCCGAACGTTTTTTCAGGTGTTTGAGCTGAGCACAGACTTCCGGACGAACAGACACGGTTTGCCGTCAATCGGTTTTTCAGTGTCAAGGAGCCACACAAAATGGTAGAGGAAGTAATTCCTCAAGTGAGTGTGCACGTGTCTAGGAACAAGATTTATCCACTTTTTCGTGGACCAGCAGTAAGTTTTTCTGCCAAAAATTTGCAGTTTTCAAGCGCACAATAACAATTTTTTCATCATACGACGGGCGAAAGGGAAATTTTTAAACTTGAATGGAATAAAATGCAACTATATTCATTAGAGCGTTATTAAGTATTATTCTTAAATAGAGGCAGTCCATACATTACGAAACGCAAATTTCGTGTATTTAGAGTACTCCCTCTTCCCCAGTAACGTTGGCATGAAACCCGCGAAATAATTACGAACGCAACGGTTGCGTCACTCCATATTTACAGCAAGTAAAAATATTTAATACAGCACTAAAACTGTTTGCATTAATTTTGTGTTTATATATGTATGTACATACGAGGGGAGTTCAAAACGTTCCCGGAATGGTGGTTCAGCTTGTTAATGGTATAACCTATGGAAATGGTAACCTAACCTAATCACCTTCTAAGTAAGACCAAGCGCATCCTTACAGAAGCGCCATCGTTCCTGCCATTGTTGTGATCAGCGGTAGAAGGCTTCATTTGGCGCCTGTCGGAACTGAGACGTCGCATTGTATATAATGTTCTCCACGGTTGCAAATCGTCTCCCTCCCAGGGTCATTTTTTAAGTAGGGAACGGCCAGGAATGTTCTCGGAGGGGAATTTCTGCCGAAGAAGCTACGTGTGGCTTGGCGCCTTATCGTGATGCAAACACTAGCCCGTCCCTTCCCTTGCCCCTTGTCACATCGTATTCTTCGAACGGCATCACCAAAACTTCAACGTAGAAATGTTTAGTATTAGAAAGTCCAGACCACGGTGTAGCAGGGCCGGTAGTGACTATACAGGCGATTTTCGCAGTTTGCAAATGAACGTCAGGTTCGCACGCTGATCGACCTGCGACATAACGCCGACAGACCACCACTCATCTCCATGTGACACGGAGCACTGGCACCACTGCGCACGGAAATCATGTCCACGCCAATTTTGCTCGCGTGCGAACATGCCCAGCCCCGTACCACAGAAACGTGAACTTTGTCTTATGGCTAGTTTGGCGACGGCAAGCCCATTCCGGGAACTTTTTGAACGCCCTACGTGTATGTATATATATAGTGGTGGGGTGTTATACGTTTATCTCGAAATTCCGTAACAGTAGTTCTTTGTGGGTGGAGAGCGCAGTTACGAGGCCAGCCAAGATCCCCTCCGGCCCAACGGAACCTCGGGACTTGAACTCGTTGCCGCGGAGAGCGCTGACCTGCCACGGTGGTTGGCCACGGAAACTTGGAAACACAATTGATTTCGACCATTTCCGGCACGTAATTTCCAGGGTACGAAGAACAAGGGACTTTAGAAACTTGGAATGGGACGGACAGAAGCACAAGAGACGAGGCGCAACTGTCGAGTCGAGCGGATCGCAGACGAAAAGGTGTTCGACTGTCGAGTTGATCGGATCACGGAGCGAGAGATTACGCTCTCGTACGCGATTGTTTGGTGCAATGTGAAGCCCGCAGCCGCCGCGATGGGGCACCCCGCTGCTCAACAATACAGTCGTCTTTCAATGTAAAACCACGCACATGTTTATAAGAAAAGTTATAAAAGCTCTTGAAGCGACATGGGTAAACGAAAAGGACTCTTCTCCTGAACGAACAGAGAAAAATGTATTAAAATATTTATCCTTGACTTGGCATGACCGCGCTTTGGCCTTTTTAACCTCTTAAACTAATGAACTAAAGAGCTCCCCCCGAAGAAAAACCGGTACGGGGTCCATGGATTCACAAAGTTGTCGCCATTCTCGTACACGTCCATCCGCTCGATACAATGTGAAACAACTCATCAGACCAGGCAAAGTGTTTCCAATCAACATTCCAATGTCGGTGTTGACGGGCCCAGGCGAGGCGTAAAACTTTGTGTCCTACAGTCAAGGGTAGACGAGTGGGCCTTTGGCTCTGAAACCTCTGATTGCTAATGTCTCGTTGAATGGTTCGCACGCTGACCTTATTGAAATCTGCAGCAATTTGCGAAAGGGTTGCACTTCTGTCACTTGTGATGATTCTCCTCAGTCGTCGTCGGTCCCGTTCTTGCACAACCTTTTTCGGCAGCAGCAATGCCGGTGGTTTGATGTTTTACCGGATCCCCGATATTCACTGCAGACTTGTGAAATGATCGTACGGGAAAAAAATTTCATCTCGTCTGAGATACTATGCCCCATTTCTCTTGTGCCGACCATAACACCGCGTTCAAACTCACTTAAATCGTGATAACCTGCCATTGTAGCAGCAGTAAACGATCTAATAACTGTAAAGTTTCATAATTTTCAGAGAATTAAAAATATGTTTAAATTATAATTTGAACACGTTTTTATTTATTTTTAACACCCTTTTTAGATTTACGTAATTTATGGATGACCTCCAAATGAAAATACTTAGAATACTTTTTCCTTGAATAGATAATTTTTTTCTTGCTTCATGCCACAATACCGACCACACAGACGGATCGAAGAAACGCCGAAGTCAATGCGCGGATAACCCAGGTATAACAGAAGAAAAACTGGCTTAATTCCGGAGTGATTACACAAAATTACGTATCGACGAACAACTTCCTACCTGTCCGACTATTGCCTCGTAAATGCCAGATGTATCAATATTCTTTGAATCGGAACTTCCAACCGGACAGTTCCACTGAGGAAACTATTTAAATTCATTACTCATTTACATCTACAATCCGGCATTTGGGTGCCGGTTCTGCACGTGGCAGACCGCGTGCAATGAATCAGCAGCATGTCCAGAGCAGCTGCGGGCTGAGTCACACTATTCGAGGGACGGGGAATGGGTGGTAGCACTGGAAATAAAGCTTCGATTGCAATTGTATCTACAACCCCGCTCAATACCTTTAAATTCAGGTTACCAGAATACTTTTCTAGCTTCTCTTGTGAAGCCTGGGCCATCCTGAGAGCCATTGAATTAGTCTCACAAAATGGAGAAAACTGCAAAATAGTAATTCACTCAGACTCTATGGCTACCTTAAATGCAATAGTCAACAGGTTTTCTAAAAATCCAATAATTCAAAGAATCCAAAAAGAGTTATTTACACAAGAAAACAACGTAACCTCTATCTCTATTGTTTGGGTTCCAGCACATAAAGGTATAGGAGGAAATGAAAAGGCAGATAAAGCGGCTAAAGAAGCAACTTCATTACCAACAACGAACTAGAATGTGAAGGGAGTTCTCTCCTATATTAAACTATATACTAAAAATATAGTTAAGAAACAGTGGAATGAAAAATGGCTGACTACCTTCTCCAAACTATACCTCGTAAGGAAATCCGTTATTGAACCCGCCCTCCCGAAACTCGCTAATTCCAACAAGTCCAAATTACCAGACTACGTATTGGCCACTTTAATCTCTCACACAATAACATAATAACAAAAGCTGACCCAGAACCCTGTCCTAAATGTGGATCCCTAGTATCTACATCCCATATTATTCTGGAGTGCCCTGAACTAGCCCATATAAGACAGTCCTTAAATTTAAAAGATTCTCGATATAATTCCTTCTCCTCTCCAGAAGAATGTATAAAAGTCTTACAACTTTTAAAAACATCAAAAATTGATACTTAATATAAAGACCCTCCTTTACCTATATGTCAGATACAATAATCCTTCAAACATGTTAATATCAAAACTTGTGTAATGTAAATAAATAAATATGTGCACCCATCCCAATTATGTACCTACATTATTAATATATTTTGACCATTTATATGCTTGAATGAATTGTATGTAATTGTATAATGGCATAACTAAAAAATGTGTATTGTTGTGTAAATTATAAATTGATTCTCGTGGTCGCTAATGACCCAGTTGTTGAAAAGCGACCTTAAATAAATAAAATATAAAAAAAGCTTCGATTGCTTCGGCCTGCAAACCCGATCCAATAACAAAACAGTTAATTCTTGTTAAACCTGGAGGTGAACAAGTTCAATATTCTTTGATAAGGAAACCTCAAGAACAACTGTCGAGAGCGGTAGGATAAGCCCATTCGCCTCGCGAACCACCAGGCAACCCGACGGGCGAGAATGCTTGCACGCCTGGCTTCGCGACGGTTTCCCCGCTGAGGCCCCAGTCCTCCAACGTTGCCGCTTCGTCGTGCCACCAATGCCAGCTGCACTACTTGCAGTAGCACGTCAATGCATTATGCGCGCAAGTTTTTCCCCGAGCCCTCGCTTTGCTAATTTGGGAGAGGAGTGGGGAGTTTGGTTATTTTGACACAAGGAATTTTATATTAAATTAGTAGTTCGTTTTTCGATGCAAAATGGTTTTTACACTGGAGAGAACATTTCAGGTTTTATTTTTATGTACATCACTCGTTGCTATCATTTACTCTTAATTCAACTAATGATGACAAAGGAGTAGAAGTAGGTATTCCTGGGTCCAAGAACACGTGCGGGTGTAATAACAATAAATGAAAACAAAAAAGATCCACACGGTGCATTACGCGATTGTGGTAACCTTCTACCCCCACTCATTCACTAATGTATGACGCAGTCACGACAATTAAACAGATAGAGTTCACTATATTTCAAAATAAATTACAATGTTTCATCATATTAAGCAAATTCGATCACTGTTAAATTCAGGTTATGATGTAAAAAGTACACGAAGAGTAACATTGAATATTCTTAACATTCAGGTTATAAGAGCAAAGGCCAAATAAACCGAACAAAATTTAATAATTTCGAAATACCACAAATCAATATAACTGACTTATTAATTATAACAACCTACAAAACGCGATAATAAACAAGATAGAAATGTAATACGAAAAGTCAAAGTACTGATGTCAATGTATTAGAAACACTGCATGTTGTGCAAACTATGCCCTTGATTGATAACAGCTTGCCCCCACCACCGATCTCTGTACAGACCACTGTTAGGATACTCTCTTCCGCAGCCACAAGTACCGCGAACTACGCATGTACTTCCTTCTACAACCAAAGCTAGAAATCAGCTCGATGACCATGCCCCAAAGCTTACACCCTCTCTCTTGGTTGACATACGTACTACGAGCAACTCTAAAAGTTCACGTGCGCAGCGCCACTAGCTAATTCTCACAAGTCACGGAGCATACACAGAGAACACGACAGATGATATATTATAAATACAGACGGATTTTAATGAAATGTCATTTTTTTCACTTTAGAACTATGCCGCTTACAATAAAATTCAATTTAGGTTATGATAAAACGAAATGACCCATTTTTATGTAATTTTTCGACTAACAAGTCCTTTTAACCATTTTACGTTGATTTCATTCATTAAAATGGTACTTGCTTCAAATTGTATTTACGAGGTACAACAAATGTTCATAGAATTCCGGAATAGCCTATTCAATTTCTTTGCTCGTATATTGTAATGCCTGCCGTTGTATCAATACTAAGTACTAATAATAATTAGGAACTAATAATTTAATAATCTAAGCTTCCTGTGACGCTTGTCGGCGCCATTGTAAGTTCGGCCGATTTCGCAATCAATGCAGGCAGAGATTTTCTTTTAAAGAAGAGTCCAAACTCAAAGCCTGCAAGTTGAGAACATTTGAACAAAGGGACAAGCCTGATTATGTCCCCAACAGCTTGACTAGATCATCTGAAGTAGTTTTGATAATTTTATTACGTCATTTTACTTTGCTTTTGAAATATTTTTACAAAATTTTATTGATCATTTTTAGCAATATTTTAGGTCATCAAAATCCAACCCTTAATGAACCCAACAACGGGTATGACGTCACAACTTTTGGCGGGCAAAACAGCATGGTTTTGTGTACCTCCTTCATCGGGATTGAAAAAGTTCCAACAAAACGATTTTCGGGCCATATTGCCGTTTGGGTAGAAGGGAGTATTTCATTTTTTGCAAACTGTTGGCTTTCTAAATATTAATTTTGGAACAACTATTATAACTCCTCTAATTCACGACCAAAGATGCAAGACTGTTGAATATAAAATCTACTCCAGGTTTTATACAGCTTCCTAAAGAGCAGGTCTAGACTGTCGGTGCTTCTACAATACTTTGCGCAGAATGCGGGCTGTTTCCAGTAAGGTAATGTCTTTACTTCCCAGTTTATTGAATGACCTCTGTTAAGCCAAGTAGTGTCGAATTGTGCCGAAAAAATCCGAGTTCCGGCAACAATAGGGACGCCCGACATTCATCTGATTTCGAAACTCGTATTTCAGAAGTTTCTCTGCCTTGGTTACATTTTGATCGCACGGCACAGCCATATCTACAAGTCGACACGTTTTTCTTTCTTCAAATCCCGGATAGCAATATCCGGTTAGTTTGCCGCGATCGTGCGAAATTTTTTTCAGTTCAGTGTTCAGTTCAGTGAATCAGTTTGAACATATTTGACTCGTCATACACGATTGTAATTGTATCAAGTCGACTCAATAAATATTATTATTATTATTATTATTATTATTATTATTATTATTAATTTATCGGTCGTACAATATTGTACATTGACAACAGACGTCACGTCACTGGTTATGGTGAATGGACCACTTCGGGCATGTGTTGGAACGTCGACGGCTTTACAGATCTGCCAGTGGAGGTAACTACTAACTATATCTTGTCTTTTCTAGAATTGGACAAGCGGAGATGATATGATCAATGGCTTCTACTTGTTCCTGGCAAATGCGGCATTTATCTATCATCTTTAGTATTTAAACACATTTAATATCTTGTTAAACCAAATGACATTTTTTCATAATGGATCTTCTCTTTCCCTACCCATATTTTAATGAAATCAATAACTGTGATTTTACTTTCAGGTTGAGAGATGCCTATTTAAAGTTTGAGGTTTGAAGGGTTAAATATGTTTACATAAAATAATTCATTTTGTAACAAAATATAACAGTATTTTCAGTCCAAAATTGCTGTTAGAATTAACTGCAATTAACAAATAAAATTTTTAACATTTTTTAATCAAATTTTCATTTTTCAAATTCCTTTCGCATACCGAGCTTTAACAAACATTTGGAACCAATTGGTAAATATGATGTTGAGATCAGGTTTCAGCAGAATTGGCATATATGATTTAATAACCCGGGTTCCAGAAGTAAACAATTGGTTGGGCTAATTACATAAATCTTGGGGTTAGCTTTTCCACAAATTTGTAGTGACTGATGCTAATTATGAAGCTGGATTTGTCCAACATGTTCAGACAAAGCAGGATAGTGACAACTTGTAAACAACAGCATAAGTAGTGAGATTGCAAGTTTACAGATCATAACTCAAGCCCTTTACCTCACAACTGATTTTACTACTCCGAGACTCAATTTCAGCCACATTTTTATATCATTAGTATTGCCCAAATGGAACTTGCTCCACGAAATATCCTTCCTCTTTTGAAAATAAGTGTCTTAATTTAAAATATGTTAATGAGTCGACTTGTTCCTTAATGGTAGTAATGGTTCAGTTATTATGTTCTTTCCTCTTTTTTCTTTCAGAATTGCTTGATCAAATCAAAAGGGAAATGCAACATGAAAAATAATTTCAGTTACAACAAATCTGAAGAGAACAAAATGAGCAATGTTACTTCAAATATAAATACTTTTTAATGAAAACAAATCATAGTACAACCACCAACTGGATAAGAGAGTGCACAAGTAACAAGTATGAATTATCAATAATTTCCTTGGAATCATTCAAGTGTATTGATAGTAATCACAAAAAACTGCTACATTAGTCTCTTATAATGTCTCAAAATAAAGTCTCGAGTGTGGTGGAACCTGTAACTAAAGGAACCATTAAACACCTACTAATATAAAATTTCAAACTATTAATGTCCATTTAACATTTAAAGAAGGTTCTTTATGAAAACAAGGTAAGTCGAATGTAATAGAATCAACACATAATAATCGATTATTGATTAGAATAATTCATAATCAAATTAATGCACTGTCATACGCCAAAAAATTTTTTTTTTGTGTGATTTTTTAACAAAATCTAACTTGATTTGCAGACAACTCTCAATCACTAAATGTAGACAGTGTACATTGTATTGGGATAATCTGTATTCATTTATGATTTTTTAACATTTCCAACAAAAATGTTACTTATCCAAATTTTTTTTTTTTTGAAATATCTGTTTTTTCATAAAATTGTAATTTACTAAAGGAAATAAATCTCACTGCTGAATGTTTTTAAAGAGGTAAACACATACACAATTAAAAAAAAAAAAAAAAAAAATCAGAACATGTTTGACTTTGGAATAATACATCTTTAAACATTCACAATTTGTTGATTAAAATTAAGAGTTATTTGGTTTAGGTGGATTTTGACAATCACACATATCATTAAATACATGGGAACCAAAACAGACTTTCTTCCTCTATTAATTGTCTTTTGTGTCTTATACCTATGGATCACCTGTTCCGAATTATATACATTAATGCAATAATCAGAGAAACTCTTGAAATAGAAATGGCTGCCATGCAAGTATGGAAACAGATAAAAAATTAAAATTATGATGAAAGATTATACAAGAATTCAAAAACAAAAAAAATATTTGATTATAAAGTGCTCAAGCAACTTTCACTGGATCTCTTGAAATGATGAATTTGAGCATATTTTTTCTGCAAATCAGTAAATAACAGTAGCCTTCTAAGAATACACTTTGCTCACTTGAAAGAACTCTGTGGATAATATCTATGAAAAGAAGATCTCAAGATCAATCTTTAAAAATGTTCCCCATGATGAAGGATTTTAAAGAAATCATATAATCATCAAGAAATCATCAAATTTAATTAACAAGCTATTTTTAGTACCAACCTCAACACACTTAAATCTTTTCTCACAAGGACAAGAAAATTCTTAAGCCTTAATTAATTCTTAGCCTTAAGTTATGAAAGTTTACATTTTTTTAAGAATGTTACTGTAAGGCCATACTGCTGTTGGTTCCTGGAATCTGAAAGAAAACACGAATGTGTTACTGAAAACATTGAAAGAAATAAACAGAAGCTTCCAAAGATAAAGATGTTCCATCACACCTTTAAAAACTTGCTGAATCTATCTTACCAGGATTTGGATCTGCTTCCTGGTGATGACAATTCTTCTTAACTGTTATATATTGGTGATGACCTCTTGTAAGATTGTTAAAACTTTTGCAAATACACTAAAGAGTGGAATCACAACATACTCTTTTCTTCATAGCTCTCCCACACAAATTAAACTTCATCTTCACACAAATAATTTCGTGGATAATTCCACAAGCACCGTTACTGAACTAAACTTTTCCCCAAAATAGCAGATGCCTCAACATCACTCATTTCTGGCACACATCTTTTCAAGAAAACTTTCTTTGTAACAAAGTTTCTAGCCTTTCAGGAAACTTTGAATGGTACAGTCAGCAATCTCAACGATACTTTTGGTTCCCAATACCCGATTTTCAGAATTTGCACTCGACCGACATCTCTAACTAGAGAGCGGGTTTTGCAATTCGTCATTGCAATTCCTTCTATATAAAATAAAAACATCGTTCATGTACTGTCAAGTCTCAGCAAGTCGACATCTATACAAATATAAATATTTACTATTCCAGAAGACAAGAAAGAAATGTTCAAATTATTTATTCGTGGCTCGTTAGCAGTAGTAATCAACTATCATTATTCGTTCTCCTCTTCGCCAACACATAAATCACAGTGAACAAACAAGATACACAGTTGATGTTGATAAACCAACACTTCACAAATTTCATTTACACCCCGAGCAGCATACACACATATGCCAAAACTAATACTTCTTGCTTTGTCAATTCCTCACCCTACGGAAACGTCTCCTTTTACAAACTGCTCCACCGGTCCGTACCGTAACACACGCACCCAGTCCAGCACTAACTAACCACATCACTCACATGCACAGAGTATCACGTGTGGCTCATGCGACATTCCAAACACAGCCCCACACAGGTCATCGAGCGTTTGCCTAATCATGACGAAGGTTCAGAGAATTTTTGTCATGATTGGCCGCAGGTTCTTACTCCAGGTCCACGACGGTGTGCTATTGGCTACAACTATCCGAAGATGCTATACATCGTTCTCACTGTTTACTATGTTCGGAACAATCGTTCTGAAATACTCTCAATGAATCGGTCAGTTGAAAAGTATGTCCAGGTCCAAGAACATTTACAACACGGAGTAAAAATAATTCTTACACCGTGGTTTGCGACGTTAATAACTCGACACCAGCTTTGTGGTCTCTCTGCCACCTTCGGTTTAATTACTGACAAATATATTGCTTTATTGTAAATCACGCTAATAAAGGAATTAAAACAGGGCAAGTAACATCTTCACAATTAAAATATTAAGCGAAGGCAAATACTAGTAAGGGTCGTTCATAAAATACGTAACGCTAAAGAAGGGGGGTGAATTCAATTATAGCAGAAGGTGGTGATTGGAGACGGTTACGCAGAGGCAGGGCCCCACCACTGTAGCGGCAGACAGCGAAATGTATTCCTAAAAGAACCACGGGAAATCAGCCATTTGGATGACAAGGAAGCGCGGGAATTCAAATATTGCCTTTCACTTTCGAAGAAAATTTGAAATGTATGCTTACAATTTGCGCGTCTCATTTATTTAGTCTAAGAAAGTTTTTGTCAAAAATACTAAACGGAAGTTTAAAGGAATCCGGTTTTTAAGTAATAAAATGTTAGTATAAATTTCAAGAATTCCAAAATTTCCTTTCTCCATCCTATTCAGACAATTAACATTTGTAACCACTGTTTCCAGTGTCATCTTTCTTTGCCTTAAGTGTTTGGTTTAACCTATTCACTTCTTAAGGGTCATCCACAATTACTTAAGCTAAAAAGAGGGAAGGGATTTGAGGCTGCGTAACATTGTGTTACATAGGGGCTAAGGGTTTTCGATTAGCGTTACTTAACACTGATTTCTTCTACATTCTTTTAACATTTGTTGAAATACTTCTTTTTTTGAGTCATATTAAAACATTAAAATATTATTTAATTAATTTGTTTTAAAACATAAATAATTTAAATCTATTAGAAGTTGTTGAAATAAATGAAAATTATACTGTTGATGTTATTAATAAATAACTTCAACAATACAATTTCAACAACAAATGAGGAATATAATAAAATAATTGTAAAGTTTGTAACATAAGTGTTAGAACTATACAGTTCGCAATAATCTTAATAAATAACGTGAGCAATTCAATTTCAACAACAAATAATGAATGTAGTACAATAATGGTAAAATTTGTAACAGGAGTCTTAGAATCATACAGTCGGTAATAATGAACCACGGCACTGCTGTTCCCGTTTGCGGGAGCAACAAAATCATATAAATGTATAACACATATCGCTCAACATACCTGTAATTCTGATAAAAGTTTGTTATTGTTATCTTTGCCTTGTTTTTCAACAAAATGTAGTTTGAATATGTTTTATTTGTCCTATGTAAATAATTCGTACCAACCAACTGCACTATATTTATCTTGTATGATTATTGTATATTTATAGCTCCGAAGTAGGCCAAATAGTCATGTTCGTTTCCGAGTTTTAGAAAACTTATTTTCATCGGTAAACGAATTGTAAGTATGATTTTTCTGATTGTCTCAAAATAGCAACTCGCCCTTACCTCTACTCCTACCATTACAAGCAAAAGGAGAGTTCAACAAAACGTGCGCATAATGAAGCTACATTTACGTCCAGAATCAAAACAAGGGGCCATCTTAGCATTTGCTCAAGAATCAGGGAATCTGGACGAAAAACTGTTCGAGATGGGGGTCATTGACCTGAAGTGCAATACTTGTTACATTTTCTTTAGAATTATACAATCCAAATGGTAAATGATACATTAAATGACATTGTTAAAATTAACATTACTTCTCTTTTGAATGCTCGGTATAGTTTCTAATTGTATAGAAACAGTTGTGCAGCAAAAAATATTTTACTTGGGACTTAATCTTTTGTATCGAATTTAATCGTTTAAAGTCATCTGAAAAGGTGTAAAATAATGTACATGTTTTGTATGTGAATTTTTTGTAGCGAGCTGTTGATACTGTCACCTGATGAACATGATTACGTGCCTTCGGCCCTCGCGTTAACAAAAAGCATCCTTGAGTCTGTCTAACGCATAATTACTAACGCATTTTATGCCAATACTCACCTTAAAAATAATTTGGAATGCTTTATTATTCGTTGCAAGGAAGGTTCCATTTTGCTTCTTCCAGTTTGGCTCACTCGCTTTCTTGTTCACTTTTATTCACATAAATACGCGCCCGTGAACGTGAACGAATCAGACATCAAACTGCATTTCAGCCCATAGACATATTGTACTATACGTGTATGTTTCAACCATAATTTCCTTCACTGATTATGTGTATTTGTTGGAACTGCAGTTTTTCACAGTCCAGTTGTCTTCTTTGCAGTTTATTTTGGGTCAACCCAGTTGAACTTTTTTTCAATATGTGCAGGAGGTTAGTGAAGTGGAATGTAATTAAGCAATGATCCTTTACATATGAAGACTAATCTATGCTGTTGTTTTGCACATCAAATGCTCCCAATGAATGAACTCATCCATTTGTTTTATAAAAAATAAGCAAAAATTATTTTATCTAAAAATATTTATGTGTAAGCAAATAAAACATTCTGAAAGTCCTTGATTTCTATTATTCACATTTCAAGATCCATAGTAGCTAGCACTTCGGTTCAAATAATGAAGCAATATTATTTTGTTATGTGGTTCTGTACATTATCAATTTATTGTGTACACACAATGTAGTACATATTGGTGGGACAGTGTTGTTCTTAGTTTCAATGATAAATTTCTTTACCTAAACAAATAAGTTTTACACTACATGTTACTAGAACATAGGACTTTAAACATGTATATTTGTCGTCTTAAAAATTATTAAAACAGGAAATTACATTTCTACATATATATTGTCATTTACTTTTATGATTATGATTAATCAATTACGTTATGACATATATATTACTCCGGATTTATTTCCTAATTGTACCAGTGCGAGAACACTCTTATACCTCGTTTAAAACTGTAAATCACTTCAAGAACACGAGTTGTCAGAAGATAAATTGTTAATCCTTTTCATGAATACGATCGAAGAAAAAAAATATAAAAACAGTAAGTTTTACTATGTGGCAATTTATTGAAAGTATTCCTATAGCACATAAAATTCCATAAAAATAATATACATGAGTCTGCAAGTATTTTATTTTGTAGTTTGTATTTACAAGGTGTGTGTAAATATAATTTTTTGCAGCTCAGCTGTTGGTCGCGGCGCACTCGGGCTGATTGGGTTAGGTGGGGGGGGGGGCTCAACTTTACAACGCACAACGCACCAAAGCGCAGGCAGCTCGGAGCAACGGGTGCATCAGCATCGTCGAAGAAGTGCGCCTCTGTTTCGCGACGTCGTCACGGCACGCGATGAGGGATTCGGTCGAACAACGTTGGGCGATCACGTTTTGCAAGAAGCTCAATAGAAAGTCTTCCGAGACTCACGCAATGTTAAAGCAAGCCTACGGGGAATCTGCCATGAGTTATGTAGAAGTTACGAGATGGATGAAGAAGTTTTAAGGATGGCCAGGAAGGGGTAGACGACGACCCTCGTTCTGGAAGACCACCAACAAGCAGAAACGAACCAATGTGAATCGTGTTGGTAAATTGATACCGCTCTTTAAAGGTGTTTCGGTTGAGGCCTTCCAAGGGGCTTACCAGTCATGGGTGGAGCGCTGGAAAAAATGTGTAGATGCTAATGGTGACTACTCTGAAGAATTTTAAAGCTTTGTATATATATCGCCAATAAATGTTTTCAAAAAAGATATATTTCATGACTTTTTGGACACACCTTGTATGTTTATTGTTTTTAGTTCTAAAATGAGGAATGCTTGAAAACTCGAATTCCCAATAAGAAAGATGTAAACTTTTTTTGAGGGAAAGTGAGCGAGATTGACCGGAAATTTCCAAATACGGGCAGGGCGGAGCAGGGATACAATGGAATAGAAGTAGGCCCCGCCGCAAGGCATGAATAAATGGTGTTCACGCTGCGAAAATAGCTGAATGAGGCTGGGAGAGCAGAGCATTGTTGATGAAAAATGAAAATGACAATGGAACATCGCCTCTTCCATCGCAGTAGTTCTTTCGTCAGACAAGAATGTTCTGGAAAATAAATGACACACAATTTAAAAGTATTGTTACTTGGCGAAAGAAACAAAGAGTATTGAAGTTGTCACAGCTACCTCTGCCCAAACTAAAACTGCGCTTTCCTTACGAATTTCGTGGCCTTTAGCTACGTATTTCAATTACATGCAGTGCCTGGCACACCCTGGGTCGAATCCTGAAGACGCTCCAAAACGCCTTTACACAGCCTTCCGCAGTGACCTTGTCGTAACAAGGCGATAAGCCGTCTGCGATAGAATTCCCAGTATTTGCCCCTGCCTGCCAAGCCACGCGGCCGTGTTTCGAGCATCCTTCCCAGGATCTGGTGCGATCTTTCGGCGGCGCTCCGCACTAATAGAACAGGTTGAAATCGACTTCAAGGAACTTGCACGAAGAAATGAATGCTTTGGACACCAAAGAAGAAGAAATTTGCGCGAGTTTTTTGGAGAAAATTAAGACTATCTCGAAGGCGCCAGGTTTAAAATGTATGATCTTTTCCTTTGAAACGCCTTCAAAGAACATCAAACGCCCTGTTAAAGAAGACAAGGCGCCAAATTCGAAGTAATTTTCCGGCAATGTGTCAACATTGCGTATTATTTTCATGACTTTTTGGACACACCTTGTATGTTTATTGTTTTTAGTTCTAAAATGAGGAATGCTTGAGAACTCGAATTCCCAATAAGAAAGATGTAAACTTTTTTTGAGGGAAAGTGAGCGAGATTGACCGGAAATTTCCAAATACGGGCAAGGCAAGACGAGGGGCAGGGCGGAGCAGGGATACAATGGAATAGAAGTAGGCCCCGCCGCAAGGCATGAATAAATGGGATTCCTTTTCCTGGCTAATAATCTACTGTAATAAATGCCTGGGCAACGCCGTGTATTTCAGCTAGTTTATTCATTAAAAACAAGGTCACGCATACATTTGCCATCCTGTAATGGAGAATTTACCTTTTCAAAAACCCACACAATGAGTTAAAATTCACGCCACGCTGGATACAAATGTGTAGACGACTACACAAGTGACACTCACGCTACCATCTAATATATTTGCACCCGAGTGGCGCTGACGGACGTCTTTAATTTGGGAATGAAACAGTAGCGGTCGTGGAACATTTGCCATTTCTTAAGATACTACATATATATGGGTATCAGTTTAGTGTTATCTTACGTTGATATCACAGTGCAAAAATTTGAACTTTGTGTCTGACATACGCTGATTAAGAAAGTGAAATCAATGTTTCATCACTTACCAATTTTTCTGGAAAAGATCTCTCTCTCGCACACACACGCACATTATATATATATATATATATATATATATATATATATATATATATATATATATATATATATATATATATATATATATTGTAATAAAAGCGATCAAATCGCCTAAACTAGCCCGACTAGGGACCAGCCGAATGTACTACCAGCGGGGGAGGGCGCCAGGTTCAGCTCCTGAAATGTAACTGAGTGGAAGAGTTGGGAGGTCAAGAATGAGCAATTGAGTCATTTGTGACAAACAACTGTTTATTCCTGGCACCAAAAGCTGCCAGGGGAATTTACAATGTCGCAATGGGCGACGCAAGTTCTTTTACTACTAAAACTACTCTGTGAATGAATTATAAATGGTTACTCTGATGGGCCTGAGCGCGGCCACTTGCAGTTTTTCGCCGTTACAATAGTTCAGTGAGACGGCATCGTCTCATAGTTTCACCAATGGCTGCTGGTCTTCGTGGGTGGGTCGAGGAGGCAGCCTCAGACAGAGGTGGCGGCGGCTCCGGGTTGCTGATCTTCTGCGGCGCGTCTACTCTCGCTCAGGTAGCGGCGATTCCAGATTGTCCGCTCGAGCAGGCTCAGAGGAGGCGAGTGGCCACGGGCGCCGACGTTGCGAAAAGGGCTGTCACTCAGCCCAGGACGAGAGGCGGCAAGGCTGGCGGGCCGGAGCGAAAACGGCGCGGGATCCCAGGTCGCTGCCCGAGTTCTCTCCGCGACAAGTCTCGTTTCGAGGAAATTTTTTAGAACTGTTCCTCCGAAGAAATTTTACAAAGTGAGACTGAAGAAATTTTAACAAGTGTTGTCGAAGAAATTTTAACAAGTTAGTGTCTCGAATAAATTTGACAAGTCTCGTGTCAGAAAAATCTCAGAAGTTCAGAAGTTCCATATTCCTACTCTGCATCGCGTTTATAAGAGAATTTCCTTTCCCCTTCCCCAAAATGTTCCTAGCTCTGGGTTATCCCTTCCCCCATGGTGAAGCTTCCCATTGGCTAAGGGTGGCTGCGTCGCAGAATTTTGATTAGCCAATCATGTGGCAACTTTCCCGTATTTTTCCGTCGATGTTCTCAGTTTGTCGCTGTCTTTGCTCTCTCTCTTGCTTCCCTTTTGTTAGTTACTCCGGGAGCTGATCGCAGCTGTGTGGACACGTGCGCGCGAAAAAAGCGCATTTCACGGGTTCTCGACGGCCGGCAGGGGCTAATCGACACCCTACTGTGTTTAGAGAGAAACAGCTCCCGCGGGGCTTCTGGCGCCCGGGCGCGTGCCAGAACGAATGTGACGAGTTAGCATTGTCCGGTGGAGGGATCAGTTTGATGGCCAAGAAAGGTTTCGCTCACGACGTGTCGTAAATGCGTCGTCGTCTTTAATTGACACCCGGCCCAACTCCATCGGGCTTGAATTCCTCGGTCGCGCGGCTGAAGGAAGGGCGCGAGGGTGGCGCTTTGTTCGGCGAGAGGGCCGGCGAAGGGGCAGCAAGTATTTTTATGGGGGGCTAATAAACATTCCGCCTCTGAAGACAGGGGGGGGCTGGGTGCGTTCGGGGCTGGCCCGATGCGCGGTCGGGGGGTGGGCGGCATGACGAAAGAACCCTCCGCGGCGGTAGCCGCGTCCCGTTGACCCACTTATTTCTGTGCCGCGGCGCGAGCTATTCCCAGCTGCAGGAATTCATTTGTTATTGGCGACGCCATAATAAAATTATATTTAATTAATCGGTGACGCCACAATATATATATATATATATATATATATATATATATATATTGTGGCGTTATGGGATTGTGCAACCCCATAACACCACCGTCTCGTATGTATGAACACCCACAGGCAGCGAGGATAGCAGGCGCAAAGAAAAGGTTCATAAACGCGCGGCCTGGTATCCGTTGCCCGTACTAAACAAAGGCGAACTACCGAGTTGTTTTCCTTGTGAAGGGTTGATAGAGGGGGAGCAGCCCCACCTCTGAGAATTTCCCCAGGCGTCGGACGATAAATACGCAAACCCGCAAGCGGAAGCTCTCTTTTCTTGCCAACACCCGCCGAGTAAGCAGCATTTTGATCACCGATCGCCGAGCCAGTAGCACTTTGATCAGCGCTCGCCGAGTCAACACTTTCGTTAAACATTTAGTTTAGATATTGTTTGCCGCTGCAACGACTACTAGGTACAGACCATTCAGGGCAGTAAACGATTAATCTGACAGCTTGTATAACAGATGAGCGTCGCCTAAGACCGCATCGCTCTCCGCTGAATATTCTTCCGCCAGTCAGCTGAGTTGCATTCACAGCTGGTCGCGGTTGACTGAATTTTGTTGTTCAATGTAATTTTGATCGCGTGGATGTTAGAAACAGTTTTCACGAGAGATTCATTTAATTCCGTATCATTAATGATGAAAAATTATACTAAGTGATTCAAAACATTTCGAAATACTCTTGAGAACATGTGTGATTGATTGAATTAAGTCATTAGATACAAGAATGAAATGGAATATACTGCAAAGCTCCCACGTAGGCCTTATAAAAAACTACTGGAATTCTGCCGGTACTTTTCGATCTTGCGTGTTCAGAAGATTCAAATTAATGTGTGTTGTATAATGTTTTGCAGTTATGATATCTGGTGTTTGTAATTACGATTTCATTTTCACGTTGCTCATCTTATGACTGACAGCCAGTGTATCAATTATTGATCAGTGACTTACAGATATGGTTAGTTAATTGTGAATTTTTGTAATAATACTTAAATGCTATAATTTGTTCTGCGATTGACTGGTAAAATAAGGCTTAATTGACATGTTAGACATGTATAATTAATATAAAACTACCATTAATTTGCTCTTTTCTTAATTCTGGGTTCTCCTGATTATACAATCTTGGAAAATTTTCACACTACATTCAAAGATTTCTGTGGGAAAAACAATACAAGTAGATATTCTCAGAGTACTGTGTGGCAGAATTCTCAGTTAATTCAATTGATCAGTAACTTCAGGTAAATTTCTTAAATATGGAAATCAAGTCGGTTCTTAAAAGTAAGATAAAAAAATGGGTTAAGAAGGGCTATGAATTATTGCACTCACCTGTCATTAAAAGGATATTAAATAATATATTAAAATTTATGAAAGATGAATGGTTTTAATGATCACTTTGCAAATTTTAGCCTAAGAAATAAAAATTGAAACATCTCATACCTTCAATAACTTTATTATCTATAAATAAAAGTCAATTAGAAGATGAGTATGAAGGTTACATAAAAAAACGAAACGTATAAGTGAAAAAACAAATCCCTTTATTTGCATTATTTATTTGAATGATACATTTCCATGAATCCATTTGAAGTTCAATCAATTTTATCCACTTAGATAATTTAAAGTCAAACTATCCAAAATCAAAATGAGTTTCCTGAGTCATTTTAGAAAAAATTCACAACCTACTAACATCTCCAGCCTCAGCCTACCACATTTACCAGGGTGAGGAGTAAAAACTTTTGAAATAAATATTATACATTTGAATTTTAACAAAGGGGATAAAACAATGAACGATGTACATATTGTATCATCTTATATGACAACACTTTATTGGTTATCAAAGCAGATCTAACAGCCTATTTTGATAATTTTAATCAAGTATTGCATTAAGATGTCTTACAATACGAGAAACTAACATACTTCTCAAAAGATAAAATTTTTCTTTTCATTAAATCTGCACTGCTAATTCCTTTTTATTAAAAGGATTAATTTTCCTATTACTTGAAGTTCATTTTTGATGATTATGAATGAATGTTATTAGAATATATTTTCAACGCATTCATTCACAATTAAAACTTTACTACACAAACTTGATTTACACATCATTTCACATACCTCTTTCATATACATAAAAAATTAACTTCATATAACTGAAAAACTTCTTTTGAATAAAAAAATTAAAATTGTACAATAATTACTAAAAAGAATTAACAAAGGAAGGTAACACGTGCAGACATAATGAAGTGTCTAGTTATATCTTTTGAGAAGTATACCTAAACAAAAAAACCTACCCATAAGGGAGGGGAAAAGCTACATTACTTCTGGGAAGCAAGCAAAGGACCATCCCGGCATCTGCCTTAAGCGACTAAGGGAAACCCAGATAAAACCTTATCAGGATGGCGGCTTAAGGCCAAACCTATACAAGTGAATAAAACATGTAGTAATAGTAATAATAATAATAATAATAATAATAGAAGATAAAGACTACTTATCATGCGATACATAATAAAAAATACTCCTACATATTCTGTAGAAAAAAGTTAAATTTCTCAGATTGCGTACATGAAATCTACAGTTAGAACTACTAAACATATGTCTCAACACCCCCACTCTACACCTTTAATCACAAGACTAACACATGTTTCGCTACAACTCCCATCACCAACAAACCATTACAATCCCACATGCTTTCTAACTACATCAACTATATGATATTTATTTTCAGAGAGAATTGAGAATACATTCAGTTCAAGTAATACAAATACATAGTTACAAGGCATAATAGATAAAAATATGAACACACCCCTTCCCCCCTCTTCAAACACGCACATAAACATAATTTTTGAGTTTTAACAGTGTTCTCAGTTCTAATGCTGTACATTGTTACTTTCTGAGCCCCATAAATATTCACTATTGGAAGAAAGTCACCATATGAAATTCATCTTTTAGTGTTTATCAGGATGTTGAAAGAGAATTTGTTTCTTTGATGTTAAAAATCTGAAATATAAAAATGTACATACATCTCATTTCATAAACATTTGATGAAAATTAAATTCGGATATAATAATTATTAAAGTTTGTACCGTTATAGTTAGTACATGGAAGATGCTGAGACATCTGTAAAGTACAAATAGTAGTAGTATTAGTAGTAGAAGTAATAATAATAATAATAATAATAATAATAATAATAATAATAATAATAATAATAATAATAATAATAATATATTTCAGTAAGCCAAAATCAGCCTAAAAAAATTAAGATTCACTATTTCACCTGGAATGTAACCACTTACTTGCCCTTGATGGAATAACAAAAACTTCCAATTCTGCACCTGAGAAGAACAAAAGTTGTGTCAAATCTTGTTTCAAACCGATGAAACATACAGCATTAAACATGTAAAGATACTGACCATATCTCTATTAAGTAGAGACACCAGAGGGCCCAGGAATGGGAACAGCAAGAGGAACATCATCATCATCATCATCATCATCAGAGTCCTCCTGAATATTTACTATGACAGAAATCTCTGAAGCATCGTGCCTAACCTCAACTCTCCAATCTTCTTCTATAATTTTCTCTGTGTGTGCCACATAATTCTTCCAACTAAAGTAATGCACAGAATGAATGAGTACTTTATGTTAACAAATTTTTTGCAAAAAAAAAAACAACACTCTAGACAATATATTGTTTTTCATTTTAATATTCACTTACTTCTCCACTGAAACCTGGTTTAATGCTTGCCTCCATTTTCTTGTCACTGCTTGGTGGTCAAAAGTGGTTCCGCGATGTCTGTTATAATATCTTTTGCACTGGCTCCATACCAACTCGATAGGATTGTAGTGACAATGGTAGGGGGGGAGGCGCAAAACACTATGTCCAGCTTCTTGAATCATTTCATCTACAACATATCTGCACCCACATCAACTGATATGATTTTTCAAATAATGAAAACATTGGCAATCACATTGTGTCAAAATCTTGCAAAAAATAAATCTGCCTTATTCTACGATTCATTCAACAAAATGTATGCTTATGCTTAAGAGTACCTTTTCTGAACAACTATTTCAGAAGTTTTCAAAAGAAGGCTCTTAAAGGTATGCTCGGGTCTAAAGGATATATTGTGCTCAGTTAGAAACTGCTGCAGGTCACCCTTCCTCCATTTTGATGAAGGCCGTTTCACTTTCTAAAAAATTGGAAATAACAAAAGGAAGTTTAAATGTTTCAGTTATATTGACAGATAACATGCATTTCTTTTCATTCTCTCTACAAATACATATAAAACATTTTACTGGCAAAGTTGATGTTCTCTAAGAAAAATTGTATTACTGATATAACTAAAATCACTGAACATCATTGAATGTAATCAATATTCTATTCCTCCCTTTTTAGTAATGGAAATAAAAGTTGAAACATTCACTTTCACCACTGTGTACTTTTAATAATCATTTTATAATCAGTTATTTTTATAAAGGAATAAATATATTATTTCAATGAATATTTTTAACATTTCTAAAAGAACAATTGATGCAATGTCGCTCACCAGTACAGAATGAACAGGTGCATTGTCCATTACAATAACTGATGGTTCTGCCAACCGAGGTAATAACATTTCTTTCATCCACTTTTGGAACATCTCTGCTGTCATGGTACCATGATATTCATCTACTTCTTTTGTCTTTGATGGAAACAACAGCTCTGCATCTTCGATGAAGCCATTTGTACCTCCTGCATGCAAGACTATATACCTTTTACCTTCATCTAAATTTTTGCTTGAGCAACTCTCCTTATTTTTATCTTGCCATGAGCGAGAGGCATAGCCTAAAGGATAGATCGTTAAAAACAATTAGTAAAGATGTTCCAAAATAAAATCATATTAAACCACTATGTAGGTGCTTCAAACTGGACAAACAATATTCTTCATACACATAAGTCATTACACACACTGCTATTTCTCAAAAGATGCATTTCATTACATGCAAATCATGCCTTCTACATTCACTTATATCTAGAATTTCACAATTTTCAACACTACAAAATTTAGTAGATTTTTCGCTTGCCTTTTGAATAAAACCAAGTCTCATCCAAAAACACAAATTCATAACCTTCAGCCTTCAGTTTCATATATTCCATCAAAAAATCAGATCTTGCAATAACAATATCATTTCTTTCCATTAGTGACCTACGATTATCCGTCTTTTTCCATTCAAACCCCATGGCACGAAGCAGATAAGACAAAGTAGTTCTCCCCCCTGTAAACCCTATATCACTATCATGTTTAACTGCAGTTAAAATTGAGTCCAGAGTAACACTTTGTCCTGTGAAAATTGTTGTAATATACAAAACAGAAGAACTCACTTACATGCAAATATAAATAAATTACTTACCATTCTCATACATTGAATAAATAATGCGCCTAATCAAACCCTGTCCAAAATCATCCACTACACATGTTTTATTCCCTTCTATTCCTCGGCACTTCCTTTTTGGAGTCTGAGCAGTATCAGGGTCTTGCTTCCAATATCTGTAAATATAAATTCAACATTATCCAAAACAATTTCACCTGACATATTTATTTTATTAATTAATTTATTATTATAATTTTACTTACTTTTGAACAATATGAGTTTTTAGCCTCAATGCATACGCAGTTTTATCAATAACTGAAGAAGTTTCTATGTTGCCTTGCATCATCAGCTCTTCTACAAATCTTGCAATAAAAAAGATGTCTTCTTGGCGCTGATGCTGCGTCACTTCTCCCTTCTGCGGTGGACTCATTGCTAAAGTTGCTTAAAAACTATTAATATTTATCATAAACTACATTAAATATTATTACAAGAATAAATATCTACTACAAGAAATAAAGTAATTAAAATGCAAGTAATTACAAATTAAATATTATATAAATAGCTATTATTAATGCTATTAAATTGTTAATTTAACTTATTAGTATATTAATGTTAAATCTAATATTTCAATGAATTAAATATAATATAAATATTAAATAAATAATGGAAATTCTCCGAAATATGTGGAGTGAAATCGTTCACGTCTGCAGTCTCCTGTGTCGACGATCTCACAAAATCTTCGACGAGGGCTCGGCCAGCTCCCCTCTCTGGGGGTAGCAGGCAAAAAAATCACACACAAAACAGTCATAAACACGCAGGGGTCCTTGGGTCCAGGGGCTAAGGGTCCTTGAAACTCGAACAAAAAGCCCGCCCTGTGCCCGTCAACAAAAGAGAAGTCCCGTTAGCAGAACCTCTTTTCTGCAGTGAACTCTTCAAATTTTAAACTGAACACAGTACACGTAAATTTTTAACTATTAAAAATAGTTATCTTAAATATAGTTTCAGAATTCTTCAACAACATTTTATCACTATAATAAAATATTTTTCATTGAACTTTCTCCTTTGTCGGAATGACAATACATTATGTATGCGCCACGGCGCCACTACACGTTAGCCAACGTTCGTGAAATGAAATCGAATCATTTCTGCATGTTAAATCACTGGGCCACGCCTCCAGGCATGATCCATGTGGTATGGCATCAGTGGCTGTCAAAAAAACCGGTCGCATGACTGAATGAACTGTAGGAGTATTCGGCGTCGAACAGACGTTCTAGTCAGTCGTCCGCGAGATAGTGCAGATTAAGTAAAGTAGTTCTTCAATTCACGATACGGGAAGTAAAAGTTACCCGTTGTGAGAGAAGCATTAAAAGTTCTGGTGGTAGGTAGACTCATTCACAATGCTTTCGCATAAGCATAACACGTAAGACGTTAACTTAAAAGCTTGCAAGCTTCTGTGCTTATACGTAAGACATAAGAAATTAACCAATCACAGAACGGTAACTCAGACTTGAGAATCGAAAGAGGAGCGAATTCGATAGACTTAGCGAGGCAGAAGCAGATAGACTACCGCCATCCGGCTATGAACACAGTCGATACCTCAAAATCGATTCTAACATCCAACCAATAGTAAACTAGAATGCCTCACAACCAATAGAAACTCTTATTTTGCTTACGTTTACATTGTGAATACTTCAGTCTATCACTTATGTTAGTTTAGGTCTATGCGTTATGCTTACGTTTACGTTTGCATTGTAATAGGGAGTTTTAGCGCCAGGCGTAAGGAGATATCCTTAAACTCTATTGATCACGTGACTAACGCCTTCATAAGGTCGTAATGAACAACGTTCATAAGAGTTTTAGCAATTGCGACATTGCGTTATGCATTATAACAAAGGAAGCATTTCAAGCGTTGAACAGAGAAATTGCATAATTTATCAAAGAGTGTAGGCTAGTGATGAGACATTTAAAACACGTTACGAGTCAACAAACCAGCAAATACACATTGTGCATGGAGTTTTAGATTTTGAATCTGCTTTTCTTGAAAATATAGGAAGTACCTTAAAACAGCGTTCGTTATGAGCTTAAGACATAACCTATCCCGAAGATATGATTTGAACTTCTTTTTCGCGAATTTCTTTCCTGTCACCTCTCCTACATATCCCGTTAATTTTTGCCAGCTTTGTGGACTGCGTAAGGAATAATTGTAACTACCTTTCATACGAGAAATGGTTTATTAGAGTTGGAAAAAAACTTTTCCTGTTTTTCGGCGGCCATTTTGCCGCTTGTAAGGTGACCGTAGAGACTCCCACAGGCGTGCACTATTTATGAAGGTATAAGGTCGTACCTTAGGCCTAAGGTAAGACGTTATGACTTCAAGGTCTGTCACGTGACTGTTAGTGCATAACGCCGCTACCTTACGCGTGGCGCTAAAACTCCCTAATGACTAATGACTTAAGCCGTTGACGCGCCCGGTCGCTCCAGTCCAAAGCCGCTGCGTGCTGTCAACTGAACAATTGATCACTTGTTCTGCTTAAAAGCCCAGTTAGGAGCAACACAAAAAATGTATTAAAATTCTTTGGTGATTCTTTTTTCTGCTCTTACGAACTTTTATACGGAGCGCCACTGAATCACGAGCCGTCACTATGTTTGGAGTTTCATTCCTTGGCGCGTGAGGGCGTGTCTTAACAATAAAATTTCACACGGCCTTTCGCATCTTTCATATCGCATGATCGACAGCATTGCTCGATAAGGTCACGATCATGCTATAACTGGCACACCTGGGAAAAACCGAAATGCCCTGAAATACTCCATCGTAAAGACAGGCCCTCCCTAGAAATAAATTCCCAAGTTTATGGCGAAGATGGTGAAGGCGGATTTATGGTGAAGGCGGAGGAGAAGTAAAATGGGAAAGAAGTTGAAGATGATGGAAATGTGAAGGAGATGGGAAAGGAAGGTGAAGGTGAACGGAATGTGAAGAGGAAAGTACAACGAAGTTATGGTGAATGAAGACGAGAGGTTGAAAGGGAATAATGAGAAAAAAGGAGAAAGATAAAGGGGGGAAAAGGAATTCAACATTAACTGAATCGGGCGGTTTGGGGTGTAGGAGGGGGAAAATGAAAGTGGTGCATTTCATCCATAATAAAAATTGTGCATTTAAATAAGTATTTGCTGTTTATTTGAAAGAGGGAAATATAAAAGTCTCTGCACATAGAATTAATAGATTACAATAACTTTCTTAATGGTAGATCAAATATATGCATGTAAATGCATAAAAATGTATGCTTCATTTAACATTCAAACGTTGCTAGCTTAGCAACACACAACATTATTATTGTATTCACAACCAGCATGATGACAATTAGGATCAAGAAGTTGGATCACATTTGGGTTACAATTAAACAGCAAAACAACATTTTCTTTTACTCTCATGAGTATTGTTCTTAGTTTCATCTCATATTTTAACACTAAGATAATTTAACAATAAGCTCTCTCCCTGGTCCTATATGCACCCTAAACAGCAGCTCAAAACTTATGGGCAAACTTTCAATTTCTAACCTCAACATATTCTTTAAATACTAATCCATGTATAAATATGAGTGTATTCAAAAGACCATTTTTGTGGACTAGTAAAGATTTTGGCATGTCTTTATCTTAGAACAGGTTTAAGGGTTCCCAAATTTGGTCTCGTAAAACAACCTAAAATATACCATTTCTCAATAATAACATTATATGTTATTTCCAGCAATAACTCAAGTACATTTTCTCTTAGTTTTTAAGAACTCTTAATGCACTAGGATGTTGAAATTCAGTATAACACATTTTATTAATGCAATTTTATTTATTAAAATATTTCAATACCTATTAAATTTTTCGGACATTCCAATTTACATTTAATGGTATGGATTCCCGAAAACTGTCTAGGAGAGGATTTTTTTAATATCACAATATAAATTAAAAAATATAGACCTTATACAAAAGTAAAAATTAGCAATGTGTTTTTTATAACAAAATACCAGTGTATTTTTCTGTACAAGTGATTTTTCTAGGCAAATGCATTCAGCAACCAGCCCAGCTTTTGTACTGACAAGACCAGAGGTGCGTGCATGGGGAGGGAGTAGGCGGCCGAGCCCCATAGACACATTATAAAACATTTTATTTCCGTAAATTTGTTGAATCCATGATTCCTCCTTTTTAATGGACAGAAATGTTTAAGCTGTGCATGCCTGTGGAAAATGCAGAATGACAAGGAGTTTTAAGAGAAAATGAGAGAATGCTGGATATTGTGTCAAATACAAACCTATTCCAAATTTATTTAATAACAGTGCATTACTCAAAAATGGTTATTTGAAAACACCTTGACAATCATACTTGCAGACCTGTTCACAATTTCTGTTGAAATTCATACACTATGTGCAGGCATACACGCCTTTCTCTATATACTTTAAAGAAGAAATTAAGACAATGATTGAACTACAAGGTTTGGAAAATTCTCTGATACTGAGTCACAAAGTTTCTGACTAAAATTATTTTCAAATTTAATGACATCGAAAATAAATGCATAAAATGTAGATAGAGAAATTCATCAATTAAGAAAATTGTTGTTCTACATTTTGATGGTTACTCACTTACACAATGTAATATATTATATTACTATATATATGTACATACATATTCAGTTATTTAATAAGAATATAGATTTTTAACAATCATTTATACTCTTCATCATATCATTAATGATTAAATAGAGCTGTGCAATAAAGCAATTTCTTCACAAAAAGATTATTTCATCACCATTTACATAAAAATAAATAATGTTGTCCTCTTCAGCAGTATAGTATTATATTTTATATTTTCATTATCAGCAAATTAATGTTCTTTTACTTCAAATCTTCTATTAATCATTGTTTTTTCAATAAATTTACTATTTAATATGGTTCAATATGCAGCATATTTATTTATTCATTATAAATTAAAGAAAGTGTGGTTGTAAAGGAAAATTTCATTAAACTGGTTACAAGGACTGCTTCATGCTTTCAACTTGGAATGACTAGAAATTTGTGATTTTAGTTTTCTTTTATATTCTATTTATTTAAATTTTATATTCTTACAAATAATTGATCACTTATTTATTAATATTACTAATATATTACAATGTCACTAATGGTCATAGATTTGATGCAACTTTAAATAAATTTAAAAATAAAATAGGTCTAAACAGTAAATAATAACAAATAATTGTTTTAAAACAGAATTCATTTACAATTAGTAATAGTTCATGTGTTTTAAAAATAATAATATCCAAGTACTAATATTATATGCTGAAGATGGCAGTATAAAAGATGATGCCAACAACAAGCAGCTAAATAAGCTCATGCACAATTAGTGATGGTCTACAAACCATAAGACATTCATCAACATCATACTGAAGTACCATTTTACATTTCCTCAAGTTGCCAAGTTTCGATGCAGCTGTTAACATGCAGTATAGATCCATGCAAATTCTCTTCCTCCAATATTTCTCAAGGAAGTCATGGCTCTGGCCTCTGTCCAAATAGATCAATAATTTTTGGTACTTTTACAAAAAACACATTTTAAATGGAAAATAATCACAATCAAATGAAAAGATAATCCAAAAATATTATTGCAAAGTTTTTCATGAGTTTATTCATCATCTGACAGTGAAATAATATCTTTTAAAGGACATGTGCACTTTTGGTGTAGATGTACTGTTTGGTGTACATGTTTCTCAGAAACTATATTTAAATCATGTATATTTCCTGTTTTATGTACACTTCATATAAAAGTAATGAAAATTAGACTTATGCAATGCTTGATTTTTTTACCTTACTTTATTGCAGAGGCAATAAATCTATAACACAGACAATCACACATTACCAATAGATTTTATTAGAAAGTAATCATTAAAAATGCATGACCGTTCTCATATGAGAAGCAAGCGATTGTGCTCATCAGTAAGAAATTTATATCAAAATACAATTTCGTCCAAGTTGCTATAGGTACTGTGATACATCAGAAAATTAAACCTTAAAATATATATATTCATGACAAGTTATAGCTGGAAGATGATTTTGAAGATTCATTTTAGCACATAACTGCCTCTTGTTGTGAAGCTATTAATTCAAAAACTATAATAGTATTTACAATAGAGGCCATAAAAGAGAGGATTCTATACCTATTGTTTGGTTTCTCATGTTTGTGAATTTTTTTAATTTCATACCATCAGTTTTAATCATTATCTTCATTTCTAACAAGCCTATCATTTTCATTACTACAATTATTATTAGAATTCTGGTTATTAGGAAGAAGCAGTTGTTGTAGCAATAGAAGTAGCTAGAGCAAAATTACTCAAATTATCTGGAAATAATATAATAAAGAATCTAAATTTGTAACTGTCAAAGCAGTGTAAAAGTTACAATTTTTCTATATACAAAGTAATTATTTTTTCATAGTAACACACTCAATATACAATTAAAGGATTGTACTACATTCTTTAAAATATTACATAATTTTATGGTTACTTATAGGTTTTACAATATTTGAATAAAATACAAAGGTGGATCAAATGTAAACCGAGCTTCATCTCTTGTGACAGTGAAGCAAGCGAGAAGAGTTGAAGGCTGTTACAGGGGTGTTAATGCAGAAGCAGATAAGGCATGTGCTGATGATGAACAGGGGGTCTCGGTCAGTTTAACAAAATTTTATATTAGTTTGTAAACCCAAAAAATATTTGTAGTAAAGTTTAAATAGTTATAAATTAAGGCAAAATACTTTTTCAAAAATATATTCAAAAGTATTGTAAATTAAATTTATTATTCATATACTAATTCAGATTTTAAAACTTAGTAAAGGCAATTTTTATTGCTGCACAAAAATTTAGATCAAAATTATTTAAAAATTCAAAAGTAAAATATTGTATTTATTCTTTTGATATTACATATGAAACTAAATTTTACACTTTTATTTTCATATAAATTTTAATTAGTATGTTCAATATTTTAATATTTCAATCATGCCTACAGCCCCTTAAGAAGTGAATCCTGGTCTGTCTTCACTTTCAATTACAGTGATAGCCAGAAAGCTATTACAATGGTTGATCGAGAGATGCTGTCTGCTATTGCACAATGTGATATAATTGTAATACAATTTCTTAAAAGACAATTTCACTGAAATTTGGAACAGATTCTACTAATTGGGGAATCGTTTCTTGAAAACTCAATTGAAGAGCAAGAGATATAATGCTCATGAACAAATTGAATTCCAGAGAACATATTAAGAAGACCCTCATTCGAGTGTAAATGAAATTTAACACAATCTTGGGATTAGCTAAAGAAGCATAAAAAACATCAGAATGGAACTCGGGGTTTTGAAAAAGTGTGTTGTTGTTGCATCACAACATGAACACTCATGCTAAACCCCTACTGCAACTCTAGTACAAGATGATTTAGTTTATCATAAATAAACTGCTCTGACAAGCCCTACCCTGACAATCCTTCTCCTGTTTGGCTCCCATTGAGGAGGTGCTGGGCATGGGCAGACCGAGCGATTACTCGGGGCCCTGTGATTGCAAGGGCCCCAAGATGGGACTGATGGGTAAAAGGGAGTAAAATATTGAAATATAAATTAGAACTCAAAAAAATCATTATCATAATTTTCTAAGTTGCGATACAGTAAGCTGATATTTCATAAAATTTGCAATTAATTTTTTTGCCTTATGTACTTAATTTTAGTAATTTCTTATAAGGTAGGACTATAAAATGAATCAAAAGATGCTATCATGAAAATAAGTTCTGTTAAAATTGTATTTATTATTGCATGTATTTAACTAGTGATTTTATTTAACACTAACTAAACACAACCATATTTTTAGCATTTTAAGTGCATTATGGAAATTGTATTATTTGATCACTAAGTACTTTTACTTAGAACTATTATTTAAAATATATTTCCAAAAGCTTTTTCTAGTTTAAACGTAATTTGTGTTACTTATTGAAATAAAATAACTCGCTTCCTGATACAACATTCATTATACTTTTAATTTTTCGGGGGAGGGAGGCTACCTTTCAGCATTGCCTAGGGCCCAAAATTGTCTAGCTCTGGCACTTGGTGCTAGCGCACCCAGCATGTCTAGTGCTTGTCACTAGAGATTTGAAAGTTGAAGTTTATTATTATAATAATAATAATATTTATTGAGTTGCATATACAATCTCAAATTTGTATGACGAGTTGGATATGATGTATGCAGCTGCACATGTCTTGATGAGCTCCAGATTTCCCACTTTCTCTTACTACACACTATTTTGAGTAAAGGTAAAAGCAGAATTTTAATAAAAGAAAATAAGAACTACGAGCAACAGTCACTTTTGATTTTGAATATACTACTAACAAATACTTAACTCTCCAGTCCTGTCATGTCTAGGAAAAGGGAGCTCAAGAAGACTTGGTGCAAGTGAAGTTTCATTTAGTGTCCAGAAGTCTAAGCAAGGGTCTCAGCATTTGCTCTAAGGATCAAGGGAAACTGGAAAAAATCCTGATTTACTTAGTGACTTTTTTGCTGTTTTTCTTATTGACTTAAATACATTCTCACTTCTTTTCTAAATACATCTTTCTTTACCGATTTTGGTGTAAAAACTTTCCACCAGGACAAAATGTAGAGAAATGGGAAAACACATAGAAAAGAGACAGATTTGTTTGTAAAATAAATAATGTTATGAGAAAAGCTGAAAAACAGGTCTACTTATATTTTGATCCACCCTTGTATACGTCCACGATGTGGAGTGTTCATCCCCTTTTGATAATGGGTAATATTGAAATACTGGGCAACATTCGTATGATAAAACTCATCACAGCAAGAAAAGGCATGCACTTCATGAAAGCGGAATTAGTAGTGTAATGACAAAGAATGAATTAGTAATTATAATGACACTAGATTCACAGAAGTTACTTACTTATGCAAGGTAAACTGAATCTCACTGAAAGAACATTAGGTAATACGTTAATATATTATATTGCATTTTATGAATGTAAATTTGTAGGGAATATGTTCAACTCCTAAAATATTAATTAGATAAATATGAAATGAAAATTTTCTATTTCATGAACAAGGTATGAAATTTCAATATCCATGATGTAATTGTAGAAATTCAGAAATCCTTCATTGCACAATCACCTAATATAAAGGATATTTTTGGAGAAGCCTAAAAAATAAGTGTCTCTGCACACAGGCGTTGCGTTGACACTTGTAGAATAACACAGTATTGTATATGAATCAGCACATGAATGCTGTGGCCATTCTGCACAAGATACAGTGGTAATCTACAATGTGTGTTACTCAAGGCGCGTCAACACAACTCTCATGTGACACGGGCCTAAATTTCTAAATTACACTACTGACTTGAGCTCTGATGAACAGTCACGTTCTGACATAAAAACCATCCCAATTTTACAACATTCAAATAATTAAAGAGTAATGTAAGTTAGTTCACAGAATATATTCCACGAATTTAAAAACAAGTGAATATTATCTTGAATATACATAAATGTCATTCTCAATTAGAAAATTCATCACTATGTAATATTATAGTACTATTTTAGATCTTTATAAGTGTATACTAATAAGAATATTCAGTAAAACCCCTCTTCTACACTTTTCATATGGTCCTAGGGAAAATGGTGTAAATTGCGGGAAATGTAAATATGGCGAAATTATTTTTTTCTTCAAAACTATGAGTACATTATAATGTTTTTAGATACATACAATCAATAAGAATTATAATATGCTCTAATATGCAGTATTATATACTTGGTCTAATAAACAATATTACAAGGCCAATTAGAAATCTGACAAATATACGATATTAGAAATGAAAGGCTTATTAACTGAAGCGTAGTGGATTTTTCCACAAGTCCCACTGATGGTAGCCTTGAAGGAGAATTCTTTACTTTGATACTTCAGCTATTACAGGATGAAATTGTGAAGGAGAATGATGTAAAATAAACAAATGAGCGCGAGGTCACTTCTTAGGCCTGTGTCCCATGAGCGTTGCGTTGTCTTGCGTCACCCAACGCTGATGACGTCAGCTGTGCACTCGTCACATAACGTGCGTCGTAGATCGTCGTAGACACTATCTTATGAGAAACAGCACACGAACGCTCTTGGCGACGTGTGTTGTGCCCACAACTCAAGTAAGATGCTCAAACTACAGTGTAAGTCAAGATAAAGTGCGTTTTCTAGCTCTCAACTCGCGACGCCTGCTAGGCGACGTCGCAGCTAGCGTTATCAGCGTTAGGTGACGCGCGTCAACGCAACGCACGTGTGGCACAGACCGTATAATCTACCAATGAACGTCGGTAATTTTTTCTACCTTTTTAAATATCTCTGTAATACCATGAAATGAAAATTTTTATAGGCCTAGCCACTCAATAATGATTGTCACTGCATTTAAATCTTCTAGTCTTCAGTAACATTTCACAACTCTTTATAATATCTCACGATTTCAATAGCCTTTCAGTTACGGGTATTTTTAACGCGGCAATGTGGTGGGAAAATGCAGCGACAGTGCCCGTCGGGCGCAACGCGAAGTGCTTTCCAAATGGTGTTGGGGCAAGCAGGCTGATGTAAATTGCGGGAAAATTGAAATTACACTATCGTAAATGCGGGGTATTGATAACATTATGAATATACGAAAACGGATGGGACCGACAAGAAAAGTTGTAAATGCCGGGAAAACGTAGATTGTGGGTACGTAAAAGCGGGGTTTTACTGTACCTCTGTCACATACGCATGTCTCTTGAAAAATGTAATTTAATAAAACAATGTTTATATTAATATACAACAAAATAAAGACTTACTTATTCAATAAGCTTTTATTTTCCAAGCAATACCTACTTACTATTGGTTAGATATGTCTACTAGTCCATACATCGAAGGGTAATGAATAGAACTGTGAATCCCTGTTCGAAAACATTTGCTTGCTATTCATTACTTAAAGATCTTGAGATTCACAACAGATAAATGGAAATTACAAGAATCAGAGAGGCTGCACATGATTTATGACTTAAAATTTGAACATTTTATTATATTTCTAGAGCAAGATAACAATGTGGTTGCCCACAGAAAAATAATAAATAAATAATAAATACTAATACTAGCAACAACAAAATAATAATAATAATAATAATAATAATAATAATAATAATAATAATAATAATAATAATAATAATATTATTATTTTGTACCCAATGACTTGAGCTGAAAAAATTACCATTAAACCAGATTCAAAGTCATCAGCAATGTAAACCGCATCATAACAGATCAGATCAGTCAAAATACACTAGGCGACCTTTACATATGTTGGAGTAATGACAGTTCTCACTCTAAATGGGCAACTACAGCAGCTCAAAGCCAGAAAGGAAGGAAAGACCCAAAACTCTACCATGGGAACTTCGGCAACACTCCAAGATTGGCCAGATCAGAAAAAAATATTGTCATGCTTTTCCAATAAGCCAAACCTAATGCTTCTGCTAATGAAAGGAGAACAGGTGCAATTATCTTGGAATGCCATAAGACTCAGGAAAACACTAAACTGGACTTGGTACCAGACAGTCAAAAACAAAGGCTTACTGCACTTGCGAAGAGGTAAAAAGTAGGGAACATCACAAAGACCACGACTGATTTTGAAACAACCACAAGACCTTCTTCAGAAAACTGAAAATCACAGCATTCAATAAGGAATCAGAGACATCACACCCAAGGCAGAGGACCCTTTCAGTTTCTAGCGTAATGTGGGGTGAACTGAAAACACAAAAAACATGATGGCAAAATAATGAAAAGCAGCATACGCCCAGATTGAAAACCACGTTGAACTAGAAATCAATGAAGAAGTGAAAACTGCTATAACGAGAATATTGAACTGGAAGACACCGGGACTTGATTGCTTACAAAATTTCTGGCTAAAATTATTCCCCAGAATCTAGAAATATCTTGCTAATTGCTACACTGTTATAGGAAAACTCATAGTTGATGCCTCCAATCTTGTCAGAGGGGATCGCCTCTTGCTTCCCAAAGAGAACACAGAACTGATCCAGACAAATACCATCCCATAACACTTCTCCAACACTGTACGAGCTGTTCGCATTTATAAGCAGAAAAGTATACCAACTCCTTGTCAGTAACAAGATGTTGTATTGGAAGAAGAATAGAAGGGATGCCACAAGGGATCATGAAGATTCAAAGGACAATTGATAGTTTCCTTCATTACCAACACAGTAAAATAGAGAAAGGGATAATTATATGTTGTGTATTCAGACTATCAGAAAGCTTTCTGCAGTGTTCCACACACCTGGCTGAGTGACGTTTTGGAAATCAATGAGGTTGAGAGTCATGCGAACGAGTTCTTAAGATTTGCAGTGGATCACTGGAGTACCAACCTATAACTGAGTACTAGCGAAAAAGACGATCAAGTTGAAAATTTTAAAATCAAGAGAAGTGTCTTTCAAGGTGATGTTCTCAGTCCTTTGTGGTTTTGTCTTGGATTGAAACCATTAACAATGATGCAAAATCGGTAGTATAGGGTATTTAAGCTGGAGCAATCAAGAGCACAAGCAAATAAAGTTTTTTATACGGATGACAGAAAATTGTATGTTGAAAACCCAAAATATTTTCACAGCCTCCTAGATCTTGTGGAAACATTCAGCAATGCCATGCAAATGAAATTAGACCTTGACATGTGTAGAATTAGATACATGCATAAGAGAGAGAATGGATTGAACACCCTGGTTAGAAGTAACCAAGATGCATCATCAAACGAACAGCCAAGGGTGAGAGAGAAATACAAATATCTTGGATACTTGCAATCATGAGGGATAATGATCAACTAGCCAAGGAAATGATAGGTAATAAATACATCCAGAGGAAATGAAGCATTCTCTAAGCTGAGTCCAAGCAACAAAGCGAAAACATTCAACATATACAGTCTCAGTACTCACATGTTCCTTTGAAATACTAAAATGGACTGACTCCTAACTGAAGAACCTAGACATAAAAACTAGAAAAGAAGTTTGTAAAGCAAAAGCACACCACCCACTCAGATCAATTGAAAGGTTCCATAGACCCATGCTTGTGGAGGCAGAGGTATCTCTAGTGTCACGACCACACATTAAGAGGAAGTGAAAAATCTGAGAGATTACTTCTTCCAAAGGCAAAATTTAGTGAGTGTTGACTGCAATTATATAAACAGATTATAGTTCTTCATCTCTTAAACTGATAAACATATTGTACATCCTTCAATTGAACAACTAGAAAAATGGAGGAGCAAAGCCTTCCACGGTCGTAATAAAAACTACATTATTTTCTAATATAGTAATATAATAATATAATATAGTAATATAAATCTGCGAGCATCTTTGGCATTCCTGCAAACTGATAATCTGATGCGGAAATGGAAGGCTTCATAATAGCGATTCAGGATCAGGTAATCACGAGAGTATATTGTAATACATCATGCATTCAAACTTATAAAACATTAACTGCAGAATGTATGGCTAAAAGGAGGAGGGAATCAATAGCACAATCTCTTGATGCTCAGTTTTAGTACCAAATATCTGGACAGGCATAATCGTGTGGCCAAAATAATTCACCAGGCTCTCAATGAAAAGCATTTTGGCGATGAAAAGTAGTCCCCCATACAACTCTTATGAAAAAATACCAATAAGAGAAGACAATAATGGCAAATGCTACTGGAACCGCCCAATAATAAGAGATAAACCATTCCCGAGCAACATTCATGATATTCTACTGGTTTTGAAGGCTGGAAGAACATCTTACATACATTATCGATATAGTAATCTCTGTACCAGCAAATCTAAAAAAACTCACACACACCAATTTACTAGTACCTGCCATTGGCAGACAAAATCAAATCTATGTGAGGTACCAGTAAGACAAATATAATACTAGTTGCAGTTGCTAATATTGTTACAGGGGAAACCCCCAACACACTTAACAACAGTACTGACATCTTGAAATTGAATCGTGAGGGGTATATAATCCAATCAGAAGACCGTGATTCTGGACACATGCAGTAGGCCTATTGTTCGAAGAATACTGGAAAAACACATGGTAGAAAAGATGTAGTACTATGGAAATCTTATTTCCTCTGGCTGAAATGACCCGGAGTAAAATGTTTACTTCCAATGGAGTGAATTAATGAAATTGATAATAACTGTAGTTATAATTATAATAATAGTAAAACAATAAAATAATAATAGTAAAAAAAATAAAATAAAAATTGTAATAAAAAATAGGATGTAATTCAGCTGCTATAGAAACTTGGGTTGTTGAAATATATGGACAAGTACACGGTTCATACACATCTCCACTACTTTAGCAACAACACAATGAAATTCATTACTTTCAGAATTTATACTATTGGAATGTACTGTTAATAGATGGTCTTCAACATAAATTACAGATTTTTGAACACAGGTTTCAAGGTTCTCTTTGAAGTATTCATTAACTTAAGCACATGTTGCCTTTGCAGAAGCCATTGGCAATGCTAATATTCATGCTTTAAATAACTTCAGGAAAATGTACAAGTTTACAGTCAATAATCCACATTTATGCATAAGTTTCAGGAATGCTCATGTATATTGGTGACTACTGAAAACTCCCACAGGCATCTCTGGCTTGTAAAATTTGGAAGGGAGGGCATGAAAGAAAGGGAACTTCTGTAGAATTTTAGTTGAAGCCGACACTTTTTTAATTGAGTTACTGAAGTTAACAAGGTGAAAAATATAAATTAAAGTAAGTGAATGTATAGTAGTAAAAAGTAATGAAAAGTAGTTGTTCATGAATTCAAATATACTTTCTTAAGAATGCAGCCAAGATTTTTGTCAGGGAGGGAGGAGAAGAATAAATATTAACACATTCAATTCTGAGGGATGCGCCACGTGGTTAACTCCTTTGTCCTGGGCAATTGAGCTGTTATTCAAATTATTGTAATACAAAAACTATCGTACACATTCAGTTGGAAATTGATAAAATCTTGTTGTACTGTCATTGGTGTTTGACAAACTTTCGAAAGATATTTATTGCCTGTCAAAGATGATAAATGTACAAGAATATATGACATACATCCATAGGACACAGCAGTAAAATGAAGATGACAAATCAGATATGTCTGTTGGATCAAAAGTTTTAATATTGTTTTTTCGTAATTATTATTAGTAGTAGCAGTAGTAGTGGTGTTGTTGAAGTGAATATTGAAGTGTATGTCATACAATAATAAATTCAATAATTAAATACAGTTAATAAAAATTAAAAGTTTATATTTCTAAAATTAATAAATAATTAAAAATTGATAGAAATAAATTTTACTTTTTCCAACAATCAAAATTATTATTAATGTGAAATTCATAAAAAAGCTTTTATTTTCTTAAAATGAAGGTATTATTATTAAATGAAGGATTAAAAACATCTTTTTTTAATAATATTAAACACTTACAAACCAAATACAAAAATGATTTTTCAATATAATTACAGAAAACTTTTTTTTTTTCAATTTCAATTTTCTGCAGATTTTCTGAAAACAGTATCTTAAAGAATTCAATTTCAAATGCATCCTCCTAGTCTCCAATATGATTCTTTTGTATACTCCTTAATTATAATCTACTGAGTCCTTCACCTGGCATTGTTAAACTTAGTCAGGTTTTGGCATATGGAAGACAGAGAATAGCTGCTCGACACTACAAGGGATGATTGGTAAAATAAGATATGTAAATAAATATTTTTGTGATTGTCTGTGGTGAAATGATCTATAGGTATCTTACCATTATAGACAATCAGTTCACAGTGAAGATCAAAACAGGATTTGTCTCTTAAAAATCATTTAAAGAGACCGTTCTGCTGCTGTCCGTTGGAGGTTGGCCACCCTTCTTCCAAGCATTTGAACCAGACTTACAGTTACAATGTGGTTAAACTAAATATTTTAGAAATTAAATTATGAGAAGATTAAAATGTACCTAATGAAATGAACACATTAGTTCATGAAACTTGGTTCTTCACTAATAAAATATGTTGTTCCACTGTTTAAATGATTTTTTAATAGACCTATCCTGTTTTGATCTAGACTGTGAACTGATTGTCTATAATCTTCAGATATCTACAATTTGGGAAATAAGAGAAATGTTGTCTTGGAATTAATTTTAGAAGAATTTTGTTATTTTTAAATGTGTTAAGTTTGTGATCATACTTTGTGGTATATTTTATATTTAAGAGAATAGAAGACTGAAGATTTGGGAGGGGGACTACTTAACACCCATCTATACTGAGAAAACTAAGTATGACTTTAAGGCGACAAAGCAGTGGCTAGAGCAGTTATGGTAGGAAGAATTATGATTATACTGCTCCTCTTCAATACACATGAAAATGCAAGAGTGCCCTTCATCAACCAAGCAGATAAAAAGCATCTTCAAAATATTCTTGGGCCAGGTATTTTTGACTAACAATGCATCTGAAAAGGGTTTTGTGTACACTGTCTTACTGTTTCACAATCTAAATTTCTGAAAGTGTCTTCTTCAAAAAACTGAAATGAGAAAATATCACAAGAGAGACCATTTAACGCATCAGAGATGCCTATGGAAATTCCCATTGTTGAAGAAAGACCATTGAAAATTGTGGGTGCTATTTTGGGAAATTTCTTACCTAAAGTACTACAAAACAAACCAAGAACTAAGATAGAAAACAAAAGCTCTGGAAATCAGTAGTTTTACATCCTTAAACTAATTTTTTTGATTTATTATTATTAAGTATGTAACATTTTTGTAAACTTCACACATTTCAACTGTCAAAAATCATACATGAAGGCACAATTGTATTTCATGACCCCCAAAAACCCTAAAATCAGTGTAATTTGTAATTTAACCCTTATCTGCCTAGCATGCTTGTATGGGCACACTGTACAAATCTGATGATTTTTTTTTTAAACTAAAATGTTGCAGTAATGCAATTAGAACTTCAAGTTCCTTTCTATAGCATTATAAAATGTGTCAGCATGTACATTTCAAAAATTTGAGAATGTTATTTTATGTAAATTTCCTTTAAAACTATACAATAGTAGGCTATAATGAAATTTTTTAAAGAATTAATTCAGGCAGATAAGGGATACTCTTTTCCAGAATTTGATACTTATAATGACAACTATCAATTGTCAAAATTATTTTCAATATTGTATATTGGAATTAAGTCACCAAAAAATTAGTGTACCAATTTTAAGTTAAAATTTTGGAAAAAAGAACACTTACACTGAAAGTTTTCCAAACATGCAAAAACATTTTGTAATTGTAATAAAATACTTTTAATGTTAGATGTTAATACATTCGTAAATAATTTTTTCTACTATCGTATAAAATGAATTTGTTGTACCATCATACATGCATGATGTCATTAAAAGACATTTAAAGACATCTGGAAATTGTGACATTACTGTACAAAGAAGACCTTTTGATACTATGCCACATTACAGAGCTAACTTTAAAAAGAAATAAACTTTTTCACATGATGGCATATTTTTTTTTTAAAAAAAGAGAGGAGATGAAACAAATAATTATTCATAACAGAAGCATCTTTGTACAATCACAGAAAAACCTTGATTTACATTTTATAAGAAAAATTATTGTTTCTTGCAACAATGTCAATTGCTTTTTGCTTCAACCTATTGATTTGGCAAAACAATCTTCAATCTTCACCATGCAAAGAACAATCATTTCACATGTTTAATATAAAAACAAGTACTTTGAGCACTAAGTTATTTTTTTTAAATATATATCTAAGTTTTTTTGGATAAAGTAAAAGAAATTATGACTTTTCCTAAACAAAGACTTTTAAGTAATATGTTGAATGAACAAAAGGAAGTTACTAGTTATCCTGCTCATAAATAACCCTTAAAATGTTTTATTACAGACCAATTTTGGAATTTATGAACAGTTATTGAAAGTGGTTTGAAAATAGTTTAGACAATTGTTTTTGAAAAATATTGTATTCAAATTTGTTTGTCAGTTATAATAAAGTAACAGGAAAAAGTGTCATCATGTACCTTGCCATTAAATCACAATTTCTAAGAAATTTCAGAAACTTAAAATAAAGTGAAATGTTTTTAAAAACTCTTAATGTGTATTTGATTTTACATCTATTCTAAAAGCAACCATATAATAACATTAAGTAGTTTATTTTAAATCTTGACCTTGAGACAAAATAGTGATTGTTAAGGGCTAGGCTTGCACATGCTAAGTGAAAGTACTACATTCATAATTATGATGACAAAGAACATTTCAAAATAATAGTAATAGAGTCAGCTTGGAGGAAAGGAGTTTTACCAAGAAGTCAAAGAAGGCATTCTTCAGAATTTGTGAAATACTGTCAGCAAACATTTCCCGCCTAAAACAACAGTGCTGGGATTTCTAATATAGATTTTAATCTATGTCTATTACGTATATTTGATTGTCAAACACTTTCGATTTAAGTTACTGATGTAAGCATGCCTAGCATCACAGATTTATGACAGAGCATTTGATATGTCTGAATAGAGAAATGCTTTTGCAATTTATTGAATAGAAGAAAAATATTTTTGGAAAGGGAAAGAGTAACGGAGAAAGCCACTTAGAACGGAACTAAGAAACATGAATCATTTATAATTCTTATTGATATTGTTTTTAAATGTTTTCAAAGTGGTATGGATGTGATCAGCAATATCACTTCAAATAGTTTGTATTTAAACTTATTAGCAGAAAAATTATATGTTAAGAATTTATCATCATCTTCATTTTATACTACACATGCATCGGTACCATGTGGTGTAAGTTATTTGGAATGACTGCTGGCATTACTACATACACTGTTTTTACCCAAATATAAGACATGTTTTTCCATAAATATCTCTTTTGAAAAATGTGGTGTCATCTTATATTCGCAGAACAAGACTAGCCTGTTTGAATCTTTTGACACTGTCTTTTCTTGTCAAGAAACACAAATGCTGACACTACAAGCTTTGGGTGATGTATATCATGCATATTCGCAAATGTATTGTTGGCATCCAACACCAGTTTGCCAGGTTTGCAAATGAATCCTATGTATTTAAAGTGAAAAGCAACACAAGTGAGCATTACGAAAGAGAATGTTCTTGGGTAGCATCGGATGAGTTTGGGGATGCAAATTCAATGCATGAAACTTTCAGGGAGGGCTAGACAGTCAGAGGTCGATGCAGTATATGAGAAGGTCCAAAAAGAAAGAAACAGTGATAAATATCATGATGTAGATGATAGTGACCAAAACAATACAATGATTTTAACAAACAAAAAAATTGTGATAGCTCAGACAATACATAACAACATTGTCATAAAGGCAATTTTGTACTCAATTGGACAATTTGCAATTTTTTTATGACCTAATAGAAATAATTTGTTAAAAAACAAAAACATTCTCAGTAGGCTCTCTCAAAAATCATAGGGTTGTCTTTAATTCGGTCATCTTATATTCAGGTAAATATGATATTACCAGCAGTGCACTCAGTGGGTGGATAGGAGGGGGAATTATAGAGTCTAGCCAACTTGGATGATTTCTATACAAGAACTTTTCCTTTATGCTGACTATAGGATGTATTTTAATTTGTTGACTTAAAGTCAATCTTTTTATAGCAAACAATTGATTCATTGAATATTTTTTGTTAGGATAGAAAATTAGCAAAAGGAATATTTTTTAATATGAGCCATTTTCTGTCAGGGGGGATCTTAAACCCTATGACCCACCCCCTCCTGGGGACGCCACTGGATGTTACTGGTGAGTATTATGTGCTTTTAATTTTCTCTGACTTTCATTGGATTACAATTCATAATCTCAGAAGGAATTAGCAGATATACTTCAAAATACTTTAAGGAATTAAACAATTTGAAGTAATTTTGCTTGCTGATATGCCACTTTTTTCACTAACTTTGCAATTGGCTATTTCAGCTTAAGCGGTTGCTCAAGCAGCAGGATAATAAGTTTATTTTTTCTCTACTCTTCAAAAAGGGAGAAGGAAAAATAATAATTTGCCTACCTCCCAAATGAAAACAAATCCATTACTCCAGAACATGAAAACTCCATTAACAATTTTTTCATAAATAGGAAATGCTCTTATTCTTTAATTATTCTATTTCTCAATAACAATGTTAGCAGTCAGTTAAGGTACTATTAAGTTAACATTTTTACACTAATTACAATTGTAAATGTGTGTATCAGAAATATTTGAAGAACATGCATGAAAACAACTTAAATAGAACTTTTGGCGTGGATGTGCTGATATAAAATGTACATTCATAAATATAATTTGAAGTAGATATTTAAAATACACCATTTTCAGGAAATATTTCTTCTGAACATTTTTCATATATTAATACTGTTAATACCCTTCATGAGGTTTTGCTATATTGCTTTAAACTTACAATTAAAATAGAAGCTATATTACCAACTACACGTTCATAACAAGATCACATTTTGAAAGAGCAAAAATAACAGATTCTGAAACTGTTATTGGCTAAGGGAAGACACAGTGATGTATGAAATGAATGATATACAGATGGATTTATAAGATTATGAGAAAGATTCCTTGGTATGTTAAATAGTGAACTAGATATCTCTTGATAAACAACTTTTTGAATTGAGAATAATTTATAAAAACATTATTTCAAGAAAAATAAATAAGTTAGTTTGTAATTTGTAGAAAGGAACTCTCAAAAGAGAGGAAATGAATTTTTCTTAGTGTTCTACTTTTAGTGATGTAATAATATAGGCTTTCATCTTTTTCTCTTGTAGTTAGTATCTTACAAATAGATAAATTCGAATAATCTTTTTTCTTTTTCAAAAAAACAGGAAAACATTATTACGATCAACAGAGATCTTCCAATATTTGTTATGATTCAACATTATAAATTTTCATTAGTTTTCCTTTCATCACTTTGGCCTTGCAATTGGCTCTACATACTCTTCCATATCATTGTTTTGACTTTGAATATCAAAATTTTTTATTTGCAGACTTGGAAGTAAATGTTTACATATGGAAACTATTTGAAAGAGAAAATTTTTTATCAGCATTCACCTTTCAGTGACAAACTTGCTTCCAAACATCACATTACATCAAGAAATATCCAAGATGTAGAGCTCACAATAATATTATGTTATCTTCAAATTTACTAACAATACCCGTTACGCATCATACAAGACTAGGAGACATACAGTATTAATATGCATATCAATACACTGAACATACACATTCTGGCACATAGTTGGTGTTGAGCTAATGTTTGGTCTACATTTCATATTTCTACATAGCAATAAAATTCAGAAAGGTTTATACTTGTTTTTGTTCCATTAAATATAGGTAGGTAAAATGTATTGACAATGAATAAATTCTATGTCAAATGTAGGTGATTATCACTCACAAGTTTCATCACAACCAGGTCTCCTTGGGAACGACTGCAGCTATTTTGACGTATTGACACATTTAAGGAGTTCCATATTTTAACATCTACTTTAGTTACTGTTTCAGGTGCATTTACCCTTCAACATCATTTTATATACTTAACAAAACTTAACATGGGGATCCTATGTACATGTTATGAGGATATCTTGTAACTAATGGCCATTTACACAGTAATTATCTTACATGGTTTTCTGTACAGTATTGCTACCAATTCTGTCAGTTGTGTGTGGAGTGGGGAGCTCACAACCATTTGCACAAAGTCTTCCTTAATGTTTTTAACAATTGTTGAGCAATACAAATTATAGCAACTATTTATAAGCAATCTACAGCTTACTACAATTAAACTAATGTACATTTATTTCCTGTCAAAATGAAAATATTTGTTATACTCTGACTAATAAAAGAAAGGCAGCAAAGATCAGTGTTTTGTACATTGCTTACAATCCGAACGTTATGTATCTCTCTCACTAATTGGTAATCACAGAAAGACATTTAATTAACTGAATTATTTCACTGCAACTTTTAATATAGTTCTAGAAAACTGTGGTTTTGGGTAGCAGATAACACATTATTAAAATAATTAAGTTTGAAAAATCTCTTAATTTAAAATTAAAATTTTAATGGTAATGAATGTTTTATAAAAGAAAATTTCTTCTGTTGAACATATTTCATATAAGCCACTAGAAATCATTATAAAACAAATGAACAACTCTTTTCCATGAAATTTCATTAACACATTACATAGGGCTTTAGCATTGTATTTTGCTTCTGTGTATGTTATTCTTAAAATATTTTTAATTATTTTTTTCATGTGGCAAAATATAAAAGAGCATGTTCAAAAGGTAAGAATGTCTGTTGAGAGACAATTGAACTTCCCACTAGTGAAATCTATCCAGATTTGGACTTCTTATACCCTAAGAGCGAGATGAGGACTGCGAAGAAAGAGGTAATTGCGCTAGAGCGGATGAACTTAATCGTGAAGTACGAGGCTCAATTTCCAAAGACATTCGATAGAGCTCATCATCATCAAGAAGAAGGGAGGGATCTAAAAGGTAGTTTGTCACTTTTTGAATAAGTTCAATTTTATAAGGAGTCTGTTGAAAATGGCGTATTTCTCGAATTACATGAGCAATCTGTAACAGAATGAGAATCAGGGCAAAACCTTAATCTAAATGGTAAAATCATTCCTTAACACTGCAACTGCACACTTATTTTTTGTTACATAAACAGCACACTAGGGTCTCATGGACCTCAAAGATTTTTATTGATATAAAAGGTTCAGAAAAAATTGTATACGATTTGAAAGGGGGTTACTGAATTTTTTTTAAAAAGAATGTATAGAAACAAGAAAAAACATAAAAATGGAATTTAAAAAGTAAAATTCATTGTATTTTTTAATGTAGATTCTTTTTCAGGTTTTTAACAGGATGATTACAAATATACTTTGAAATCACTGAAACAATAACGCAGAGGAAACAAAAACGTTCTGAATTCCCAGTGTTACTTCGGAGAAGCATTTTGAGAAGAATACTATTTCTCTTTTATGATTAGTGTGCAGAACAATCAGAAATTACATACTGGGTTCCATTAGATCCCAGATGCATCACTGATGAATTAACGCCCATTCCAACGAAGTACTGCCACCAATTGAGACTGTAAGTAGTATGAGCCAAGCTAACGGTTTAATTCAAATTTGCATAAAGTGCTAGTGCTGTCGTAAGAAATTTCAACTCCGTGTGAATTTGAAATGTTGTTGTGGTTCAGTAGACCCCAGTGTGTGGTTCTAGGGTTAAGTAGGTTTTTCGGGAATTTATCTTACCATGCGCATTTTGGAAAAATTGAGAAGTCCGTCTTCAGTGAAATTTGGAGTTCCCTCTTCAATGAACGACAAATCGGTCAAGTACATTCCCAAGTAAGGAATGCATGGAGGATCACATCGATGCAAGGCATCTCTCAAATTGCGAAATCGTCCATCAGATGACACTATATTTTGTAGCTTTTCAATAGTTTGCTTTGTCTGTAAAATAAAAAGAAGTTCTGATTTTCTTACCTAAGTCAGTTTTTAATTCTCGGTCGGACAGCAATCTGGGGAAAAAGGCTAAAGCCCCAAAAGCTGATTTTTATTTTCTACGTACGATTTACTAACGTACGAAGATAAAATATTGTAATCCTGCGCTGGAAAACGGCGAATTTTCGACACAAAAACTTATTGCCGGGCCTTGAAGGAAAAAGTGGATAAATCCAGTTTCTAAATTGAGAATAATCCTCTAACACGTGGTGTAGCTAGAATCCATGATTTGTGGGTCCTTGACACCGATAAATCAATCGACGGCAAAACGTCCGTCTGTCCGTGCCCAACGCTAGGGCACAAACCGTTCAGCCGATTTTATCCAAAATAGATATTCCACAATCATTCTAGCTGATATGGCGGCTCCTGGAATTTTAAACCGAAATATACATTTTGGGGAGTACTTTACATGAAGCACCTGAGACATTTTTAAATTAAAAAAATGGCTTCACATTTTTTTATTAAATTTTGTTGTTGAATAGTGTTTAAGAGAATGGCACAGGTCTCATTATCGGTGACATACCCGATTTTTCGAAAATGGAAAAAAAATAAAACTTAAAAATTGGAGATAGAGATTTTTGTCTTACACAAAGTCGGTTGTACAAAATCAACTCTTCAAAAATGGTCATGTACACTTTTTGAAACTAGTGGAGCTACAGAATGGCACAGACTTTCCCGTATTAGTTTTCTATTTTCATTGGTCTCGGACTTGCCACATACTCTTGCCACCTGCCATCTATCGCTCCCAAAGTACATTTTTTTTACAAAAAAAAAAAAAATTCGACTTCCTAATAGTAGAATCGAATTATTACTTTAAAAATATTAAAGAAATGTAAAACCTAGTCCTAAATGGCAATTTTCATTGAAAAAATTGGAGCCTTTTTTAAGAAAATGTCATTTAAACGCTACTGTAAATTCGAAATTTGAACTTACTTTCACAGAAAACTGTTGAGTTTTTGAGAAACTTAATATGGCGTCATTTCAAGATCTTCAAGTCACAAATGCAATAGTATTTACAAATTGCTAGAAATGTGCATATTAAAGGCATGCGCATAAACATCTTTAAAAAAATTACATTTGTGTAATTTTTGAAAAACAAACAAACAAATGAATACAGCAAAATTAATTCTATGTCAACTTAAACAGTGGAATTAGCACTATCTGCTGGAAAAGTTTGATGAAAAAAGTTGGAGCTGTTTTTGAGAAAACGGCGTTTGAGCGCTTCTGCAAATACGGAATTTTGAGTTTATTGTCACGGACTACTATTGAGTTTTCAGGAAACTTTATCGGACATTATTTAAAGCATATGTACCCATAAATACATTAATGTAAAGAAATCGCCGCTAATGAAAATATTAGCGAGAGACGAGTCAAAAAAATTACATTTTTGTAATGTTTAAAAAAACCAAAAAATAGAGCAATATGGCGTATATGTCATCTTATAGAGTGCATTTAGCACAATCCCAATCAAAAGGTAAAGTAAAAATTTGGAGCTGGTTTCGAGAAAGTCTTGTTTTTGTATTTTTTAAAAATTGCACATATTGCGCAACTCGCAATATTGTGCGAAAACTACTAAAATATTTTAAAAATGTACATGACTTTAATGAAAGAACTCACTATCTAGAACAAATTGCATTTGAAAGATCTTCAATTTTCTAGTTCTGAATCTGAAAGAAGACGCACGAAAAATTTTAAAATTTTCGAAAATTCAGAGTTAAACCTGAAAATCTGACGTATCCACCTTTATAAATATATTTTACTCTATTCTTGCAAGAAATTTAAAGAAAAAAACTTGGAACTGTTTTTGAGAAAATTTTGAAGACGCTCAGAGGGCTTTATGTAAAGTACCTCCCAATTTGAAAGATATTTTTTCAAAATCTCAAAGATTCTACTTGAGCCAGATCTACACGGGATTATTCAATCTGGAAAAAACCTATGCATGGTTTAGGCGCTAGTAGTTTTCACAGACACAAGTCGGATGGACGGACAGACGGATGTTTAAAAAGCAACACTTTTTGGGAATGAGGGGACCCTAAAACGTGTATTTCCGTTGAAATCACGAAATCGATTTTCGTCAGCATTACATAACTTTCCCTATACTCCGTATATGGGAAAGTAAAAACGACTATTTTTTGCTTATTTTAAGATTGAAATTTACAACAACAAAAACAGCTCCAAATAAAAATATGGTGGTAGTCATATTTTCGGATAATGCTTGTTTTTTGGATATAAAAATAATTATAAAACTACAAAATTGAAGATAAAAATGTTTGCCTTATAAAAAGTCTGCTAAACAATATTAGCTCTTAAGAAAAGACCAGAAACAATTTTTTGAATATACGAGTAGTTTTCGCGTATTTTGCGATTGAAATTTTGCGATTACAAAAAAATACCATTCTCAAAATCCACTTGAAATTTTTTTTCTCATTTTCCACACATATAATAAGGAACGGTAAAAATATAGCGCTAGTCTTATTCTCGAGATTTGCTCGCATTTTTCAAAAACGGCAACAAAAATATTCAAAACTACAAAATTGAAGATAGAGATTTTTGCTTCAGACAAAGTGTGTTGTAAAAAAATTAGCTCTTTAAAAATGGTCATGTAGATTTTTGCGTTATTTCTGGTTGAAATTAATGAAATATTTACAGGTTTCCGACCATCTAGGACTATGAGAGAAGTTGAATGAATGAACATTGACATTCATGTATTCTTTAATGTCTCTTGATGAGTTTCTTTTAAGCATCGTCGTCCTCATACATAGGCTCAATGGGCCTAGAGGCAATGCAGACTAGAGATGGAGATATTTTAGACTGCCGTGCTAGAGACTTTATCAAGTACAGATTCATCATCTGAGAGTGAAATAAAATCACTATTGGTTGCGTAGGCTTCCGCGGCCAGAGTTTGTATTATCTAGACTATCCGGGACGAGCCGCGTCTCTGACATGGTGGCCTTCCTCAGAGCGTACTCAGCAGTAATAAAATGTGTGCCCGTTGTTGGCAGCGCCCATAGCTGCATACGCGTTTTTTTGCTATCGCTCATTGAATGAGATGTGCTGATATAGACAGAAATGCGATATAATATTATTTACACAACCGTTACTAAGGGGCGCGAAAGTATGTGCTGCTTTAGCACCACTAGTTAATTAAGTTTTGCTAACGGTCCACTCGTATGCAACTGTTTGTTAAATAATGTATAGTCATCCAGTAAAAGCCATCAAACAGGAAAGGATGGTAGTTCAGTGCTACATCATGCTGATTAGGTGCCGACCAGTCAATCGAACAAATTGCGTCGTGCGGAGGCAAGTTGACCAACAGAAATGTTTCGTCGGGCGGTTGGTTGGCCCTGACCACTCGACCGCCGATTTCCCCACCAAACTACTGCTAGACAATTTGTGTATACCAGTGCGTAGAAGTGTTGGGCCAACTTGCAGTGATTCCAGACCTAAAAACGCTCGTTCAAATGTGAAACAGTTGTTTAATTTTAAAGTTCTCTGGTACTTGAGGCTTTGGAGGTCGCTGATTGCGAATAAGAAGTTGAAAATTTCAAGAAATAAAATTACGTATGAAATTTGGCAGAAAAGTAAGTAAAACATCAAATGGAAATTTCTTTTCGAAATCGGTAATGTAAGTGAATTTTGACAATAATTATGAGAATGCAACAAAGCAACAAAAAGAAAAGTCTTTCCTTTTATGTATAAATTGTAGAAATTACATACAATATCATAAGAAAATCATTACTAAACAGTTTAAAAACTCCTTCATTCAAACACGTGCCAGCAATGCAGTTGCATAGAGATGTAGCAACTTTTGTGATTTCGAAAGGTAATACGTAGTATATACAAGAAAATTGCAATATGACAGTAGAATTATGTACTACTAGCTGAAGTATCCGGCGTTACCCGATCATTTATTACAGTAAATTATTAGCCAGGAAGAGGAATTCCATTTATTCATGCCTGGGGAGCGGGGGGGGGGGCGGGGCTCCGATGTACTTCTATCCCGTTGTATCCTAGCTCCGCCGTGCCCCGCTCAGCTAGCCGTCTTGTATTGCACCCTATTTGGAAATTTCCAGTCTACATCGCTCACTTTCCTACTAAAAGAATTTTGAATTTTTCTTATTGAGAGTACCAGCTCCTAAACTTTCCTTCCTTTATAACTAAAAACAATAAACAAATCTATACTACAAATTAAAATATTTGTAGACGCGTATATACCTTTTGTGGAGTTTTATATGTTATACCAATACTTTTTTCATTTAAGGTCGGAAAAAATCCTTCGTACGCCTTCCTTCGGAGGGGAAGTAAAGCCGGCTGTCCCATGTTAGTAGATTTACTTGTATGTAAAAGATCCTCAAGCCTAAATGACGCTTCTGAGCTAAATTCAATTAGCCTATTTCTCGCCCAAGAAATACCTCCTTTCTCTGCTAGTTGGTGTAGCGAAATTTGCGAGGTCAGACGGAAGAGCAGGCCTCATGGCCTGAGTCTCGCGACGTAAAATAAGGCATTAATTCAATTCAATTCAATTCAATTCAATTCAACACAGGCGGGGTGAGAAACAGCGCGTCTGGCATCTGCGGCCCGCGGCTCGGCCGCCGGACTTGCGGTTCGTGGCAAGCGCGGAGGGGGTAGTCGTGACGTCATGCCACCGCTCCGGGAGACGTCGGGCAACTGTCCACTCAGCCCTTTTTGCAAAAGACGTGTGCCGCGAGCGAAGTCGGTGAAGAGAGAGACTAGCCATTTTGCTAAGAGAGTGCGAATAAGAATAGCTAGTTATTCACAATTAAGCTGTAGAGCGGCGAGAAGTCAATAAGTTGAATTGTATTTACTTTGAAGCAATAGAACATTACATGGAAGCTGCGAAAACTAGTGGAAAGATTAGGACGAGGAAGAATAGTAGCCGTGAGAATGAGGGCCGTGAACTATTACAAGGCGTTTGCAAAACTGTGTATTTAACAACACAAGCCCAAAGTGTAGTAAAGAAAGCTGAAATTCTCAGTTAGCAATTACGCCTACAGACTGTAAAACGCGTCGGCATGCTGCTAATCTAGTGGAGCGAAGAAGGAAGTCTGGACGTGGATTCTGGTGTCGGACGGGAATAAACGTGAGAAGAGTAGATGTGGGGCTGGACACAGCAGCACGAAGACAGCAGTTTCGAGCGACATCGTGGACGCCTGGACTGGGGAGGAGCGACCGTGCGGCCGGAATTTGGGTCAAGGTCAGGCGTACGGCGACGACGAGAGAAAGGAGGTCGTCACAACTCGCTGCTGAGAGCGCTATGGCAAAGGTAAACAGATTTGTAATGGGACCCCCAGGGCAGTAAACCTGCGAGCACGCCAGCGCGGAAGAAGAAAGACTGAACTCTAGAAATTTTGCATAATCAGGTAGATCTGCGGTCAATGTAAAGAGTGAAAACCGCAAAAAGGGGCCTTGTAATCTGTGTAGTACGTTTATTTCATGTATAATGCTTAAAGGAAATTTATTGTAAATAGTTGTGATCTAATTAGTAATTGTGTTAACTTGTTGCAAGCATTCTGAACTACGAAAATTCAATAGAGTATAAGAAATAATTTTATTTGTTTTGTGGCGATTAAGTTAAATTGATATTTCACAAACGCTGCTGGCGAAACAAATAATTACTGTGCACGGGTTTTCATAGAATGTAGTTAATTTGAATCATTTATAATTATTAAAAGGAGCGTTTGTAATTCCAAAGTGTTTCAAAAGTGAGACTTCATTTCTTTATTATTTATTTGAAAGTGTTGTTCGTCCATTTGGTTATGTATTTATTCAGCGCCTGTTGTAAATTCATTGATAACTTGAAGAATATGTGCACTGGTTTTGATTATTTTTCTGCATTGGGAAAAGTTTATATTAAAAGTGTGTGTGTGTGTGAGAGAGAGAGAGAGAGAGAGGGAGGGAGGGAGAGAGAGAGAGAGAGGGAGGGAGGGAGAGAGAGAGAGAGAGGGAGGGAGAGAGAGAGGGAGAGGGAGGGAGAGAGAGAGGGAGAGAGAGAGGGAGAGAGAGAGAGAGAGAGAGAGAGAGAGAGAGAGAGTCATAACGTAATTTATGAATCATAATCATAAAAGTAAATGAAAATGTCTACGCAGAAACTTTATTGCCGCTTTTTATAATTATTTTCAAGACAATAAAAACATATGTTTCAAGTCCTGTGAGATAGTAACATGTAGTATGAAATATATTTGTTTACGTAAATCATCATACCATTGCACCATAACTGACCCACCAACATGTACATTAAATGTACACAATAAATTGACAATGTATTGAAACACTTAACAAAACAATATTAGTTTCATTATTTGATCTCAAGTGGACAAGATACTATGGATCTTGAAATGTGAATAGTAGAAACCAAGGATTCCCTTATTTGCTTAGACATAAATATTTTTAGATAAAGTAGTTTTTGCCTCTTTTTCATACAAAAATGGATGAATTCATTCTTTGGGAGCAATTGATATGCAAAACAACAGCGCAGATTAAGCACAGCACAGATTAATTAACAGCACTTGTAAAGGATCGTTGCTTAATTACATAGCACTGCACTAATCTCCTGCACATGTTGAAAAAAAGTTCAAGTGCTGACTTAAAATATACAAACATTTTCCATATTACCAGTTTGAACATGAGCTGTGTAAATAGTCATATTGGGAGTCATAATGAAAATCTGCCCTACTTCTTAGAGAACTATTCACATATGCTCCCCTCCTTGCAGTGTTATTTCCAATGGTGAGAGTGTGTTCTTCAGCAAGACGCTCTTGCCTCTGAGTAGCAGATTCAGAATTTTGACAACTGTGACTTTCGTTTCGGCATTCTTTCAAACGATTCAGTGATCACACATTTCTGTAGAAGAAGAGGTTGTTTAGAAAGTATACGAGCTCTATATATTGTACATTACTGTATATTCTGTACTGTATCAAAACCTCCTAGACATACTAATCTAGGTGATGTTGAGTGTATATTATTGTTATTTTTACTCTCTCAAATAACCTCAATTTTTAAATACATTCAAACTCACGTTATCTTGCCACTGTTTGTATATAACACGGACTAAGTACTTGACTGCTTGTACATTGATAATCTTTTCTTCTTCGATTACGGATTTCTCTCAAATGTTCCAACGTCCAAAACTAACACATCAACAACGTTCACACACGGACATTACATAACCTTATTCAAACATCAATGAATTTCGTAATAATTCTGGACATTCATCAAATCAGAAGTAGATCTCAGACGTCCTCAGGTGGCGCGCACTTCAACTACTGACGGTGGTGCACTTGGATTTGTGATGTAAAGCTACGCAAAAAATGTCCAGGAAAGTAATTATTTTGTAAATCTAGGAAGTTTATCGTAGTAAATCATAGTCTGTAGTACTCCAGGACTTTGAAGAAAGCGAGCAGAAACGTTTCTTCGGTATTGTCTCAATAGGTTAAAAGATTATCGCGCTGCAAGTCAACGCACTTCTGTGTTTATACTTTAGTATAGAAGTATAGATATAGAAGATTGTTGTAGATATAGATAATACATGTTTTTTCAGAATTTCTTATTCATTTTTTCCCTTCAGTAATCACCAAATATTCCGTATCTACTTGGAATAAATCTTTTATTTTTAAACTCGCGTTATATTCGTACAAAAACTTTTGCAAAACGTTAATAACCTGATTGTATTTTTCGCTGCCGTAATAGAACACGGTTTCACGTGGTTAGCTTTTGAACTGGGCTCTAAAGATGAATACAAAAGATGTGTTCCTCACCTGCAATTTAACTCTATGTCTATAAGGGTAAACTATTGTGAACGTAAACATCTCTAAATAGGATCTTCTTTATTTTGGCCACATTTTCGAGGTTGGGAATCACGGTGAAACAGTCGGTCAACAGCGTTTCAGTTTCCTCAGATTTTCGTCATGCTCGCATAGATGCCACCTTCTTGAAATTCCGAGCACTACTGAAAATTCGTGTGGTTGATCGGACAGTGTGTAGCCGAGAGTCCAATTTCGATGCTCCGACAACTTGGCCGGCGTGCAGCGGCCTTAATCGTTCTTCCGATGGCGGTCGAGGGGTGCTGACGTGTTCGAGGGCTCCTAAGTGACCCTGGGTCTTTCTCTAGGGTATTGCCACGCGCGTGTAGGGCTGTAGGCGCTCCACCTGCAGCGGACATCTGGACAGTATGGACGTTGCGTGGTCTACTCCACCACACAATTCCTTGTATTAGCCTCGGGGTGACGACCTAATCTTTCGCTTTAATCTCCCCCCCCCCGCCGGCGGGGCATGACTTCACCGACAGGCTGCTATCTGGGTCCCTCCTCTTTGCCCAGAGTGTCGGGCCTCTGCCACGTCAAAGTGAAGGTACTGATTCACTGTACGACCTAGTCAAGAAGGCGAAAAAGAAATTTCCAATGGCCAAATTAGTTGTCAGCAGTTTATTAAGAAAACTAGTGATACAACAGCACGTACTTTATCGCTTGTGTATTCACGCAAAATTGCGCGAAACGTTCTCAAAGGCTATAGCTGGGTAAGATGGTCAAAAGTGCCCCCGCACGAAATGAGTAATCAACTAGTGAGTGCTTTTACTAACACAAAAAGACTATTTGTGATGATATAATTCAGTCCCCATCCCCTCATCTCGCCTCTGAAAATGAGAAAACCTGAATTTTCACAAATTATTTTTTAGCGAGATTTTTCCTACAAACTTATACCGACAAAAATACCCAATTAAAGTGGAGTAGTTTCTCTTTCATATGCTATTTTTAAAAATATTTTTTGGCGCCAAATTTGAACGTAAAAAAATTCCTAAATGTAAAAAAATGGAAAAAATCGTGAATTTCAGTATGTTGTTTTAGAGGTGGCGATCCCAAAAAATTCTCAAAAATGCCTGAATTATATACCTATTATCCCAGTATTTTTCCAGATTATTTATTGGTGCGCCATATTGAAAAAAAATAAAAATCACATTTTTAACCTATTTTTGGCATATAAATACATGATTATTCGTTGTTCTATTACGAAAAAAATTCCCGAAAGTTCCTGTGATATCAGCAGGTATATCGGATTTTTTTCAGATTTTTTTTAATGGTGCGCCATATAAAAAAAAATAAAAACTGCATTTTTACCCTATTTTTAGCATATAAATACATAAATATTCATTGGTCTGTTATGATAAAACTTCCCAAAAGTTCCTGTGACATCAGCAGGTATACCAAATTTTTTTTCAGAATATTGTGATTAGTATGCCATCTATAAAAAAAATAAAAACTGCATTTTTAACCCATGTTTATCATATAAATACATAAATATTCATTGGTCTGTTATGAAAAAAATTCCCAAATTTCCTATGACATCAGCAGGTATACCAAAATTTTTTCAGAATTTTTTGATCTGTGTGCCAACTATAAAAAAATAAAAACTACATTTTTGAGCTATTGTTAGCATATTACTACATGAATATTCGTTGTTCTGATGTGATAAAAATTCTCAATAGCTCCCGTGACATCAGTCGGTATAACAACATTATTTCAGATTTTTTGACTGGTGCTCCATATTGAAAAATATTGAGAAAACAATTTTTTCTTGTTTTTGCCGTATTTATGCCATATAACAGTGAATTTATTCTTTTATAACCATAATTTTGTGTTAAATATAATTATTTTACTTTCTATTTAAAATAAGAATGTATACACTGTATATACATATTTTTCAATTTGGTTTTGGTGCCAAAGTCTAAATATATATTACTAAAAAAATATTAAAATGCAATATTTTTTATTTTATTGATAAAATTTTATGTAATGTAATTTTATTTAATATTGACAAAAGAGATGTTTATAATAAATCGCAATTTTTAAACAGTTGAATTATAAATATTTGAATTTATAGAATGCACTATTGAAGTTTCACTCACAGTTTAGTCTTCATCGGTGTCATCGTCTAACGTTGGCACAATGCCATCGGCGTCAAAAATATTTTTCAATTTTTCAGCTGGTTTGAGAATGCGAGACAGGTAACGAGCATGAGACAAATAGTATATAATACTAGCTAAATGCGAACAACAACCGATAGTGCGTCTACCATTAGCGCAGTCACATGCATATCGTAGAATACCCGATTTTCCGATGCTATTGGGGTTATATTCTATAAAGCATTTATAAACTGTTCTTTCCTTGTGCCTCGATGGAACCTCGAATTTCACGATGGTTGGTTTTTTCTTTAAGATGGCTGAACTGCGCATAAGCAGTCTCTCTTTTCGTTGTCTCGCTTGCGCTTCAACGATCGTCATGTGCACATACCTCGCGCGAAATATGTAATTGTGAAAAAAATCAAGTATAAAATTTGGATAATGAAAATGATATTGGCAAACACTTATGAAGAAATCAAGGCGTCTCAATATAGTACGTATTCTGACCTATAGTGCATTCCAACATATTAGTTCTATTCTACTATTCTTATTTTTCAACAGGAAAAGGTACGCTCAGTTTCCAATTTTGCGTATTTTGCAAAATTCAGTTCACAGTAATTAACTTTAACGAGTAATTCTATAATTCTCAGTTAAAAGCACGACGAAACAGATGAAAAAGTCCAACTCATAATAGTACTATACCAATTCCTCCCGTTTCATTAGAATACAATTCTGAACAACAGTAGCGTGTGCCCGGCTCGTCACGTAGTCAAAAGTGGAGTTCCGTCTCGTTTCTTCGGTTTCTCCTTTCCCGTTAAGTTCGAGACATTCTCAGAGAAATAAAGTTACGAACACTAATAATATATTTTTGGTAAATGGGCAGAATACGAAAATAAAAATGAGCAGTTGAAACGTTAAGAGAGTGGTATATGTAAAAGCTAGATTTTAAAATAAGGTACCTTATGGTTAGAAAAATCATTAGTTCGCAATAAGGAACAAAACATCATGTGTGAATATGTCTATTTCGGAAGTTTCCAGAAAAAATGTTATTATAGTAGGAACATCTCTACGCAGCAGGAAGATGTCAATTCTGATCGTAAAATGGTCGATTAAAGCCATTATTAAATCAAAATTATCATTAGAGAAAACAATTTTTTCTTGTTTTATAAATATAAAACAAGGAAATTCGACATAAATACGTCAAATAGAATAAGCTAATAAAAATTAAACATTCATAGATGTTGGGTTCGCCGAAGCACTGTTGCCAATAATAAAGATCGTTTTGTTTTATCAGTTCTCATTATTACACATGAATCAAAACAATAGATTCCGACAATCAGTTTTGACGCGCATACTTCTCAGTTCTTCGACGAGCTTAGTAGGCGAAAGAAATAATACGTGCGTTTTTTCTTAAATCGTGAAATAAAATAAAATCAAGTGAAAGTTTTGTTTTATTAATTGTAATAATTATCATTGTGAAGTAAGTAACCTTTATACATTCTAGATTCTAGTATATGTTATAACATTTGCAAAAAGAATTATATTAAGTTTATGGTTTCATTGTTTTTAATTATAGAATATGTCTACTGAATCACTGGATGTACCAGCAAAAAAGGCGAAAACGGATAATAGTAAATGTTGTCGTTGCAGCGTATATTTAAGGAAAATTGCAGGAACTAAAGAGACAATTTCAGAAAGTGAAGTTACATCTATAAGCAGTTTTTTAAATAAGAATGTTACAGCTGGAGATCAATTATGTCCAAAGTGTAAGAAAATTATTGGCAAAGCATTACGAAACATGCAAGAAACAAAAAGAGCGGATTACTATGAGGCACAGTTAACTTGTTCGCAAGATTTTTTTCATTTATCGCTTGATGAAGTTACACCATCAAATAGTCAAGCAATCTCGGAATCAACAGATGAGTATACGTATAATTCGCCGCAAAAAGTACCTGTCGAATACATTGAAATGCCATTTCCACGAGTCGTTAGTACACACAAATATTGTTGTTTATGCCATGAAAAAAAGAATATAGTACTAATACCATTTGATGCTCGAATGCAAGTGTTTGCAAAAATGAGAATTATGATTCCAAATGGCAATAGATGCTGTAAAGCTCATTTAATAAAGAAACGGTTTTATGATGAAGAACTTCAAAATATTAATGCTGTTGCTGATTCTTGTTCTATGGATGTACAAGAGGTTGCTAAATTCATGGAACAGTTATCAATCGAAGTAGATTCAAGTCTTCATGACAAAATTGGCAATTATTCTATGAGTGACGAAAAATTGAAGGTGTTAACAAGTTTAAATTGGGAAAACATTAACATGTTAGCTGAATTGTTAACCTCAATGAGAACATCAGAATCTAGAACTGTAGTCCAAGCACTCGTTGTATTTTTGTTTAAATTGAGGAGTGGAAATTCAAATAAATTAATATCTACTGTTCTTGGTTTGGAGCGTGAACCACAAGTTTCTGATTTTATCACATCAGTGTTAAATTCATTTGAAAAAGATGTTTTGCCCAACCGATTTGGATTCCAGGCGTTCAGTAGAGAATATTTCATAGATAATCATACTGCCATTGTCGCAAAGAAACTACATAATGTTGAAAATAATCTCATGATCATATGTGACGGAACGTATTATCGACACCAGAAAAGCAAAAACAACGACTATCAGCGCAAATCTTACTCCGTTCAGAAAGGCTTACCTCTGTGTAAACCTTTTACAATCTGTACCACTGATGGTTTTGTAATTGACGTACCGGGACCGTATTATGCGAATCAAAATGATGCTACCATTTTAAGAGATATTCTGTCGAAAACAGATGGCTTAAAGTCTTTACTTAAGGATGGAGATGTGTTCGTTTTAGATAGAGGATTTAGAGACGTCAAAAATGAATTGGAAACTGATGGTTATAAGGTATTGATGCCAGCATTTAAGGGAAAGCAGAAACAACTGTCAACAAAACAATCGAATGAGTCGCGTTTGGTAACTAAAATTCGTTGGCCAGTGGAAAGTGTTCACGGCGTTTTAGGTAAAAAATATAATTTACTGCACAATCAGTTGGACAACAAACTATTACCAAAAGTTGGTTCGCTATGCAAAGTTGCATGTTACCTAAACAACACATTTGGCAAACGTTTAAATTCAGACCAGGATATGGTGCAAGAAGTTGTTGATCAAATCAATAACAGGAAAGATGTAGAGAACACGTTGGCAAATGAAATTGACGATAATAAATGGAACCGCAAAACTGTGCCCTTTAAACAAATCACTTCCGATGATTTGTTAGATTTCCCGGAAATGAGTGAAAAGGAATTGAAAATCTTCTTTACCGGGACATACCAATTATCACAGGCAATATCATATTTAGCAGAAATGTTAAATGGCAATGATAATATCAAACTGCGTTTCTTAAAGAAAAAAACAACCATCGTGAAATTCGAGGTTCCATCGAGGCACAAGAAAAGAACAGTTTATAAATGCTTTATAGAATATAACCCCAATAGCATCGGAAAATCGGGTATTCTACGATATGCATGTGACTGCGCTAATGGTAGACGCACTATCGGTTGTTGTTCGCATTTAGCTAGTATTATATACTATTTGTCTCATGCTCGTTACCTGTCTCGCATTCTCAAACCAGCTGAAAAATTGAAAAATATTTTTGACGCCGATGGCATTGTGCCAACGTTAGACGATGACACCGATGAAGACTAAACTGTGAGTGAAACTTCAATAGTGCATTCTATAAATTCAAATATTTATAATTCAACTGTTTAAAAATTGCGATTTATTATAAACATCTCTTTTGTCAATATTAAATAAAATTACATTACATAAAATTTTATCAATAAAATAAAAAATATTGCATTTTAATATTTTTTTAGTAATATATATTTAGACTTTGGCACCAAAACCAAATTGAAAAATATGTATATACAGTATATACATTCTTATTTTAAATAGAAAGTAAAATAATTATATTTAATACAAAATTATGGTTATAAAAGAATAAATTCACTATTATATGGCATAAATACGGCAAAAACAAGAAAAAATTGTTTTCTCAATATTTTTCAATATGGAGCACCAGTCAAAAAATCTGAAATAATGTTGTTATACCGACTGATGTCACGGGAGCTATTGAGAATTTTTATCACATCAGAACAACGAATATTCATGTAGTAATATGCTAACAATAGCTCAAAAATTTAGTTTTTATTTTTTTATAGTTGGCACACAGATCAAAAAATTCTGAAAAAATTTTGGTATACCTGCTGATGTCATAGGAAATTTGGGAATTTTTTTCATAACAGACCAATGAATATTTATGTATTTATATGATAAACATGGGTTAAAAATGCAGTTTTTATTTTTTTATAGATGGCATACTAATCACAATATTCTGAAAAAAAATTTGGTATACCTGCTGATGTCACAGGAACTTTTGGGAAGTTTTATCATAACAGACCAATGAATATTTATGTATTTATATGCTAAAAATAGGGTAAAAATGCAGTTTTTATTTTTTTTTATATGGCGCACCATTAAAAAAAATCTGAAAAAAATCCGATATACCTGCTGATATCACAGGAACTTTCGGGAATTTTTTTCGTAATAGAACAACGAATAATCATGTATTTATATGCCAAAAATAGGTTAAAAATGTGATTTTTATTTTTTTCAATATGGCGCACCAATAAAAAAAATCTGGAAAAATACTGGGATAATAGGTATATAATTCAGGCATTTTTGAGAATTTTTTGGGATCGCCACCTCTAAAACAACATACTGAAATTCACGATTTTTTCCATTTTTTTACATTTAGGAATTTTTTTACGTTCAAATTTGGCGCCAAAAAATATTTTTAAAAATAGCATATGAAAGAGAAACTACTCCACTTTAATTGGGTATTTTTGTCGGTATAAGTTTGTAGGAAAAATCTCGCTAAAAAATAATTTGTGAAAATTCAGGTTTTCTCATTTTCAGAGGCGAGATGAGGGGATGGGGACTGAATTATATCATCACAAATAGTCTTTTTGTGTTAGTAAAAGCACTCACTAGTTGATTACTCATTTCGTGCGGGGGCACTTTTGACCATCTTACCCGGCTATAGCCTTTTTGAAACATTGTACATGATCTTATTTCAAAACATATCTTTAAAGGAACAGATATCATTCAGGGGAAAATCTCAATCTTCATAATAATACTTGTAGGAAGACGCCGAAAAAATTTTAAATTCTTGCAATTTTCAAAAAATAGGGTTTTTAACTAACATGAGACCTACATTATTCTTTTAAACGTTCTTCACTGTACACAATAATAAAATTTAACCCAAAGGTTGGAGTCATATTTTTGAAAATTTTGAAAATGTCCCAGGGGCTTCATGTAAACTACTCCCCAAAATTGAAATAACAATTTCAAGTTCAAGGGGTAGCGACATAGCCAGATAGATTGAGGAATAACAGTTCTGGAGAAAATCGGCTGAACGGTTTAGCCGCTAAAATTGTTCACGGACGTCTTACCGTCATTTGATTTTTCAGTAGTATGGACCCACAAAACATGGATTCTGGCCGCACCACATGATGGAAGCCCCCTACTCGTAGCTAGAGATCGGCTTTTTATGTAATTACATATTTCTTCTTCTTCTTCTTACCGTTCTTAAATTATAATCTTAGCAAACCGTCGCCGTCCCTAACACAGTACCCAATTTTTTCGTCACATATTTTTACATATTTAGTACTATATTACATATTAATATATTTTGCTATTTTCACGAATATATTTTTATTCTATCAATTTTCTTAATTTCAATACACATTTTTTAATGAATTTTTTTAAAAATCAGCAGTTTTTCCTAAATTATTACTGCGTGCTGGGTATTTATTTCGCCGCGTAAAGAGACGGTCAGATGTCCTCACACTGTCAGTCCGGCGCGCCTACTTCAGTTATCTGAGTTAGCGGGAGATGCACATCAGCGACTGAGATCATTTTTACCTTTAGGATTGAAGAGTAATACTGACACTGCGCTTCGTGACCTTCAACCCTAATTTACGAGAATCTTTGGCGATCGCCAACGTGTAACACTTTGATGAGAATGTTGCACGCTGCAGTAATTATTTAAATATCGCCAGTTTGTACGATGGCCGCTCTTGCATCTAGTCTGGCTGCGAAACGGTCCTGGATAGCAGTGGATGAAGTTTTAGTACGGACGGAAAAGTTTTATGTGAGAAACGTGCATCAACTTGTGTTCTCCAAACGATTTTTAAAACGATTGTATTACTTTTAAAAATTGTTAGGGAGTTTTTTATAAAAGTTACTTTGTATTATGTAAATGTATTTTATAATTAATGTCTTCTAAATATTACATATTATATGTTTTAACATTTTTACTATAAATTCTTACTGTTTTCATTACATATTTATGTACATATTTTTACATTTCATATTACATATTTTTCCGGTCTCTATTCATAACAGTACTCATTACACTATTGGAACTTCTATAACACTAAGACTTCAAACATCACTAGAAAAACAAGTCAATTAAGTGGTAGAGGTTTGAAAAAAATGTATTTGGGAGCGGATGAGACACTTTTTGATTACTCCTAGACGTATTCTGTGCGGGGATAGGAATCGTTCCAGAAAGCGCCAATATGGAGGTTGAATGAAAATTTGTATTGTTTCTTTAGAAAAAGTACTATATTTGGAAGTGATAGCTTTTGGTCGAGCGCCATCGGGTCGGGTGGGAACTGTTTCTGATGGGTTCTCTTCTGGAACCTCTCGGGGAAGTGCCAATGAGGAGCTTGATGGTGACTGTGTGTTGAGGATGTGGAAGACAAATTTAATTTTTTGGTATTTTAAATTAGCCGCCTTTAAATTAAAACTCCATTTTTTGCTCTTTTAAATTAGTTCGGTTTAAATCTCTGTTAGATCTTCGCCCCAACCGGAACAAGCTCTAAGCGCCCGACCGGATTCCCGGCATGTGAGGTAGGGCAGTGCATGTTAGTGTGTGTAAGGGGAGAGGATAGGACAAGCAAAAAAGGAAATATAGTGCACGTTTGTTAGGGAACTGCTCCGGCATTCGCTTAGTGTTACCGGAGAAACCACGGAAAAATACCAATTAGAGCAGCGGGTCGCTAGAATTCTTCTCTAGACAGCGCCTGGATTCGACCTGGCTGACAAGCGAGTGTCGATTATCCTACCACCGTCGGGACAGAAACCTAGGACCTCCCGGTCAGAGGAACTGTAGTAACATCAGTTGATGCTCTGAGCCACCACTCCCAGTTAAGTTTTTTACCCAAATACTTTGACGAATAGTCTTAATACGTAATATATTTGAATGCAAAGGAAAATATTAATTCTTGTTTAAGTAAGGGAAAACCACATTGTCAAAGTGAGAATTTAAAGAAAATATTGGAGTTTAGAGGAAAAAATGAAGGCTGATGTAAATGAAAGTGATTATCTCTTTTTTTACAAAGATGTACTCGTATTAGTTGAAGTACATGAACACAAGGAAATTATGTGTTTTACATATGTGATTTATGTTACACTTTGCTTGTTTAAGGAAATTTCTTAGTGGGACATAAGTTTGAAGAACTAGCAAAGAAAACACGCCACTACAAACGCCGTAGGTCACAACACGTGTATGTAACACGAGATTCTGCCAGGCGACCGTTCTACACACTCTCCGTTTGCTTTTCGTCTCTGATATATTTGTAAAATCTCCGGAATATGGTTGTGTTGCTATTTACCCTGCGTGCAGTCAATAAAAATGCAATAGACACTTCTGGTTGATAAAATCTGAACATCGCATTAGTTTACACAATCTCCTACGAACATTAATTTCGTCTGCTCTGTAGCCTCCTGCCTTCGATATTTGAATCAGAATTGCTTAAAGATCCGTGTGAACGAATTCTTGATCAAATTTATGCTTCAAGGCGATTCTGCAAACACCACACTTAACAAAAAGATCTCACCTGACTGCTTCCTTAGCTTCATTTGGGCAACTCTTATAAATAAAAACATTGATAATTTGTAAAAGAGATTAAGAACTTACTGTTTTTGAAACTTTTTCCCACGTCTTCTTCAACCGAAATACTGCACTGTTTGTGAATGCAGCACACACTTGAAGAACTCCATTAAAATTGTGCAAACATCTTGAAATGTCAGCTACCGCTGCCCATTTTTCAATTACAGATATTCGAGCTGCCATATTGGAACGCCGCACAATTTCAGACACAACCAATTGGGAGACCTTCACAAAAATAATATTAATCAGTAGCAGTTTGTGTGCTTTATAAAATGTTTATGCTATATCATAAATGTGTGTATGTGTGTGTGTGTTATAATAAGCGTATTTAATTTGAACCATAGGAATTTTCTGAAGTGATTACAAACAACAAGGTTCTGCAGCACTTCAAGACGACAATGCACTTTGTCAAAATGTTTATTAAAACTTTTATTTACAGTACCGATTAAAATAAAAAAAAATCAAATTTGTTTGTTAACATGATTTACAAATGAGTTAAAAATTTCCTGGGTTACATTAATCTACTATAGATTATTTTCAAAGAAAGTAAAATGAAAAAGAGTTCAAAAACTTAGACATTTTGTGTCCTTTCTTCCTAGTAATTTTACTATGTCTGCATTTTACTGCATGTCTGTGTATTCTTCCCGGCTTTAATAAAGTTTATTGTACCATCTTATTGAAGGCAGTGACATTATAATAGAAACGTTAAGTAAAATAAAGCCGCCTTGTCTTATCTCTCTCTCCCATCTATGTAGCCGCCAAGCAATGCAAGCAATGAAATTCTTGGAATAACTTCTCAATCTGTTTTAACGAAGTAGTTTGGGGTTACGCTGCGTACGGTGGTAATATTAAAGTATCGTAATAAGAGTTCGCACAAAATCAAAGTAATCAATTTCTTTTTTGATTTTTTTTTCGTATTACACTTAATTCGTACGAAGAGAGTCAAAGAATGGGGCTAATTTCATCAAAATTAATACAAATTGTAGAATATAGTAAAAATTGAACTAAATTGGGATTTTTATACTTAACTATAATTAAAATAATGTTAATTATTTTTCACATCCCTTTTAATTCATTCCTGTTCTCTGCGCAGATTTTTTGTGACTCATATTTGGTGGGACGCCTGCATATATTGTATTAATTCCAAGCACACATTATGCGAACATTTATAGTTTTTCTAAAGAATTCTACGCTACCTTTCATAATGAGTTTTTACAGTAAGATAAGTTTATTGAAACTGAAAATGTATATAACCCGGTGGCAGCTAACTACATAAATAAGATAATATAGCTAACATGCAAATTATATAATAATAATAATAATGACAACAATGGTACAATAATAATCATAGAAACAATACATTTTGTTTAGACCAAAATCTCTATCTTAATTTTGCAGTTTTCAAATGTTGAGTTTTTGCCCATCGCCCTTCATGAAGTTAATTTGTTTCCCGACGTGTTAAACTTGTCCCTCCTTAGAGAAACTCCTCAACATATGAATTCGCGTATTGTGTTGCGGAGTTCAAAGAAGACGAAAAGTTTGTTCTGATGTTGACGTAAAAGCAGCTGATACGGAACATTGTATGCGACAAGTGCTGGTATTGTTTCAGTATCTAAGTGAACACAATACGATATGCACATGTGTGTCTCTTAAAGTAACAGTGTTAGGAATGCAGAGAAACATGACGACACCCAATTTTACACAATTCGACCCGCTGCTATCCGAGTTATTCAGAATTGGGAAATGGCTGCCACTCGATCTAATGGACGAACTCGCGTATGGTTAGCGAAGAAAAAAACATATTCACTTACTAGTACAAGGGTGCCCAACTTGCTAGGTCTCAAGGGCCATAACTAAAACCTTTAATATGGATGAGGGCCATATTTACATTTCTCGGGCGGTCCACCCTTGACTTTCCCGTTTTGATGGTCTCTGTAGTTGGCCCGGCTGCTCTGGAGCGGAAGGGGGTGGAATGATGCCGAACCACGCATAACGCAGTGACACACATTGGAATGATTTTGAAAGTCTGAAGTCGCAACAAAAAAATCCTTAAATAAAAAATGGACTTATTTTTACATTAAGGGTGTGTTGACCCCGACAGGCCGCGTTTGTTAGGCGCAATATTCCGCCAGAAATGGATGCAAGGGACTTTCACGTTTGTCCAAAAACATTTCGCGGGCCACAATGAATGGCACTGCGGGCCACATGCGGCCCGCGGGCTGCCAGTTGGACAGCCCTGTACTAGTGCGATGTTTGCCGTTTGCAACCAATGGCACAATAAGCAATTCCAAGCGTAATTGGTTTACGACAAGCATCGTGGCAACTATCGAGTTTGCTGTCCCGGAGAACGGCGGCTCTGGACGGGCGATAAGCCGCAACGTCGCGACGGAGACGAGGGCAGCGAGCAGGAAGTTCGAAGGCCCTGAACCATCACAACTCAGCGCTGCCCACCAGCACCTTTATTGCTGCCGCAAACAGAATTTTCAGAGAGCATACTAAAAATGTCCCGCGCGTTTATGGCTGCATATCAGGGCTCGCGTCGCAATGGGTTCGAATCCCGCCTCGAGTGCGGGTGTATTTGTGGGTTCGTGTTGTTCTTACGTGTTCTTGCTAGAGTTAAAAAGAATCACAATGGTCGCCATATAACCAAGTTGTTAAAAAGTGCACTAAAAAATGCGTCGACAGTCAGGGGGGACGGCCGCGTGTACCGTGGTGGAAAGTCATAGTGAGTTCCTCCGGCGCACCTTCTTTGTCGTACTGCGACCCATCAGTGTGTAATGCATGCAACCAAAACATGTTCTGAAAAAAGTACACAGCCATTACTTTTCTAATACCAGGAAAAATACTTTTGATGTTTGAAAATTCATTGGCATCTGTAAAGTAATTAAAAACTGTGTTTCAAGTATTCTGTATATATACATGATTATGAAGATTTCTTTCATGCAATATGCAATGACATGAAACACCACAAACTAAAATGTATTCCTTCTTGCATATTAAAATAATTATGTTAAACAATAAATAGGTGATTACAAAATTGTGTAGAATAAATATATTAAATAAGAGCTGTACTTCTTACATGCGCACGATTTCTTGAGCTCCCGATTACCTCCTCCACTCCTTTACTAATATAAGCTGTACTCAGAATAAATAGTTCCAATGAGGTTTGTTGACAAAATATGATAGCCCTAAATGTTCGCTCTCGTGAAATAGAATTTATTTTGCATAGAAAAATGAGCAACAGATTTGATATAAGTTATTTTCTTAAAAGAATCAAATTGCTGCTTATCGCATCTAGCGAAGTGAGGGCTCACGAAAACGTCCGCGGATAATAATTCCCAAACTTTTAGGTTCCCGAACGCGCTCCAAATTAATGATTAATTTAATACTAACATTATCTGTCATTTAATGTACCGGAACGTCGTTCTGTCGCGTTCCGCCATAAATCGGCCCTGAATAAGATTATAGAAAATGTCTGATTAAATTCATCGACACGAGTTGATAACTAAAAATGGTAATTTACCTCATTGAAGCGTTTCGTCATGAGGATGATATGTGGCGCTTTTGTTGCCTTGTCCGACTTCATCCACGCTTGGCCCAGGAACTCCCTGGCGAAAAAAGGCAAACGTTACATTTACACAAACACCTATGATATTTGTCATCACCCTGTTTCCTTTTTGGACGCGTTTACGCTCGGAAATATGTTCCGCAGACGTAATGAATACCAAATCGTGACATTCTGATTTAGTAACAAATTTATTTTAATAATTAACTTTGTTCAAATAAAATACACGGGGTGACAATTCTTTGAACAAATTTAATCTAGGATATTGCAAGTTTTTATCTATGCTTAGAATACAATACATGAATTCATCAGAGCATAAGAATGTAGTGACTTTCTAAGGTACGGTAATGTTTATATATTTTGCATTATGTGCCTAGAAAATATTCTAGTACGATAGTTACAGAATTTAATAAACTTATTTCACATATTATATCACAGATAAACAATTCACATAATGTTGTCAGTTACTTATATTATTTAAAGTTAGCCAGCAACCTTTAGAAGTATCATAGCAGGTAAATCAATACACTTGTATGGAGCATTGAACCCCACTCCAAAAAGATGTTAGGTTTTAACAAGTTGGAGTAATGATTATCACATGAATACTTTTAAAGGTTTCAATAACGTTAAGAGTTAAGTTACCTTATTAAATCAAAGTTTGAATTTCTGTCGAAACCAAATCTTCATTAAAACAATACTTTTTTCACAATGTTTAATAAAACCATTTAGACCTAGATTTTGTATTATCTGCCAGCAAAGCAAAGCAAAGCAAGAGACACAATACAAAGGAGGAATAATGAAAAATAAAGAAAAAATGAGAGGAGGGAGAGATGGAGGGTGGGGAGAGTGTCAGAAGGCCAGTGACGAGGAAGGCGTTGGCTTCTTGCCCGTTGCTATTTACCCCCATGAATACTTTCTCCATTGGAAGCACCGTAAACTGATGATTTTTCTAAAATTGCATTTGCTTACTTTCTTCACTGCAATCTTTTTGACATTAAGTTAGTGTACCATATGCCAACGTTGTATCGTGCTTCTTAGCATGTTAAAAATCGATAGTTTCTGTTTAACTAAGCTTTATTTCACACACCTTATCTAATAAACCATGAGCGTACCTTTCTACGAGAATTTTAGAGTTCACAGTTAGACTGGTAGAAATAAATAGAAAAAACAGGTTACCACATCCTCGCATGGCTTGAACAAAAGTGTGTCAATTTTAGTAAAATATCACGTTGATTACAATAGTCTCGTTCATATTTTCACCCTCGTATTTGTATTTCGGGATCTTTGATTGTCAGTTTGATTGAGTTTTTTATTCAGTTTCCCTTTAGACACGTCTTTTAGAGCAAATACTGCAATGATCCATTATTTTGCTTCTAAACCGTAAATGTAACTTTTCCCTAGCCCACCATTCCAAACATCACATAGCCTTTCTCCATTTCTACTTACAATAAAATAAATTAAAATATTGATAAATTAACAAATACAAAAACTGAATAAATATGTAAGTAAATAAATATGTATATTAAGAGAAATATCAGAAATACAGCAACAAGATAAAATACCGAAAACAAAAAGATGGATCAAACAAGCAACAAGGTAAAAAGATGAATTTGATAATGAAAGGCAACATAAGGACTAGAAAAGGAAAGACAAGATGATGGGCAATGGGGAAGGCTATTTTGAACTTCATTTGCGCTCTTGCTTATATGTTTACTGACATAATTAACAAAATAAGCTCATCTAAAGGAAAAATTTAATATTTCGAGTCAAGTTCAAACTCTCACACTTACTCGCTGCAAATGGAGACGAAGATCTGATGATCAACATACGTCATTTGTTCCGCAATTTCCAAGGCTGACAATGTCTCTATGTTTTCTTTGCTCGGAGTCTATAAAACAAAAAATAGCAAAAGGATCACGCATACATGTACATGCATAACCTGACCAAGCGAAATGTGGGAGGGAGAGGGAGCGGCGCATGTGAGAACGAACAACGGCGACAGTCGCGTCGCGCGTTCGCTCCGGGGCGGTACAGGCTGGTGCATTTATGTTCCAAAGTAATAAAACATTCTTGCATAGCATAGACCGTAATGCTAATTAATCAGCACAATTCGTTTTCCTTCAGATCATTTTTAATAGAATAACGTTAATCACATAGAAAGCACTTATTAATTTTATCACTCATTAACGATTTTAAACATCTGTATTACGTTGTATTTTTTGGGAATCTGGAGGTTAAAGAAGAAATTCCCGGATATTTTCCATTAAATCGAATAATGTCATGTCCTAATGTATAATTTTTCCTGTAGCATGATTGGATTATTTGGTTACTTGTAGGGACTCCAAATAATTTCATTTCTCATATAATTATTAATATTTATTCATATAATTACCCAACGCGTCGACATATCTCCGGGTCCTGAGTCGCGAGAATTATTGTACATAAGATGGCATTTGTAAGAAGATCTTATATAAGGACTTCGGACCTTGGTCTAGATCAATGACTTCATTTTCAATTGCAGTGAGTACATCAATAGCTGTCTCTTTCTCTCCGAAGCACAAAAAGCGCAGGGCTATCCTCATCGCCAGTCCTACAGTCCGCTTGGTCGGGATATAAATTACTCATTAACAACAAATACAAAACCAGTTCTCACCATTGGTGGAGCCAAAAGGAGGTCCAAATCCACTTTATTGCTTTCTGGTTCTTCCTTGGTGATGAGTCGAAGCAGCTGCGAGGCAGCTTTGTGCTCGGCTGGCAGCAGGTTTGGACTGTAGATGATGTCCTCCAGGAACTCAATTGTTAAATTTTTCAAACGCTGATCCAGCTCAAAATCCTATAAAAGAAGCTTTACTTAGATGCTGTTTTTCTTCGTACTTATGTCCGAAGGATTTGAGAGGAATAAATCTTAGGCGTGGTACGTTTGAAATGTACATCCTTTGACGTAAATATATCAAAGACAGGTTATAATAAATTGTCTCTGTTTGAGAGTATGCGCCAAATTTGAGATATTTTGAGCGCCTATGTCTAAACAACCACTATGGCAGGGTGAGCTCTTGCGCATCGTATCCGACTTCAGCCAATGAGCTTCAGGCAGCAGCTTGCGTCTAAATATAAGCGGGAATTTTAAATGCAGGTAGATATACCAGAATTATCACCTTGTTGCAAGTCATTGAAACAGATATGAAACATTTCAATTACATATTGCATCGTTTACACATTCACAGTGTTATTTTTGGTTGGTCGCTGTTGAAAGTTCTCACTTTCAAAACGCTTCCCACTATCCGTGAACATGACGGCCAGCGACTGGTCTGGCCTTTCAGACGAAATGCCCGCGCCAAACGTTGCCCAGTATTTGGACTGGTGTGCCAAATGAAAAACCATCCGTTTTCATTTTATTTTTAAAAAATACTTTCGGAAAAATTTGGCACCTAAAAATGTGTGCACAGCTTTTAAATAATATTTACTTGAATTTAAAAATAGGTCAGGTGCGCTTTCCACATGACAAAGTTTACCATTCCCTTGTCAGAGGCGCAGCACGTTGAGCACGCGCATGGTGGCGGCCGTGGACATGACGGAGTCTGCCCCCCTCCAAGTGGCGTACCTGCGCGTGTTTGGAGACCCAGTGGCGCAGCACGTTGAGCACGCGCATGGTGGCGGCGGTGGACATGACGGAGTCTGACCCCCCAAGTGGCGTACCTGCGCGTGTTTGGAGACCCAGTGGCGCAGCACGTTGAGCACGCGCATGGTGGCGGCGGTGGACATGACGGAGTCTGACCCCCCAAGTGGCGTACCTGCGCGTGTTTGGAGACCCAGTGGCGCAGCACGTTGAGCACGCGCATGGTGGCGGCGGTGGACATGACGGAGTCTGCCCCCTCCAAGTGGCGTACCTGCGCGTGTTTGGAGACCCAGTGGCGCAGCACGTTGAGTACGCGCATGGTGGCGGCGGTGGACATGACGGAGTCTGCCCCCTCCAAGTGGCGTACCTGCGCGTGTTTGGAGACCCAGTGGCGCAGCACGTTGAGCACGCGCATGGTGGCGGCGGTGGACATGACGGAGTCTGCCCCCTCCAAGTGGCGTACCTGCGCGTGGTTGGAGACCCAGTGGCGCAGCACGTTGAGCACGCGCATGGTGGCGGCGGTGGACATGACGGAGTCTGCCCCCTCCAAGTGGCGTACCTGCGCGTGTTTGGAGACCCAGTGGCGCAGCACGTTGAGCACGCGCATGGTGGCGGCGGTGGACATGACGGAGTCTGCCCCCTCCAAGTGGCGTACCTGCGCGTGTTTGGAGACCCAGTGGCGCAGCACGTTGAGCACGCGCATGGTGGCGGCCGTGGACATGACGGAGTCTGCCCCCTCCAAGTGGCGTACCTGCGCGTGTTTGGAGACCCAGTGGCGCAGCACGTTGAGCACGCGCATGGTGGCGGCCGTGGACATGACGGACTCCTTCCGGCGGTTGCGCTCGCGGCAGCTGCCCGAGCGGAGGCTGGCGTCGCCCACGCTGCAGCGGCCGCCGGCGCCCGGGGTGGCCTTGGGCGCGGGAGACGTCACATCGCGCGGGTTGCTGGACGCCGACGTCGCGATGGCGAACGCCGCCGCCGCCGTCGACGTGCTGCTCCTTGAAACATACAGCCCAGTTAGTGCAGTTAAGCGCTCCTTGTTAGTTCACGTGAAAGAACGAGTTTCGTCGGAAAAGATTCGGACTCTTCGCTTTCGGTTCATTCTACCAAAGTGCAGTCTTCGCGTACACTGGGTTCCCGCCACATTGTAATCCAAATTATTTTCAAAGGCATGTTTTCTCGTTTCGCTCGCCCGGATCCAAGTCCGACGTGGCTCGGGCCTTCGGCTCTCGCGCTCACTATAAAGAACCTTGAGTCTATATATCGCATAATTACCAATTCACTTTTATAAGAAAGCACTTTAATATGCTTACAACAAACAACCTTCGTATAAACAACCTTGGCACCATTTTATAACATTAGCAGTCCCATCTTTTCGCATAACACCAAAGAAACACCTGCTCAAACCCGCCATTGTGAACACACTGGCCACAAGTTTTCGAACCAGTTGCAAACGCCTTGTGAAGAATTGTACACTATAAGGTATATCTAAAATTGAATCCAACTAACAGTTCTTAGTGAACGAGAGTCGTTCCCTAAAATAAAAATTAACGCAGGTCAGTTCAGTTAAATACTCGACCCATCATGTCCGCTGGCTCTTCCCTCTGACACTCAAATTTCCCCATGCTCCTTTCACCATAGAGCGAAAAAAGAAGATATCACTCGGACGACGAAACATGCGATTTGATGTTAGCTCTGTTTTATGCTCTTTAAGTATCTTTTACAAGCAGTAAATCTACTATAAATCTACTACATGGGACCGCCAGCTTCCTTCATACGATGGACTTTTCTGCCCTTAAAAAATCTATAGGTTCGTTCGGGTTTACATTCGCAAATTTTGGTACAACAACAACAACCCGATACGCTAACCGTTCTGCCACCGAAGCCACAACCGTTGCTGTTACGCAGTGCTCCCACTATTACCAATACCATTTCTTTTAGTTTTGTGAACTTGAACTTTTTGAATTTCAGAATTTCCGAATTAATTATCATGCTTTATTTCAGTTGAAATTACGTCATTCAGTAGACTGAAGTCTTGATAGGTAATAATCAGCATAATAAATATTTCCTACGTAACTATTGGAAGTTAGAATCTTGCCGTTTATGAAGCTATGAACATATCGAAAAGAAGTGTTGGTTGTGAAGAGAATGTCGACGGCAAATCTTCGCATAACAATCCGAATGAAATAACTTATTATAAATCGATGTTATAAAAAATGCCAAGCATGATACTTTAAATATGCTTGCACAAATTCATTAGTAATTATTCTTTGTGCATTACATTCAAACGTAATGAAAATCAAATAAATTTCATAAAAATATTCCTTCAATTATAGATAAATGCACCAGTAGGCTGCATCGGTGATGCAGCAGAAGTAGCGTGAATGCATCCTTCTGAAGAGGTGCTCAAACACTACAGTACGGAAATAACGAAGTAAACAAATAGTTAACTGGGGGGTTCTACAACAGCACATACTTTCTCAAATTATTTTCAACTACGAAAGTGTCAAAATTTCAGAACGTTTAACGAAAATTAGAAATGTCCATTTTTAGAGTCCTTCACCTTACAGTAGGAAAAAATTAAACAAACAATTTGCGGCTGTTTTTGGAATTTTTAAAAATAAATTGTGGTAACTTCAAACAGAAATGACACGAAAATTATTCGCTTTTCAAACAACTGTGACCGACCTTATTTAAAAATTTATTTTTAATAATAGATCTCATTTAATAAAAAAGTACCCATATTCAGTATTGTACTTTTGCAGTGTTAATTTTTGCAAATTTTCGAAAATATAGAATTTGCAGAAAACGGGAATGGCATCACTGTTTCACCGTCCCGTGATACATACGAAGAAAAACATTAATGGAAAAAATTGGTATCCGTTTTTGAGAAAATAATTGTTCAAAAATTGTCAATATTTCCCACAAAAAACTACTCACACTTTTGAACAACATGACCTTACTTTGAGATCTGTCTTTGAACAACGGATTTTATTGCAAAAAACTCTATTAATAATAGCAGACGTAGTTGTAGGAGAGCGAAATATTTTGAACTTGAATTGCTGAACAATACGAGTTTTCATGCCGAAGAATCGCCGTGCTTGCCGAATTTCTTTATTACGCATGTAGTAAAGTTGAAAATGTAAAAATAACTTAATAATTTGTACGGGCATTGCAAATCTTACATGCTGAAATTAAAAGTGCAGTAATACTTGCTCATCGTAGAATGCACGTATATTTGCAACCTTATTTGTTATTATTTCGGATGTAACACCAGGCTCCTCGTTATATATTTCGACCACATGTTCACTGACACAAAGTGATGAAATTCATCTGCAATATGCGCCCTAGAAGTTCGTAACATTTCCGAGTCATCCTGTGAAGTCGCATTGTAAAGGTCGAGCTGCATCGTGCCTCGTGCCTGCGCAAGAACGGTGACACACACACACACACACACACACACACACACACTCATCAGTACCTTACATAACGGTAACTACTGTTAGCTAAGCTCGTTTTTCTTATTAAACATACCTATACCGAGGTTTATATCCACTTACATCGGAGGATATTTCATCCTATAATGGTATAGACATTAATTAATGCAGCTTATAATCCACGCCCTTGAAAGGCAGAAATGCCGAGCTAGAAGAATTCTTAAAAAAAGGTGACATATCTGCATTGTCGAGTATTGTTTCATCACTCAACGATACAAAAGTAAGTTATGGGAAGAAAAGATGCAACATTGCAAGTGATATTAGCCTTACATGTTTTTGTTAGCTGCCTCAATATCAATGACCAAAATGAAAGAGGTGATACGCCGAAGGGGGTGGCTGATTCCTAGCCACTGGTCCCACTCAGAGTGCGCCTGCTCACGAGCTCTATGGGAGTTGGGCTGTTGTCTCCTGGGCGCGGTAATGGAGTTTCCGAACAAGATTTTCCACGTTGCAGATACGTCCCTTTCTTCTTTCAACGCTGATATAAACACTTCCTCTTATTCCATCGTTGTTAAGGGAACCATGTGTACCGCCCATGTTAAATGTGCTATGATGTACCTTTTTTAGAAAATGGTTTACTAGAAAATTATACATCACAGACTTAAAGGTAAAACCATTCTTATTATTTAGACATTGTTTTAGTTGATTAAAAATAATTCGTGTTATAACTTTTGTCCTACTTTTTTCCGCATTTTTCGAAAAACATTATTTTTTACTTTCTGGCACTTACTAACGAAAGAAGAGAAAGTATTGGCCGGAAGACGGCGAATATCCGACACAAAACCTCTTTTTGCCGGGCCCTGGTAACAAAAAAGTGGATAAATCTAGATGCTAAACATGGAAAAATCCTCTAACACGTGGTGTAGCCAGAATCCATGTTTTGTGGGTTCTTCATATCGAAAAATCGATTGACGGCTAAACGTCTGTTCGCCCGTGAACAAGGCTAGGGCATAAACCGTTCAGCTGATTTTCTCCAAAATTGATTTTCCCCAATCGTTCTAGTTGGTGTTGCGGACCCTGAACTTTTAAACCAGAATTTTAATTTTGGACTTCACACGAAGCACCTGGGGACATTTAAAATTTACAAAACAATTGCTCCAAATTTATCGATTAAATTTTGTTGTGTAATGGTGCAAACGACGTTCAAGAGATTGGTGCAAGTCTCATTTTCGTTGACATTCCCGGTATTTCAAAGTTTGAAAAAAAATAAATCTTAAAAATTGGAGATATAGATTTTTGTCTCAGACAAATTCTGTTGTACAAACTTAGCTCTTCAAAAAAGGTCATGTATATTTTTTTAAAAGGAGTAGTTTTTGCGTAGTTTGCGATTCAAATTAACAAACAAAAATCGTCAAAAACAGTTCCAAATTATTTTCTTTAAATTTCATCAATTGTGTAATAAGCGACAAAAAATATAGTACCAGTCATTTTTTCGGATATTGCCTGGTTTAAATTTAAAACATTTAAAACTACAAAATTGAATAGAGATTTTTGCCTCAGATAAAGTCTGTTGTACAAAATAAGCTCTTTAAAAAAGGCCATGATATTTTTTAAAATAGTATTTTGTAATATAAATGTTGCTGGATAAAAATGAATGTAGATGAATGTAAAAGAGAAATGAATGTAAAAAAGAAAAATGAATGTAGAATGTAGAAAAGTTTTGAATTTTTAAAGCTTTCGAAAAATCAGAGTTTTCAACGAAAATGAGACCTGTAGCATTCGCATAAATGTCCTTCATACTATCAAACAATACAATTTATTCAAAAATGTTGGAACTTTTTTTTTGTTTTGAAAATGTTCCAGGGGCTTCATGTAAAGGAAGAGATAAAATTTCAAATGCTTTATTCACTTTTATGATTTATTAAAAAAAATTGAATTACATGTCTAGAATAAAAAGTATTACATAACTATTACTAAAGGCGAGAAAGTATGTGTTTTTTTTATAGCACCACTAGTTTATACTTTTTTGCTTCAATTTATCCCAATTTATCCCAATTCCCTCAATTTATTGCCAATACTGTGAAGAATGTATCCTGAATTCTCGGCTATCCGGGAGACGCCGCGTCGTTGACTGGGGTGCCAACGTTTCGCCTGACATATCGCAGGCTTCCTCAGGGCAGTGACACTGCGGCGCTACGCGCCCGGTGATTTATACTCTCCTGCCTGGGCTCTCGGGAGGGGCAGGTGCGCTGTGATTGGCGGAGAGGTCGAGAGACCGTTAGGCCGGCGGTCTGGGCCAACCTGGGCCTAGCGCCAGACGTCCCCGTGGTCGGACGGTGGTGAACAGTGGGCCTAGCGCCAGAAGTCCCGGTGGTCGGACGGTGGTGAACAGTTCCCTGCCGGTCCCGAATAGATGGAGCGAGGGATTTCCAGGCGTGGTTAAGAGCGAGGCCTGCGTCCGCGTTGATGTTTTGCGGACGTCTGTGTATTTCTAAAGCCTCTTTTATGCGTCTCGGCCAGTATCGGTTTTCCTTGTGCAGGAGCCGAGTCTTGTCGAAGTCAATGGCATGTCCCGTAACCTCCGAGTGGTGCGCAATCGCAGAACGGTTGGTGTTGTTCTTGTTGTAGTGGGCGATATGTTCTTTGAGTCGCTCGGCCACAGAACGCCCAACAAGACTACACAAGACTACACAAGACTACACAAGGCCACTACAACAAGAACAACACCAACCGTTCTGCGATTGCGCACCACTCGGAGGTTACGGGACATGCCATTGACTTCGACAAGACTCGGCTCCTGCACAAGGAAAACCGATACTGGCCGAGACGCATAAAAGAGGCTTTAGAAATACACAGACGTCCGCAAAACATCAACGCGGACGCAGGCCTCGCTCTTAACCACGCCTGGAAATCCCTCGCTCCATCTATTCGGGACCGGCAGGGAACTGTTCACCACCGTCCGACCACCGGGACGTCTGGCGCTAGGCCCACTATTCACCACCGTCCGACCACGGGGACGTCTGGCGCTAGGCCCAGGTTGGCCCAGACCGCCGGCCTAACGGTCTCTCGACCTCTCCGCCAATCACAGCGCACCTGCCCCTCCCGAGAGCCCAGGCAGGAGAGTATAAATCACCGGGCGCGTAGCGCCGCAGTGTCACTGCCCTGAGGAAGCCTGCGATATGTCAGGCGAAACGTCGGCACCCCAGTCAACGACGCGGCGTCTCCCGGATAGCCGAGAATTCATGGATTTGAGCCGCGGAAGCTTACGTATACAAGAATGTATCCTGTAAATATCAATAAATGGTGAATAATAGTTTCTGAGAATAGGTACATTCATTATAAAATAAGTACATTTTTGGGAATCGCCATTTGAAGACGTCTGCGCTTGCCGCTGCTCTACTAGAACATTCCTGCTCCGTGTTCTGTATCATCTTCTTCCATCCATTCGGAAAAGACCAATGCAACAAACGTGTTATCAAGAGCACGTTTCATTAAATCATCAACAACCCAACATGCGCTCGAAAAAAGAAAGAAAGAGCACATACACTGCACACACTTGAATGCAGTTCAAAAAGGGGGCGTGGCTCAAGCGCACTAGGACATTTAAATAAGCATTAGAGGAACTTTCAGACGTTCTAGAAGAAAAATGTTGGTATATTTGGAAAGAGTAAGGTTTGAAATATTTATTTAGCCAAAAAATCAAAATCGATCATTTGACTCATTTGAAGGTACCCACTCCCCTTAAGACGGTTCTAAAATATTGTACTTACTACATTTTGGAGTTGGAAGTACTCTATGCAGCTGGAAAGGCCTTGCTTTAGAATGAAGAGTTTCTGACTGACTGCTTTGTTGGATATGGGGAAGAAGAAAGAGCAATCACATCATACGAATTTTGGTTGTGCCTCCGCCCGCGAAATCTCGCGATCTCCGTCCCCTGCGGTGTGCGGGCGAGTGAAAATATACAGGGGGTGACACAACAAAGGGTCTTCAGACACCTACTAAGGCAGTTTAGGTGGAGGTAGTGAGGAGACGGGTTCGAGTGGGACATCCGGGCTTCGGCCTGATTCCAGTTCTTAAATAGTGCTGCTGCAGAATGGCACAGTCTTTCCTGTATTAGTTTTCTATTTTCTTTGGTCTCGACTAGCTATTCGGACTTGCCACATACTCTTGCCGGCTGCCATCATCGCCACCCAAAGAACACTTTTTCTTTAAATTTCTCAATTTTTCGGTTTCTTAAAAGAGAACAAATATTACATTCAAAAAATTAAAGAACAGTAAAACCTTGGTATAAATGGCAATTTTATTTGATAAATTTCGAGCCTAAAATAGCGTTTAAACGATACTGAAATATAAAGCTTTTTCCACAGAAACTTTTGAGTTTTCAAAAACTTCACTAAACGTCATTTGAAGCACTTAAACTAACAAAATAATAGTGTTAAAAAATTGCTAGAAATGTGCATATTAACGGTGTGAAAGATGTTAAAATAATTTCATATGTGTAATTTTTAAAAAACAAAAGAATAACTTCAAATGAACTTCACGTCATATTAAAGAGTGCAATTAGCACTATCCGTTCGAATAGTTTGAAGAACAATTTGAAGCTATTTTTGAGAAAATGACATTTGCGCGTTTCTGAAAATGCGAAATTTTGAGCAAGTTTTCACAGAAAACGGTTGAGTTTCGAGAACCTTTATAGTACATTATTTAAGGCACATATACTCATAAATGCAATAATGTGAACAAATTACCGCTAATGTAAATCTTGTAAAACAACGTGAGAGATTAGTCAATAAAATTACATTTTGTAATTTTTGAAAAAAGAAAAGAATATAGAAATATGGCATTTATGTCTTTTTTAGATTGCATTTTGTACTGTACCTACCATAAATTTGAAGAAAAAATTTGAAGGAGTATTTTTCTCTATTCTTACAAGAAATTTAAAGAAAAAAATGGAGATGTTTGTAAAAAATCTAAAATATACGGGGGGCTTCATGTAAAGTACCACAAATTTTAACGAATGATTTTGAATATTTCATAGCTTTCGCTTAGCCAGGTGGACAGTTTCTTTATTTTGGAAAAATCGTACGGTTTAGCCGCTAGTAGGGTTCACAGACGAAAAGACGGACAGACGGACAGTCATTTTGAAAAAAAAAACCAACACTTTTTCGGTATCAGGGGAACCTAAAACCTGTATTTCCGTTGAAATCTCGAAATCGATTTTTTGTAGCATTTAATTCCCTATACTACGTATATTACTCCATATATACTACGTATGTATGCGGGAAAGTAAAAAAGACATTCCGTATCGCTGGTTAGGCACTGCAGTTGAAAAAGTAGAAATTTGAAAAGAAAAAGGTAATTAAAATGTTCAGAAGCAAAACAAGGATCCTCTGAGCATATGCCGAATCGATCAAAGAAAACTTAAAGCTATCAAAAATATCGAAATTAGTATCGGGAGTAACTGAGCTACAACTTGATTACAATATTTGCTTTAGGCACATTCAGTCTTTTAGAATGTACTCGTACGATAAATAAAGCTACTATCGCAAAAAGCTACTAGTGAAATTTCATCCTCGAAAATAAATATTACATGATGAGGCTGTGAATATTATATAAAAACATGTGTTGATATTTTAGACTCACAATAAATATTGCATATATTTTATTTAGTACAACGTTTCAATCAAAAATATATCATGAAATAATTATCATAAATAAAAAAAAACAAATTGAAAAAATAACACCAGGAATTCTAATGCATCAGGATTCACCTCATCTTTGAAAACTCACGCAGCGACATTAATAAGAAAGTGGATAAATTTACCTTTAAATTAAATATATATCATAATATCAGTATCATAAACAAAAAACAAATTGAAAAAAAGACCCTGAAGATTTGGGGCCAATGACCTGCGATACATAGGTCTAAAAATTGTCTGATTTTAATACGAATTTGCGATGTGAGTGAAACTCTGCCTAAAATATTAAAGGACCTTCAAACCAATTCTAAAAAAAACTTACATTCAATACATTCGCTTATATTCAATCTTTTGTAAAGCTAATAACGGGTTTTAAAATATTGTAACAGTTTGAAATAGTTATTATAGTAAAGTTTTCAGCAATAAATACTTGTATACAATAATGGTTATTTATAATGAAAACGTTTACCGGTGCGTCCTCATGCAGTATGTAAAACTCACCACCTCATTTTTCAACCTCTAGAATACAAACTGCATAATGCAAAGACGTTATACTTGATTGACATATGATACGAAACCTATACTAAAGAAAAATGCATTACAAAAGCGAATACATCAGAAACTCTGATTTTGCTACTATATTTCTATCGGAGAAGTCGGTATGAAATTTCATATCTTTGCCATGGCCACCTTTGGTAAGAGAGTGTAGGCTACGTGCCGAACTTCAGTGCATAGCGGGCTGCCTAACAACCAATTGTTAGGAACTTTCGCGCCGCCACTGCATATATTGTGAACTAGTGGAGCCGCAGGAGCTCACTCTTTCTTGCTTTACGACTAAACCTGCAACTTTCGATAACTTAGAGTTCAGCGAAGCGCCACTCTTTTAAGAATTTCTTGCTCTATCTGTGGAAAAAAAAGCTGAAGAAAAAATTTGGATCGATTTTCAGAAAATATTTTTTATATATTACAAAAATTTCAAGCACAAATTACGCAAAAAGTACCTTTTCAAAAAATTCAAACAATTGTATTTTGACATTTATAATGAGTTGATTTTTAGAGCAGTTTGTTTATGGGATAAATCTCTATTTTCAACTTTGTAATTTTTATATGTTAAAATTTTGCAGTTCTCGAAAATATAATGAGTTTACAGAAATGGGACTTTCACCACTTTCTTGTCGCCCTTTGATTCATACGAGCAGAACCTTTTTTTTTAATTTGAGCAATTGTTGAGAAAAATGAGAAAGAAATTAAAATGTGTTAGAACTTATTTACTATTTATGGAAATAATTTTTGTCTTCTTTTTCGTTATCAGGATCTGACAAGATATATTCTATCGAAATTTCGCCGTTTTCCGGTGCACGATTAGAATACTCTCTCTTCTTACGAAGTAACGAAGGGAACGCAAAAAGTTATCATCTTGGATGTGTGTATGCATTAGGAGTTGTAATGTTTACTCGAAGACACGCGTTATAACAAGCTCATTGATTGTGTGACAGATCACATTATGAGGTAATGTTCGGAATAACAAGAACATTCGACCTTTCAAGCCCAATCTAAAAAGCAACGGTACGGCATTGAACGGAAGAATATTCAACTCTCTCTCGACAATAAATGACAAATCATTGCGTGAGATAGCGTTTGGTTGCATTAGCACTTTTGTTCTGGCAGTCAAACGCAACGGACCTTTATACGAAAGTCGGAGGTGTTCTTAAGAAACGATCCATTTGACTCGGCAAACGAATCCATTTGCATCTATTTGGTCAAAAGAAGCTTTTATGATTTGAGCTCGCCAAAGCTTGGTAATTTTATCATCTTACAAACATTGGAGTCAATGTGGGAGAGGTTGGTAAGACCCGACGGGCGGACTTGTGTGCGAGACAAGAGCTGCAGTCAAAAGACTGCAGCCACGTGCGTTTACGGTAATAAGTCACCACCAACAGCCGCTACCGAAGACAAACACAAACAGTGCTGAAATATAAATGGTCCTGAAACAGCACGTGCTTTTTACCCCGTATATTCAAGCAAATATCACGAAAGGCACGAAATGTTCGAAAATATGTACATGTCCTTATTTCAAAATCTATCTTTAAGGAACAGGTATAATTCAGGGGAAAATCTTAATCTTCATAATTGTAATTGTAGGAAGACGCCGAAAAAATTTTGAATTTTTGCAATTTTGTAAAAATCAGGGGATCTAAAGAAAATTAGATCTGCACAATTCTCTTAAACGCCCTTCACACTATCCAACAACAAAATTTAATCAAAAACTATGGGGCTATTTTTTTAAATTTTGAAAATGTCAATGGGGATTTATGTAAATAATGAAAACTAAAATATCAGTTTCAAAATTCAAGGAGCCGCGGCATCAGCCAGATCGATTGGGGAATATCAATTTTGGAAACACTCGGCTGAACGGTTTAGTATCGTTCACAGACGGATGAACAGACAGATGGACAGACGGACAGACAGACGGACAGACGTTTTGCCGTCAATAGATTTTTCGGTATCAAAGATTCAAAAAAATGGATTCTGGCTACCCTATGTGTTAGAGGATTCTCCCCCCACCCTATGTGTTAGAGGATTATTTTTCAAAACCCTTGCTTCAGTTTTATTATCTGTGATATATCTGCACCTGTCAAAATTTCATAGGCTTCACTTCAATTAATTCTGAGAATTGTAAATATCTCACATTGCCAGGATAGGGTATTCCCTGCCCCCTTAAATAATTTCATTCACGCTTTTCTAAATATTAGAAATTGTTGCGTAATTTCGAGTTGAAATGGGCGGCACCTCGCGCGTATTGCAAAACCCAGCGAACGGTCAGGTCGCCCGCGGCGTAAGTCGCACAATCGTCAGATTGATTGATTGATTGAATGAATGATTGATTTACCACCGTCTGAGGCCATTTCTCCCATAAGCGTAGTGCGTATGTTTACATCGATATTTGATTCATTGATCGGTAGTGATTCCGAGCTCGTTGACTGCTAAGGTCATTAGTCACGTAAGTGTAGTGCATGTTTTTCATCGTGAGGTGACCCTGATCCACCGCTGGATGCCGAGATCCGGCGCCGATTTGCCGTCGGCTAGCAGGATTTTCTCCAACCAGCTTTTATCCACCTGGACAAGCTCTAAGCTCCCGACCGGTCTCCCGGCATGTGAGGAAGTGTAATGCACGTTAGTGTGACTGTGTGTAAGTAAGAGCGGAGGATAGGAAGGGGAAGGAAAGATCGTGCCCGGTCCATTTGTTAGGGTACTGCTCCGTCATTTACCTGGTCGTGATCGGATAATCCACGGAAAACTACTGAACAGAGCAGCCGGCCTTTCGAAGTCTCCTCCAGATAGCGACTGAATTCGACCTAGCTGACACGCTAGTGTCGTAAATCCTGCCACCGTCGAGACTCGAACCTAGGAACTACCGGTCAGAGGCGCTGCAGTGACATCAGTTAATGCTCTTGAGCCATCTTCCTGGGGGAAGTGTTTCATAGGTTATAATTCGAAAACTTATAAGATTATCTAAACAGTACAATTAATTTGAGAAAGCATGTGGTGTCGTAGAACCACTGATTTTGATTTTGGATTGCGCACAAGAATTACAATGGTATCATTAAACAATCGTTCAATTATTGGTATCATTGAACACCGTGCGTTTTTCGGGAACTTCGGTAAATGTTTAGACCTCAAAATGTAATTAGTAAACGGCAAATTATGGAATTTGTCTTTTTGATATTGCTCTGATACGCGCAATTTGATACTGGCTTGATGATGTTTCGTGCTTTTATTTTTGTCTGTACGTGCATCAAAATATGTCAGGTTTGAAATGTTTTTGATTATTAATTTTAAAAAATAGAGGTATCTCTTTTAATGCTTCTTCATTTATTAACTACTGAAGGTCATCATCTTCTCAATATAGGTTTGTATTACTATGACATTATTTCTTGATTTAGTGTACATACTGTCTGAACTTTCTAATAGGCGTTTTTCTCGCGTTTGCCTTTTTTAATAGTTGTTACTTATTTTAAAAAGAAGGGTTTTAAGTAAGGTTTCGAAACTTCAATAATCGGCTATAAGTAAAATACAAAATCTGAATATATTGCGACAATATTTATTCGGTGGCGGCACAATAACTTTTAGGGTGACTAGTTGAAATTTTATGCCATAATTTAATGATTTTGATTTATAATGTAAAAAATAGAGATATCTATTTTACTTCACTAACCATTTACAAGTAAAGAGAGCAAACTCTTAAATTTGTAAAGAGTACCAAACTCTAAGATTTTGGTATTGATAATTGCATTATTAGGCAACTTTAAGTAACGGCTGTGTAATAAATATCAATTTAAAAATGATCTAGTACAAATTTTGTGTTCTCACAACGTGAGAAAGACAAATTATGCACTTTTCTATTCTGAGTTGTGTTGAAATGGTTTGCTAACTCCTGAGCGATTAGTAAGTGTCATTTTCAATTTTTCGAAAATAAATACAGAACTTCTATAATGGACTTCTAAATATTTAATATTTTTCTCTCTTAGTTCTTAACAATTTTGATTGTTATGAAAGGGCACTGCTAAAATTTGAAAATCATGCCTTGTTTTGTTTCATTTTAGTATGTACCCATTTGTATTCATAGAACTATGGAATTCGTCTCATGAGGAAAGAAAAAGGAAATGAATGTTAATATTACGGAAACAATTGTAAATGTCTATTTTGTATAAAGTTCGACTAGAAGGATGAACGCAATGGTCAGAAGTTGACATAACATCATACAAATTCACAATCATACACATATCTGCATACTAAAGGCTCTCATATGCCTTCAAGTAATTCAAATCTTAAGCATTACGGGTTGTCATGCTCACATCCCAAGGTAAATACTTTTAAGACTTATTTACTGATACAATTTCATTCCATTAAGCAAAGAGGGAGTTTCTAAAGGTAATGTTTAATTCTAAGAGGACAAACGTGTGAATCGACTACCTACTAAATATTCTATAAAATTGCGACATGAGATAAAAAAGAGAAAAAAAAATCTGCAAATTTGATATTACTCAATGGGTGATAAATGTGAAAATATTTATATTTTGCATATAATTTAAAATAAATTCTAATTTGTAATACTTATATTTGCAAATATACTAATGTCAGAAAAGGTATATTGCTTTAGAGAAATCATAAGGTGTTATTAACAGTGATATAAAGTTGGTATGTGCACTTTCTACTATGTATGTTAATAGTACTTTTAAAAGGTACAACGATTTATAAGTTTTATGATCTAAATTATTGGATAGTATTCCTTTTTTCATGCTCAGTTGATCAAAGCACACTTCAGCCACATTCCAAATATTACATACTTACCACAAATCAGATCCAATGCTGTAGAGAATAAAACACCAAGGTAGAATGTTTACATGATGTCACAGAGCATTTCAGAAAACACACATCAATAAAATAAAATACAGAAACAAAAAATCTAGTTTGGATAGAAGATGCAAAAAAGGGGAAGTAGACATGACAAGAGCAAATTATACCAAAATAAAATGATCTCTTTATCATGCCAAACATAAACAAGAAAATATTGAACATTAATAGCTCAAACACATTGATATTTCCATTAGCAATAATCCCAATTAGTGCATTCCATATTTGCTATTCATATTCCATTATCGCAAAAATATACTTTCACAAAAACCAAAATTACTCTTTGAAATTTCTCTCATTTGAATAGATCTGCCATGAGGCAATCTAACAAGTGCATATAAAATGTACAGATTTTACATGCAACTAGAAAAATAAATCATTAGTTACAAAAATATTTAATTCTAAAAATTTATAAAAAATAATATCGCTCCAATTCATTTTCATTTTATATCTTTTACTACTTTAAACAAGGATTGTATGACAAAAAATAGTATGTACATAATTTTTTAATATTATCTACTGGAATCTTCAATATCAATCTCCATACAAAACTTCCAAATTATGATAATGAAAATAATCTAAAATATTAGGTAATCAATATTCAAAAGCAACTATGATTAATAGCAAAGTTCCTGTCACATGAAACAGATAAATATCAATAAATTACAATGAGTAGCATTAACATCCAACATAGAATTTACAAAAACAAATAACTTTTTATCACAGAAACAATCAACAGGCACTTAACATGTATCCTATCTGAGAAGAATCTATGAAAATACTTATGTAAGTGTTAGTAAACACAAACTGCTGTCTTCACGATAATTGAAAATGTCATTTACCTTCTTTGAGACTGCCTGAATGAAGTGATTACCACTCCAGCTTTACTTGAGTTTTGGGGGGAATCGTGTTGGAAGCTAGTTCTCTGGGATACGCTTCCCCCGCCGCCATCTTCTTGCATCGAACGCCGTCCAGTGTAATACGTCTGTTGAAAAAAGTGCACCCCAGGACAACTTGCTCATTATATGTATTATCAGTATTACTAAAAACATAATTTTTCAGAAAATGTATTGCACGTTTAGTAGATAATTCAGTCAAATAAAAAGTAGGTATAAAATTCCACATTATAATAAATGTTTTTAATTCATTTACGTATTCAGAATTCAGGTACTCAGATTTCAAGATAAACGTAAAGATATTGGGTATGAATATCTCCAAAACAACGATATTGGTTCGCGACGATATTGCATTCAATGAGCAAAACACTCTTGGCACCTAAGATTACATTTCAATTTTCTGACCTGAATAACACCGGTTGTAATGGAGGCCGACCTCGATGAACTGGCCATGATTCTTTCCGGCAGCGCTTCGTTTCCGTGGTCGTCGTGCGCCGCTTCGGACCAACTGCCTTGGGAAGACTTGCTGGGGCGATGGCTGGAGTCGTACGTCGGTCCGTGGTAGTCCTGGGGTTTCGCCTTGGCTTGGCTCTTCGGCTGCGCCGTTGGCTTCGGCTCGGGCGGCGCCGGCGCCGGCGGCGGCTCCTGCTTGGGTTCCGGCTGCTGCTCCTCGTACGTGAACTGCCCCGTCTCTCCTTTGGGGGTGTCTTCGTTCGAGGCGCCTTCTGGCTGCTGGGAATCGCTTTCCGGCACCACAGTCGCATCCGACCCTTGCGGACTAGGATCGGAATTGTTCGAGCCCACCAGCGTCACAGTACTTAGATTACTGGGGGATGAAGGTGCACTAAGTACAGTATTATCTGAAAATGTTTGCATCTATGAAATTGTTAACATTACAAGTAACGAAGAATCTCACACGTTTACAAATACGAGGGTTGGGGCAGGCGTCATGGCATTTGTTTTCTAAAAGACATGTTATCGGATCACACAACTTTATTGGTTACGTGAAAGAAATGCTATACTAATGTGTGTTACCAACAGCAGATAGCTCGGTGCGTGTTTCTATGAGCACCAACGAGCTAGAATATACTACATAGAGTGGCTAAAGCGCCTCCATCTTTGTAGAAAATTAAAGTCCTGTTTTTTGCAGACAATGCAGCGCCCTTTGTGAAGCAAAGTATTCTAGCATTACGTTTGGCACTGGTTACGGTTACAGGTTATACCGCCCCTTGTATGTGTTGATTTTAAAAAACATGGCGGCCACTAGTTCGGCGAGCCTCCATCAAGAGCGCTGAAACTATAGGGGTAGTCACTCTATGTAGTATATTCTAGCTCGCTGATTAGCACACAAAGCAATGTGAAATCAGTTGTCTGACCACTGTCGTGTGAGATAAATGTAACCCGTTTGAGCAGCGCTCATACACCATATCAGTTATCCGCAGCAGAAATGACAGAGAATAGGAACATGACACCACAAAAAACTGGTGGGAGCCATTGGGAATAACGCCTTTCCCACCGAACAGTCGCGAGACGCGAAGAAGAGGTGCTTCGGGGCGCAGCAGCCAGTGAGCATCAACGCACGTGGCAAGATGTGAGTGTGAGCCGATGTGCCACGAGCAGCAATCGAGCATCTGCATAATCGGGCTTTTACATCGGGGGTGTAATGCTTCTGGAATGTTAAGAACTCGTATACGCTCAAATACTTTGGAACATAAAACCAGAACTGTTATTTCAAATGTCTTAACAAGTATGAGAAACACAATTTTGGTGTGGTGTTAAATGTTCATGTATTTAGTTTATACGTTCTTCTTTTATGTATACATTACACATTTTCTATCCGTGCTCGTTTTCTCACAAAACATATTTCCCATGATACTACGATATCAACATATAATTGTTACGAATTTACCAACTCGTAAGAAAGAATGTACCAACTCGTAAGTATGTTTTTTTGGAGGACTGGCTCGCTTTGTTAAAAAAATGGATGCCTGAATGTAGGTCGAGGTATTTTTAATTTATATTCTGGTTTAAATACCGAAATAGTAGCGTATTAAAGTAATTAGAAGATTGGTGAAACCTTGGAGAAGGTATTTAAGAACATTAATTAGTGGTTCTACAATATGGAACAAGATATCCGCAGAAGAAGAAAAGGTAATAGTTTACCGATTGATGGTGGTAATCCGAATTCACGAATAATATATTTTCTTTTTGTTGTAAATTAAAGTGTTTTATTTAAAATTAAATCAAGAGGTGCGAACGGTCAGCAACGTTGGATAAATGACAAGCAGCGCCACCTGAATCCATTGGCCTGCCCCCCCCCCCCCCCCGGGGCCCGCGTCGTGGAATGCCTCACCTGTGAGCGTCTCGGCGCTGGAGGAGACGGCGATGGTCCGGGGGATGGTGAGGTGGCGGCCGTCGTCCTCCGCCTCCACGCGGATGCTGACGCTCTTGCGCGGCGTGGCAGTGCCGGGCGGCGCGTGCGTGGGGCTCTGGCGGATGATGGGCGGCCCCTCCTTGATGAGCCCCAGCTCCCGCTGGTCCTCCTCGACTGCCCACACACACACGGTTGCATTGCGGGCGACCGGGGGAGCGCGGTTTGGATTCTTGCAAGGCCCATTGATTTGTCGGAGGCACACATACACGTCATTAAGCAATTGCAATAACTTTTTACACTTTATGGAGATCTAGGTTTGCAAGGTGGTTGGCCTTCATCATCAGAATCTAATTAAAATAAAGGTGTAAATATATCAATCTAAAATAAAATGCTAGAAGATCGTTGACAACGACTGTATATTGCTTTAAATAGTAAAATTTTAAAATAATATAAATTAAATTGATAATTGGAATTGAAGATTGAGATTCATGACATACCTGTTTTAAATTTGTTTTCTGTTCAATGGACCTTACAAGAATCAGAAAACATACAAAGAAAGGCAGTCTTTATCACTCATTCAAGTAATTTAAAGAGTAATTTTGTGTATACCAGCATTATAAACGACCTTCTCTGTTTCAAGATATCGTTAATAATCGGGCGTTTTACGACACAAATGATGCCATATTAGCATTTCAAGCACGAATGACGGCGTCATCACGCGTTGAGCCAACCGCGGCGAGAGAATCGCGGGAGAACGGTGAACGGTTTCCCGCTGGCCAACGTTTTCGCGCAAAGATGTCAAAAACCCGAGACGCCACAATAAAATTGTTTCGCACAATTAAGTTTGATTCTCTTATACATTTATAGTGTTGTTATACAAAACATTGCGTATGGAACTCATTTATAATGTTGATTTATTTCATTCTTACAAGTTTCAAAACTCGCTCCTAACGTCGCTCGATTTCAAAACATGTTCTCGTACAATAATGCTTAATATTATAAACTAGTTGTATAAACTACTATTACGTCCTAGGAAAGGAAAATGTTACATTCCGAGTGAGTAGTTCCCAGCCGAGGTGACATTAGAATCCGAGGCTGGAATTTACGATGTAACGTAACATTTTTGCCTGTGTGACGTAACAGATTACACACTGTGTCTGATTTCCTTACTTTTATTTTGATTTCATATTGCAATATTTCACGATGTACGAGTGCCAATAAAGAGTTGAACATGGCGCCAGACCCCCTGTAATTTTAATGCCTATGAAACAATTGCACTGTTCTGAAATTTTAAAATGGAATTGAAAGATAACCATCGATAATAGATATCCAATGAAACAATTTAAAAATTAATACCTCAGAAACCGGAAGAAATATCAAAAATAATAAAACATTTTGTTCCTGGAATAATACGATATTAACAGGGTTAACGAGGAAGTACTTATGAGACAATGACAACTACTAGTATCGTAAAACACAATATTTTGGGAAAGAGCCGTGGTCGGTACAAATTCTCTCTAGATATCTCAAAACCTACTTCTGCTGCACCTCACAAGCAGCCTATCAACTCTCAAAAACAACTGAACTTCTCGATTCGTCAGATGACTTTGATGATGCGACTAAGCCAGAAATCTCCTCTAATACCGTGGTCACTAGAAATATTTAATTTGCAAAGCGTTGGACATGGTACTGATGGTGATTTCAGCCCACTTTTCCAACGAGAAGCAGAAGAGTTATTGCCGAAGCAAGTTGTGGACATACAATGAGAAGAAGTTCAATTTCTAAAATGTGAAGCATCGCCAAGAAGTGAAATTGACAGATCTTCGGATATCATTAATTGAATAATTCAGTGACTCAGCACACTACTTGCAAAGTGACGTGAGTAGTGGATCTGACGATCCCTATCAACCATCTGTACGAAGTTCATCAGAAGATATAGTTTTTCAGTACCAAAACTGTGACATACCAACTAGTCAAACAGAAATGAAAAGAAGACGTGAAGGAGAAAGAGGCACTTCAGAATGAAAAAGGAAACGAACCGCCAAATTGCTCTTGCATGAAAATTCGTATAATGGTTTTAAAGGGGATCATTTAGGGAAAGATAAACAAACTTGTGAAAAGGCAGCTAGGGCCTTTGGTTCACTTTGAGGTGGTCATCACACTGCACGGCCATTCAAGGGGGGCCCAAGAAGAGTCTTCGAGTGTGATGCTATCACAGACGGTCAGATATTCACAAAAGTTTTGGCCTTGACAAATTGGGATCCAAAAACAGTGTTCGATGGAGAAAATGTTGCTGTCAAAACGCAATGTCAAGAAGGTTACAGATGACTCGAAATGGTCAGCTTTTACTCCTATTCAACTGTAAACGACACACATTATGGAAAAGTAAAAAGAAGAGGCTACAAAAAATGCTTCTATGAACACTTAATACAGACAAACAATTACGATCAAGGACTCAGTACAGCGACGACACGACGTCAGTCACTATCTCCTCTGCTAGGCCCGTGACAATTCATGAGAGCCGTCCCCCCATTGTCAAGGACTAAGAGAATTGGCTGAACTTTCTTGACAGAATATAATCGCACCACCGTCGATCATCGAGTGTAGAGTTCATATGTAGAGTTCAGAAACCCTACCACACTACCTTAGCTAGGGAGACTTCGACAAATTTGAAAGTGACTTTTGTAGTAGTCAGACCAGGCGATCCATATGTAAATGATGTAGTTACTTTTCAGTAGACCCGAGGAGTGGTAAACTTTAAGCTCAACTTCGGTGACGAATGGGTACCGCTTCCAAAACGAAGTAAACTGTCGGTAGCAATTCAAGTTTTATAATTTACCTTGCACAATTGAAAGAAGCAAATATATACATTGCATTTTTTCGTGACGGATGGAAGCAAGCATTGACGACAACATTTCTTACTAGTGAACATATTGTCATGGGCGATAATTTACTGTGTAGATTCAATTGTTTTATTGTATAATATGCTATAGATCAGTTTTAAATATTTTCTTTGTAATCCAAGTCTCAATCAACATACCATTCATGAAAACATATTTTCAATGGTAGTAAACATTTATACATCCTACTTTGTTAATTTATTTACATTGTTTAAATTAATTTATTAATATTTTAATGTTTTAGTGTAAACGGAATTATTTCAGCAAATGTTGAAAAAGTAAAAAAAATACTTCGTGACGTAAAACTAAAGTAAAACCCCCATAGCCCCACGTAACGCAGAGTAATATCTTCCTTCTGATCCTCTCCTCGATTCCAGGGAGATGGCGTGGATTAGCGAGTTTCTGCGAGACAGAAAACAGAAAGTTCGAATTGGGCAAGAGTTATCTTCCGGAGCAAGTGTTACGTCAGGAATACCACAGGGGAGTGTCATTGGGCCTCTTCTATTTCTAGCGTTCGACAATGATCTGCCAGCACACTTAATCTCAAATGTTCATCTATTTGCAGACGATTGCATCGTAGTATAAATTCGACAGAAGATGAAGAAATGCTGCAACAGGATCTTGATGCGTTATATTACTGGGCGGAAAATAATGAAATGTCCATAAATAGCTCTAGAAGCAAATCCATCACTTTTGGCAGGGGTCTTCATTACAGAGAAACAAATTACCAATTAAATAATAACATTTTTGCGAGTTTCCTCATGCAAGTACCTAGGAATCCATTTCGATTGTAAATTAAGCTGGAAAAGACACGTACATTTTGTTGTAGGGAAACCCTGAAGATCTCTTCACTTTGTAAGAAGAATCTTAAGAAAGAGTACAGAAAACGCGAAGGAAATTGCTTATTTATCGCTTGTTCGTCCGATTATGGAATATGGAACATTTTGTTGGGATCCGCACAAAATAATGCAGTGTAAAAATTTGGAAAGAATTCAGCGTAGGGCAGCTAAATTTATTTTCTGGGACAAGAAAGTGGCAGGATGCGATTCAATCGAAAAAAGACGGTCAGTAGCAAGACTCTGCGCCTTGTATAAAGCTTATAGTGGTAATCAAGCTTGGAAATAAATTAATCGGCGGTTAAGTATTCCTTCGTACATCAGTGGGGGGATCACAGGCACAAAATAAATTTAAAATCGCAGAGGACGGACGTCGGGAAATTTTCTTTCACAAATTGAACGGTAAAAGAATGAAATAGATTGCCTGCAAAATCGTTTGAACCCTTTCCTCATAGCGTTCAACACTTTAGGAAATTAATTTAGGCGATTACTATGTAAATGTGGGACTTATCTGAGAAAAGTACGTTATAGAGCGATGCGTCAGTAACATGTTGTGAAGTGAGGTGCCGTGCAGTGTAGAACAGAGAAATAATGAAGGATGTGATTAAAGGGTCGAAGTGAAGTGAAGAGCAATGTGGTCTTAAATGAACAAAAATTTAATGTGGAGTTAGATTATAGATGTTTCTTTTTTTAGGGAAATGTAATGTTTTATGAATTAGACTGTTTTTATATAATTACTATTTGTATTATTATTGTTATTATTATTATCGTTGTTTTATCAGCTGTTTTTATTGTTTCTATGATTATTATTGTACCATTATTATTATTATTATTATTATTATTATTATTATTATTATTATTATTATTATTCTGTAATTTGCATGTTAGCTGTATTATCTTATTTATGTAATTAGCAGCCACCGTGATATGCTCATTTGCAGTTCAAATAAATTTATCTTATCTCTTTAGCGTTACGGCATAAAGGGACGAATCCTTACTGCCGGCGGCGCGGGACCTGGTCCGACGCTGAGGGAAGTGTAGAGTTTGCAGGCGGTGCCTTCACGGGAAGGGCACGCGCGCGACCTTCAGGACGGATTGACGCACGTCTCGTGTAAGACAGCCCTTTCTTAAGACGGTTTGGCGCACGCTTCGTGAATGAGTGACCTCCAGAACGGTTTGGCGCATGCCTTGTGTATGAATGTCTTACAGAACGGTTTGGCGCAAGCCTTGTGTATGAATGTCTTACAGAACGGTTTGGCGCAAGCCTTGTGTATGAATGTCTTACAGAACGGTTTGGCGCATGACTTGTGTATGAATGTCTTACAGAACGGTTTGGCGCAAGCCTTGTGTATGAATGTCTTACAGAACGGTTTGGCGCAAGCCTTGTGTATGAATGTCTTACAGAACGGTTTGGCGCAAGCCTTGTGTATGAATGTCTTACAGAACGGTTTGGCGCAAGCCTTGTGTATGAATGTCTTACAGAACGGTTTGGCGCATGCCTTGTGTATGAATGTCTTACAGAACGGTTTGGCGCAAGCCTTGTGTATGAATGTCTTACAGAACGGTTTGGCGCATGACTTGTGTATGAATGTCTTACAGAACGGTTTGGCGCAAGCCTTGTGTATGAATGTCTTACAGAACTGTTTGGCGCAAGCCTTGTGTATGAATGTCTTACAGAACGGTTTGACGCAAGCCTTGCGTATGAATGTTTTACAGAACGGTTTGGCGCATGCCTTGTGTATGAATGTCTTACAGAACGGTTTGGCGCAAGCCTTGTGTATGAATGTCTTACAGAACGGTTTGGCGCAAGCCTTGTGTATGAATGTCTTACAGAACGGTTTGGCGCAAGCCTTGTGTATGAATGTCTTACAGAACGGTTTGGCGTAAGCCTTGTGTATGAATATCTTACAGAACGGTTTGGCGCAAGCCTTGTGTATGAATGTCTTACAGAACGGTTTGGCGTAAGCCTTGTGTATGAGTGTCCTTAAGAGCTGTTTGGCGCACGCTTCCTAGATAAGTGACCTTCTTATAAATTTTTAATACTGTAATACAATTAACGTATGCAACTCGTTTATAATGTTGCTTTATTGCATGCGCAGAAATTTGTACAAAACATGTACTCTTCCATAAAGATCCACATTATAAACTGATTGCATGAACTTCTATTTCAATACGATGACTGGTGCGCTGCTGGCCTACCTCGCACAGACATCATCGAGCTGTCAAGTAGCATCACTTGTACAAACTGAAGTTTACGTACCTTGTTTGTCGATTGTATTCAAGTGATACTTTAAGTTACGTGGCATAATGTCGCAAAATTGTGAAACCGATAGTGAGTGTAGGGCTTTCGAGAAAAATGGGTTATCTTTTATTTTTGTGGAATAGAAAGCTGGAATGAACTTAGATCGGCTTGCAACTAAACAATCAAAGTTTGTAAAAAAATTAATTTGAAGAGACAATGATTCATTTTATTGAACATAGGGAACATTGTAACACTTTATTATTATTATTATTATTATTATTATTATTATTATTATTATTATTATTATTATTATTATTATTATTGTTGTTGTTGTTGTTGTTGTTGAAGCTATAAAATGCATATCCAGAGCAACCCCCCCCCACTTTTTTGTCGGGTAGCTCACAAACAGGACTTACCAGGTGAGCTAAAGCATAGTGACGTCAAATTGTTTTTCCTATTCAACATTCACTATTCAATTTTATATAGTCCGCTAGTTCTTGTCAAAACCTTTGCTTTTTCCTGTAGTACTGAATTGAGTTAATTCAAAGGTTTTGACAAGAAATAGTGGACTATATATCTTTAAAATTGAATAGTGAATGTTAAACTGTTCATTGTTAAATAATAATTTGCTAGACACAGTTGCAAATTTTGCGTATTGCATGTTTCACACTCACGTATCTGATACTGTATTACTTACACTTCTATTTACATAAATATTTACACATTTCTTCCTTCTGGAATTTCTTTAATAACTTCTTTCACTTTCTCCTGCCTCTGGCTATGCGATCCCAAGTATGACCAACCTCGCTATCAAATTCGTCTTGCCACCGACTTCTTTGTCTTCCTACACATCTCCACCCTACTCTTGGGCCCCACTGGGTGACTGCGTGTCCATATTTTCAAGCAAATATCAACACAAACTTTACCATTATTACTGCTTTTTATACAGCTAAATTACGTCACAACAATGAGACGTAAATCACCAAAATTAGCTCACAGTCATTAATTCAGAGCATTGTTGAATTCCCATATGATATAAACTAAAGGCTAGCTTTTTTCCACATGTTTCAAACAGAATTAAATTATTTCTAAAAGATTAATTTGTGAAGGTATAACAAACTTTCGAATGTAGGAAACGAACAAACACATATGAAATAATATACAAATTCTAACTTACGTAGCCTCCAACTGCCTGGAATCACATATCATATTACACATTTCACAAAGCGCAGAAAATTCAGAGCGGGCGATTATTTTTGACGCCAAATTACTACAAAAATATTCCTCTTTCTGAAAAATCCAACGTGACCTTATTTGAAGATATGTTTTTGATGAACCCATTTCATTAATAAAAAAATTGTATCTTCACAGCTGTTGTGGGAAGACGCCGATTTTTTTTAAATTTTCGAAAACGCAGACAGCTCAACGAACGAGAGACTCGCGCCATTCTCTTAAGCACACTTTGCCCTGTAGAAGGTCCAAATGTAATTTAAAAAATTGCGCCATTTCTTAAACAAAGGTTTAAGGAAAATAAGAATTGCCTCTTTGGCACAAAATTCCTCAGGAAATACTCATATTTTTGAAAAATTGAACTTGATATTATTTGAAGATCTGTTTTAGATGAATACATTTCGTTAAGAAAAATGTTTATCTTCATAATTGTAGTTGTAGGAATACACCAAAACAGTTTTGAATTTTTGGAATTTTCAAAAATCAGAAATGTCAACGGACATGAGACCTGCACCATTCTCTGAAGCGTCCTATACGCTCTTCTGAGGTCAAAATGTAATCAAAAACGTTGGTGCTGTTTTTGAGAAAAATATTGTTTAAACAAAATTAACTAGTTGTGTTACAGAATAGCACAGACTTTTCCGTATTAGTTTTCTATTTTTGTTGGTCTCGGGTAGCTTCTCGGACTTGCCACATACTCAGCTGACATATATCGCCGCCCAAAGTACATTTTTCGAAATGTTCAAAATTTTTGGATTTTCTACGAGTAGAACGGAAATATTATTTTAACAATATTAAAAAACAATAAAATTAGCACTATATTGCAATTTTCTTTGAAAAATTTGGAGCAGTTTTTAAATAAATATCGTTCAAACGCTACTGTAAATTCGAAATTTGAACCTCTTTTAACAGAAAAATATTGAGTTTTAAAAAAAGTTCATATGACGTAATTTCAAGCACTTCCAGTCGCAAATGTAACAGTGATTACAAATCGCTGGAATTATGCATATTAAAGGCGAGAGAGATCTTTCCAAAAAATTACAGTTGTGTACTGAAATTGCACATGATTTACCTGACATTATTTAAAGCACGTGTACTCATAAATATAATAATCTGAACGAATTGCTGCTAGTTTAAATATTAACGACATGGGAGTCATATCAATAAAACTACATTTTTGTAATTTTGCAATTTAAATGAACAAAACATACATTTTATAATTTTTGAAGAAAAAAAAGATGATGCAAACTGATGTTAATGTCACCTCACTGAGTACATTTAGCAGTATCACAACCAAAAGTTAAAAGAAAACATTTGGAGCAGTTTTTGAGAAAATTTTGTTTTTAGCGCATATAAATATAAGTTTAAAGCACATATAAATAAAATAATGTAAACAAATTGCCCCTAATGTAAATATTAACGACGTGAGAGAAGTCAAAAATACAATTTGTAATTGTTGCTCTTATGTAGAGTAAACTTAGCACTATCTCTACCAAAAGTTAAAAAGAAAAAATTAGGATCCGTTTTTGAGAAAATCTTTGTTATTATTTTAAAACTGCACGCAATATTGTACGAAAACTACTAAAATTTTCAAAAAACGTTCATTACCTTAATGGAATACATGGAGAACAAATTTGATCTTTATATTCAATTTTGTAGTTGTGGGAAAATGCGGAACAAATCTAACTTGCAATTTTCCAAATTTGAAGTTAAGCGTGAATATCGGACCTAAGGCACCTTCACAGGTGTATTTTAATCTAATTTTATAAAAAAAATTAAAAAAATTGGACCCTTTTTGAGAAAGGTTTGAAAATGTCCGAGGGGCTTCATGTAAAGTACCCCAAATTAAAGAAAATTTTTCAAATTTCAAAGCTTCGACTTGAGCCAGATGGTCAGGGGTTTCTTCAATTTGGAACAAAATCCTATGCATGGTTTAGCCGCTAGTGATTCACAGAAGGACAGATGGACGTTTTGAAAAAGAAAACAAAAAACTTTTCGTATTCTGGGGACTCCAAAACGTGTATTTCCGCTGAAATCTCAAAATCCTTGTTCCGCAGCATTACATAACTTCCCCTACACTAGTTATATACTCCGTACTGTGCATACGTATACGGGAAAGTAAAAATGAACCATAAAACAGTACATACCTAAATTTTGAACTTGAGATCTATTAGCGGGTGTTTTCAGGCAAATACAGCGGGCACGACCTCTTGAATTTAAAGCTCGTCAGAAGATCACCCAACAGTACATTTTGTTTTTTATTTCGCACCCGCAAATCCAATGATCACTTTCATATATCTTACCACTAAAATGTCACACACAATTCTTCAGTTTTGTGGTGATATTTCATGTTTGTTCACCCCTAATTACGTCACGTTTTTCGGAATTCTTGTTATTGGCCAAATCTTTCTGAAATCACGTATGTAAATATGAATCTCGACGAGAAATTCAATGGTGCAAAGCGAACGTCAATCCGAGAATTAGATTCGGAAGTATGCGCATTAAAACAAATAAAACCCAAATCCCGAAATTGGGGCAAAAAATTGGAAAAAAACTAATTTCGTAGTATCTGAACGAAATCACCTATGTAATACAACACTCGACTAGAAATTCAATGGTACAACGCAGACGTCAACCTGACTATTAATTTCGTAATTACACGCTTGAAAACAAATAAAGCTATAATCCCGAAATTGGGGCAAAAAATTGAAAAAAACATAATTTCGTAGTATCTTTCTGAAATCACGTATGTATGTACAACTCTCGACGATAAATTCAATGGTGCAAAGCAGACCTCAATCTGACTATTAGTTTAGAAATTATACGCTTTAAAACAAATTAAGCCCAAATCCGGAAATTGGGGGAAAAAATGGAAAAAACCTAATTTCGTAGTATCTTTCTGAAATCACGTATGTAAGTGCAACTCTCGACAAGAAATTCAATGGTGCAATGGAGACGTGAATTTGACTAATAATCTCGAAATTACACGTTTGAAAACATATGAAGCCACAATCCAGAAATTGGGGCAAAAAATGGAAAAAACCTAATTTCGTAGTATCTTTCTGAAATCACGTATGTAAGTACAAATCTCGACGAGAAATTCATTGGTGCAAAGCAGACGTCAATCCGACTATTAGTTTTGAGATTATACGCTTGAAAACAAATGAAGCCCAAATCCCGAAATTGAGGGAAAAAATGGAAAAAAAAACTAATTTCTTAGTATCTTTCTGAAATCACGTATGTAACTATAGTTCTCGACGAGAAATTCAATGGTGCAAAGCAGACGTCAATCCGACTATTAGTTTCGAGATTATACGTTTGAATACAAATGAAGCCCAATTCCCGAAATTGGTGCAAAAAATGGAAAAAACCTAATTTCGTAGTATCTTTTTGAATTCACGTAGGTAACTACAATTCTCGGCGAGAAATCCAATGGTGAAACCAGACATCAATCCGACTATTAGTTTTGAGATAATACGCTTGAAAACAAATAAAGTCCAAATCCCGAAATTAGGGCAAAATTTTGGAAAAAACATAATTTTGTAGTATCTTTCTGAAATCACGTATGTAAGTACAACTCTCGACGAGAAATTCAATGGTGCAAAGCAGACGTATATCCGACTGTTAGTTTATAAAATATACGCTTGAAAACAAATGAAGCCCAAATCCGGAATAGGGGGAAATAATGGAAAAATCCTAATTTCGTAGTATGTTTCTGAAATCACGTATGTAAGTACAACTCTCGACGAGAACTTCATTGGTGCTAAGCAGACGTCTATCTTACTATTAGTTTCGAAAATATACGCTTGAAAACAAATGAAGCCCAAATTCTGTAATTTGGGATAGAAATGGGAAAAAAACCTAATTTCGTAGTATCTTTCTGAAATCACGTATGTAACTACAGTTCTCGACGAGAAATTCAATGGTGCAAAGCAGACGTCAATCCGACATTTAGTTTCGAAATTACACGCTTGAAAACAAATGAAGCCATAATCCATTTATTAGTCGAGGTATTTTACTATTACTTTGTCTTTTGATATATGATTCAATGGTTTTTGCCAAAAATGACTTACTTAAGGGCGGGAATATATTTTCAGTAAACGCCAATATATATAACTACAACACTTTACGTATTAATCATATTTATCGGGCGACAGTGTCAACAGCTCACTAGAAAAAAATCACATACAATACATGTACATTATTTTACACCTTGCCAGACGACAATGACCACTTAAATTCGATGCAAAAGTTTAAGTCTCAAGTAAAATATCTTTTACTACAACTGTTTCTATACATTTAGAGACTATACTGAACATTCAAAAAGAAAGTATTAATAATTTTAACAATGACATTAAATGTATTATTTACCATTTGGATTGTATTCATCTAAAGAACTTATAACAAATATTGTACTTCAGCTTCAGGATCAATGACTCCCATCTCGATCAGGTTTTCGTCCACTTTACCTGATCCTTGAGCAAATGCTGAGATGGCCACTTGTTTTGTTCTGGACATAAGTGTAACTTCAAATTAACTTTTCCCATATCACGTCACACACCGTTTTTAACTGTTTTTGACATAAATAAACAAGCTCAAATAGGAGAAAGAACTGAAAGGAATATTGGTGAAATCAGGTCAAAAAGTGCATAGGCATTCTTGGCAGACTTGCATGAGATGTGGAGAAAGACAGTCTCCCCCTCCGCTTCGAGGTCCACAATCGTGGCACTGGACGTCTGGGATTCCCAAGCCCTCTGCCAAATTATGACTGCATCGGAGGAGGTGGTATGGTACAAACACCGATGAGATCCCAGAAACCTGTGATATGAGAGACAATGCCACATCTTCTCCGGCAATCGAAACCACACAGCTTGCCCACAAGAGCAGGCCGGGAGTTCAATGACATCGCCAACGAAGCGAGGTCGTTCAAGGGATGTTTCTCTGCCCTTTACAGCCTGCGAGGGGACATACGGTACGCACATATACAACGTTGGTTTCCGGCGCGGAATGACGTCACTCAGCAGCTGGATTGCGCCGTGATATCGAATGCTGGCGGACACAACGAACGCTCGCCGAAAGTTATCGGCAATCCAGTCGTCAACGCCGGCCAGCTGCCGAAACTCTTCTTGGGAGTTTCGGCGAGCTGGCTGCGCACGCTGGTTCTGTCAAATAGTTGCTTTAGAGTGTGTGTGCACAACAATCAAAATGGGTAAATAACATTATTGATTTCTAAGGTGTTTGTGAGGCTCGCGGTGTGGGATAAAGGGACAAAAGAACGACATGTGGAAAATTAATGGAAAGAAATGTCTGGGTATATGATTAAGTAAACATCTACATAACCTCAAATATATTAGATTAAGTAATGTTAAATGTTTCATACAGTGAGTGAAACATTAATCAATCAAATTAATAGAAACTAAATGAAAAAACGTTTTCCGGAGCATTTACTAAGTTATGTGAGTTCACAATTAGATGATTAATTGCGGCTTGCTAATTGCGATGTTGCAGCGTTCTCCATGTTGTGTTGTAATCCGATAACTCCTGAGAGATAGCAAACGTGCGGGAAATTTGAATTTGCAAATTAAAAAAATAAAATAAAATACTCTAAACTACGCAGTTAAAAACTACATAATATTTTTTAAATATTTCATTTAACAAGAAAATCTCTACCATTACTATTGTACTTTTCCAATTCTTTGCAATTTTTGAAAATACAGACAGTTTGCCGAAACTGGGATAAGCAGTTTTCTTTACCGTTCTTTTCTACATACAAGGAAACGCTTTCGAGCCATTTTTGAGAGAAAAAAATTAATAAACTACATTAATTTCAAACAGAAATTACGCGAAAAATTATTTTTGGGCTGTATCAGTTTTGTTCAGGTGTTTTGAGTGGAAAGCAGCGTCGAAGTGTTCACGGCGGCTTATTTGCAGGTGTTATTCAGTAACAAAAATTGTTAACGTAAGTTTTAACTTGAAAAACAATAATTGTAAAACTTTTCTTGCACATTCCTTCTTAATAATATGTTTTCTATTTTGTGCGTCACTTCCTGAAGTAGGATCCAGCGTCTTCAGTATCATGTTTTGTCAATGCTGCAGTCCTAATTTTTTATGAGTGGAAAGTTCCTATGCGTGACTAGATGCGGGTAAATTGGGACACTGTCGCAAGTTACTCAACATTGCTATTTTGTAGGAATGAAAGAATAAAAAGATTAAATTCGGTTTCAGATTAATTATACGAATCCAAAGGGGAATGAGAGCAAAACATAGGGGAAAAAATCAAGAATTTGAGCAAGAGCAGGCGGACAAAGCTCTGAATGAAGTGAGTGTTGACCCAGGAAAAAGTGTGACTCTAGATGAGCTCAATCAAGAGTTATAAGATCAAGTAGTCCAGAAATATAAGAAACCTGCACGTCCTTCCATGAAGCAGAAAAAATTGTACTGACTGAGACCTAAGTTTTGCTGTGAAAAAAGCATCTCTTCCTCCAACTCTTTCTATGCTAAATATTTGTTTTAAGGAAGAAGGTGAAAGTTTTTTGAACTTTTGTAATTTTCGAAAAATAAAAAAAAAATGTGACCCAAACCATTTTTCAAGAGCTTTTTACCCCATCTAAGGGCAAAGTTGAATAAAAATGTTTGGAGCCGTTTTTGAGACAATTTTGAAAATATTGTTGAGGCTTCATATAAGTACCTCTTAAATTCAAAATATCAGTTTAACACTTGCAAGACTGTTTGTTCAGTCAGAGACTCGCAAGGCTCATTCATACAGGTCAATCGGTGAATATCATTTGAATAGTTAAGCTACTAACAATTTTTTAGAATCAAAGACACAACAACATGGATTCTGTTGACTTCACAGCGTATTAGAGGAAGTAATTTACTACACATTAAAACAAGATTTATCCAGTTCGTCGTTTGCAACAAGAGTTTTGCTGTTGAAAAATCATGCTGTTTTTACCATTACAAAACTTTGCAATACATTATACTGCTTAAGCAGAATGTGAGAAAGTAATATGAGCAGTAAGGAAACAAAAGGAAAGAATACGGAGTGAAAAAACAAAACAAGGAAGTAGGTTAATTTGCATAGACCATTACAAATTATTTATTTATGAATCACAATCTAGAACAATGCCAGAGGCAACAAAATCAATGGAAAAAAATTGCTGATGAAAGCTAAGTAGCATTCATCCAATAGTTCTTATTTAGTTAAAAAGTGAATAAGTTTTTATTACAAAATATATTATAATTGAATTTTTTAGTCATATAACAATAAGACAAACTCCCAAAATATACTCAATATTTTGTATAAAAAACGAACTGAAAAATGAATTAAGTACATGTAACATTGTAAGAACATAGTAAACTCGAATTTTTGCAACATTCAATATTTCATGTACTTGGGCATTTTGTGAGAATTAACTTATCTTGTACAAAAACAAAAAATGGAAACTGATATAATTTATATATTCACTAAAATAAAATGTCTCAAATTCACAGACAGAAAGGATGAAAATGATAGCAAACAAATCTTACATTTTGACATTCTTAGAACGATTTCACAATTCAGCCACGATTTGCTATTGCCAATCACCTAATTTAGTACTTTGCTGAAATAATATTTCAATAATTATCAATATTTGGGTAGTTATCTATAATTCCTGAATACACAATATATACAGGCAAAAGGAAAAAATTGTAATAGTACTAAACTTCCAGGGGCAACCTAGAAAATGACAAGAGTTGAGACAACAAAAAAAATAATAATAATGGTAATTATGCTTGGGCATTTTTGGTTTTTGGCATACTTTGCACAAATTTTAACAAATAAATTTAACAATTATTCATAAGTTTTATCAGAGCATTTTCCAATTTGTATTTCAAGAATTCTTTGCTGTCTCAACTGATAAACACATTGTGGAGGTGGTGGGGTTCAGATCTACATCAACTCACACTTGCGGTAGCTACATCTCCAGTGACCCTTGGAGGAGAACGCTTGAGAATCATAGCTGTGGCTGCGATCTCGATCGCGATCGCTCATCTCTGAACCATAACCTATAACACCAGTTTATATACATTTCCTTGCATACACTCTTGTCAACTGAAAATCCCTTTCATATTTTCAGTCATCACTGTGGTCTCATATAGCTCAATTTTGTGTGAGAAATTTAATTTCCAATGAGTTTAGTTATTGCTAAAGATATAAAAAAGTCATTACATCTAAAAATTTTATTAAAATAAATAAGCATTTCAGGGAATAAAACAATCAATGCTAGAGCACAAGTGCACACAAGCAAACACATGGGCCCCAACATTTTTCTTTCCCCAGGTAGATATTCAAATATAGGAGGTTTTTGATAAAAAGGCCAGGCAAGTTTTTATTCTTTAGAATATTTTGATTCACTTCAGAAATTAATATGCAAAGCTCTTTTCTTGTGTTTCATATCTCAGGCCCTGTGAGTTGCCTGTGCTTCCTCCTGTTCTATAGTTTTGGTCTTCATGAAGCATTCAGAAAATATGCATTAACTAGTGTAGTCCTTACTACAACTAGTGCAGGAAATGAAGCTGTAAGCAAGCAATAAAAGCGATTTTTTTGTTCTTTACATTTCTTTTCAGTACAATTTCTTACATCACTTTAACCAGAGCCCTCAGAGTGTTTAGGGAAATGTACCATTTCAAGTAAGTGAGGTGACAATCTAGATTTTGTGTTAAAAAGGTGCTCAGTTCTCTGAGCTCTTGTTCCATACTCAAGAATGGATACTAGCAGCAATCCAAAGCATTCAGAAACAAACCCTCCAAAAAGGGCAATTTGAGTTCAGACTTTTACCATTTAGTTAGGACTATTTTCTAAAAGAAATTAAACAAATTTATTGATCCTGAACAAGCATTTGGTCTTCAACCGGAGATGTGAACTTTGAGCAAGTGATTAAGATCATGCAAGATCTCACTCAACAATTTGTAATTGACGAGGACATTAATTTAAATCTCGATATCTTTTCCTGGTATGTGAAACAAATTTACTTTAATACTTCGTATTACTTAGAAATAATATACTTCCACAAAATGTTGATAATATTTTCCACAATTTAAGAATGAAACTTCCTTGTACTAGGATTTTCTCTTTAAAATATTTCCATGATAATTAATGAATCCATGAGCTTTACAGAAATTTTATTCAGTTGTTTTGAAGAATTCACATAAGCAGATGCCAAACAAATGTAATTTTGTTTCTTTTTCATGTCAAAAAAATCGCTAAAAGAATTTACTATTGCTACGGTTATAGAATATAAACAAAGTTACTTCATATTGCAAACTACTAAGTCTTGTTACATTTGCCTCTTAACAAAGAATAAACACAAACTATCTTACCAGCATTTAGACTGCAGCATTACAAAAAAGTTTCCTTACAAACTGGGAATAGAAAAACTAAAATTTAAAAATAAATTTGTTAATGAACATCATTTCCTAAGTAAGTAACAGTATTTCATAACTAATTCATCCAAACAGTGAAGCAAATGATTAAGCAGTTTTACAAAATAAATCCAATAAAGTGTAGTAGAAACAATAAATACATCATTCAAGAAATATTTTAAACAGCATCACAATTAAATGATTTTAAAAAACTACAAAGTTGGAACTAAGCTAAAAAAAATCAATGTTATGCATGCATAAATTAGTTGTTTTTTATAATTTTTTAAATATGAAAATCTTACCTGACACAGAGCTTGCTCCACTTGTCCGTCTAGGAGACACACTACTTCTTCGACGATCAGTGTCGTACACCAAAGACAAAGTGGTGTGGTCATCACGACCTGCTAGGGCATCCAGGGACCTAAAACATTTAAGAAGCAAACTTGCAGTGTTCTTTTACAGTTTCTCTCTTAATTTAGTTACCATCAAATATGAGTAAAAACTGTTTGTGATGTATGGAGAAGTAAAATCTGCCCGTTTCCTTGAACTTCAGAAGTACTTCCCCACCCTTTTACTGTCCATACTTGAATGATGATAATAGGTACCAACAAAGCCTGGCTAGCAACATTTGAAAACTTTTAACGTTTTATAAAGGTTAGAATTATACAGGAAGTTTGAGGATACTTTTATACTCTAGCTGACATATATATTGAGAATACACTGTGATATCAGACATAATTGGGAAGTCTCCAAATTGAAATCCCTTTAATACATAATACCTAAGAAAAAATGACTGTCTTGTATGATTTAAGAGATGTCCCAAACCCTGTAAATGTGTTGTTGTAGAGTACAGAATTAATTAACCTCCAGGACAGCATTAAACAGATTTAAGATGAAAAATGTAGAATTTTGTAGATTACGTAGTGAAGAAATCAACAGGCATATATGCAATCTGTGAGTCTTTACCATCATGCAGAACGTGGGCTCAATGTTTCCTGGCCCCTGAAACCCAGTTACAATTCTTAGACCTTGATCATTCAGTGCTTCTAAGCCCCACTCAAAATACAGATGGTCAGACTTCAGCATTCTTGAAGCCCACATCACCTTAACTGACTACTTATTTGATATTACATACAATTTAATTTCATAGGTATAAGTCTTTCCACTTGTTTATAAATGCTTAGCAATATTAATGTTTATCCACACACAATACTAGTTTTTTATGATGTAAGTACAATACGTGGCCTGTTTGTTTAAAGTTGGGTTCCAGTAAACTAGAGCGGAATGTTGGCACAGTCCAAATACATGTTTGCATTAAAAGAGTAACTGAACATTTTTCAATATACGCTCACACATACAAAATATTTTGGGAATAATAAATACACTGTAAGGCAGGTAAAATGCAACAATCTCTGATTTTTAAAATCAAATATGACAATATTGTTACCTTAGTTACTACAACTAGGCAACTAACTTTTACAGTTTTGAATGATCTTTTGTACACTTACCAACATGAAGTGCTCTATTCAATGCTCTAACTGGATTTCTCACAGGACGTACCGTTGAGACGTGATCATCATTTCAAGAAGTTGAAATGTAGGTTTTTATGCTACAAGTAGATATCTTGAGTTACCCAGCTGTGCAACTGAAACTGCCTTGCCAAGATGAGATATCCACTTTGAGTCCAGTTCATTCTGTAAACAAATTAACAAGTCGGGCGTGTTTCCATAATTTCATTGTTCTATTGTCTGTTTGCCTGATACAAGTAGCAGAGAGGAAATAATGGTGTCCAAATAACTGCAATTGACAGTGTTGGCAAAAATGTTATGGTGAGGAAAAATAGGTAATTGTTATAACAAATTAGAGACCTATGAGGGAAAAAGGTAATTTAATTACAGGTTCTTAGGCAAGATCTGAGAAAAAGTACAAGAAAGAATTGAAAAAGAAATATCACTGTGGCTTTCTATTTACCATGAATCCATTTTTGATAGACCATGTTTTTAAAGACACCCAGAATCTGTAATGTTGTTATGGATACAGCCTCAAAAAAAGAACAAAACAAAATACAAGTAAAGAAGAAGTCACTTATTTAGTTGTCATGTAAGAAAGATCACTGTACTTAAAAATCTGGGCAATAAGAGGAGATGCATTGAGAGATTTGCAGCCATTTAATCCATGTTCAAAAAGAAAATACTTCAGTTCCTCACATTTCATCGCACCAATTTTCACCATGTGAATAAATTAACATGCATTGAAAATGAAGTTCAAGTAGCTAGTTCCAGTCCTTTCTGACAAATCTTCACAGAGGACTCCTGAGGTCAATGAGGATGAACTCAAAGCAAACTATGGCTCTTATCTTTATCAAAAGATACAGATCAAGCAAAGAAAAAACAAGACAAAGGCCTAGCACAAACTCAAACGAGGCCTTTGCAAGCTGCAAATTTGATCTCCATTAAGTTTTGTTGGCCCCTATGGATCCTACCAACAACACTCAATTTGGAAATGTTTCAAATTTTCAAAACTTAAGAGTTGATGTAAATTCAAAACAAGGAACCTACCTAGAGACCTACAACATCATTCAGAACAAGGGAATGGGCAGAAGGCTTGTGGTCAGAAGTTTAAGGGAAAAGAGAAAGCTTTGAGGTAGCAAGATGTTTGTACCAGATGTTTCTATCTGTATTTGTATGTTACATTTCCTTTTACTGTGGTGGAGAGAACCATACCAAATTCATTGTGGTAGTATGCTCGACTTTCATACAGGAAAACTAAGATCATAAAAAAAAATTATTAGTCATATGGAGTGTCAATGCCTGCTATATAAAAGGTTCTCGCACAAAGAGCAAGAAGAAACTTAAACAAACATTACATTGTAAATTAATGTTTGTACGAGCAAATTTTCTACTGGGAATCTCCTCTGGATCAGCACCTCACAATTAGAAAAATCTGAAGGCAGGCAGAAGTGCCAGCTCAATTTCGCAAAAAGATGTAAATTTGTTTTAGATTACAAAGAAAGTTTGGAGAAGGAATTTAGAGTTCTAAGGTGTAACAAAAAGACAAGAAACATAAAGAAGTTTCCACTGCTAGACAAATATAATACACATCTGCCCTCCCTACAAAAATGTAGGATGATTTGACCTCTTCCTTAAACTTGGTTCTTCCTGTACCCTTCAATTTGTGTGTGTGTGTGAGTGCCACAAGTAGATATCTCATTCTTTGATAAATTATAGTCAAATTTATAAAATCCCTCTGAAAGGTCTGAGAGTACAGTTCAGTTCTAATCAATTCAGGACATCACTTCTGAATTCACATGAAACCTTTGTATGCTGTTCTTTAAATGAAATTTCAAACCAATTTTGGACAAATTAACTGTTTTCAAGTTGCCTAGTTGTAGTAGTACTAAAAAGAAACCACCACCTGGTTTAATTTTCTTTAAACCAGTTTAAAAAAAAAAAACACACACAGAAAATTTATGTAAATAAATAATGAAAGAGAAAAAATGAAGTTTTTTTGACATAAGATCATTGAAAAATTAATCTCAAAATAGAAGAAGACTTAAAATTTAATAATTAAAGTGAATTAATTATTTCCCGTTCATTTCGACATTATGTTAGTTGGCAATTTCATCTCCATGTTCACAAATTAAAATAAAAAATTCATACATTATAGATCCATCAGTGCTCGTCTGTGCTTCTGGAGGATCGGCATTGTAAAATACCCTTTTCAGGGCTTCCAGAACAGTTACACCATCTGTGAATACTCTGTACGTTAGTAGAAATGTGTTGAGAAAATCAATAGAAAGGAAACGCAAATCAGTTAGACGTTCCAATAATCTTTCTGGGGTAGCGTATCGAATTTGAGGCACCTGTAATGATATAAAATAATCATTAAGTAAACAAGTTAAAATACAGCAAGTATGTCAAAAATGCAATTCATCATTACCTTGCAAGAATTCAGAGTACGACTAAATCTTATATCAACATCATCTTTGAATAATTTAGGATCGTTTTTGATGGATTGTGGCATTGTTACAGATGATGTATCAGACATTGAGCTGTGCAGCAAATCATTGAAGTGTACATTGTCCATGCACTGAAACATTCAGTTTTAAATCACATTTCAAAATAATATAGATTGCCATGGACTTGTCACTTTTTACACTTCCGATTGCTAATCTCTCTTCTCAATAACATGTGGTTAATCCTGAAAACACTTAAGTTTTTTAAAAAAGCCCTCCAGATATTTTATTCAATTGTTCTAAAAATGAGTACAAGTGATATGATTGCAATAAGTTGTTTCATAACTTGCAGTCAGTGAATGATATTTTGCTTGGGCATCACCGGCACCAAATAATTTATTTCGGGAGAGGATTCAACGCCCAAGGAACAGATGTCCAAGGGATCCCTCCAATTCACCCCATACACCAAATACCGCACCCCAATTTCCTGGCAAAGAACCTTGAAAAAAACTTTTTTCTCATTTTTTCACTTTTTATTGCAAAAATGTCTACTCAAAAGGCCCGCCATTCTAACACAGGTTAGAATGCAATTTTTATAATGCTGCATCTCAAGGCCCGTCTTTACACTGGCATCATGTCAGGCATTTCGCGTCGCTAGTGTCTCGACCGTATCACGGTCGCGATCAAGCAACATCTAGCGGCACGCCGAGAAGGACACGATATGCCATGAGATATTCCATTGTGAAGCATGCCCGGACGTGCCACGTTATACAAACCGAAGTATAAACCATGCCGCCATGTGACCACGTGCAACACACATCAAATTTGAGGTACCAACATTGACTCGAACCCCAAATTTCAATACCCCAAATTTCAGCTAGCAATTTTTGAAAAAAATTGTTGGGGGGGGGGGATGTGTGATCACACGTCCGGGTTAACAAAAACGAAGAAAAGGAAGACCCCGGGCTGTCAAAATGTGGGGGCCTTGTAGGTAGTAAAAATTGTATACTTGTGTGTATATAATATTATATACACACAAGTATACAATTATATTATATTATTAGATTATATTATATATAATCAATATAATTTTAATATAAGAATATGAGTAGGCAATTTTTAACATATTTTGTCTAATAAACTACTGGGATATTCCGAATGAGTTGATTTGAAAGAATGAATGCTAGGCAAAAATTTGCATTGCATAAGCACAGAAACACTCCAGAAACATGTAAATTGTTTAAAGCTTAAAAAAACAACAACAACAACTGGCCCTGTGTGATGCACATCGTGGAAAACACTGACCCTCATCATTTGCTATGAAAATACAGCTTGTGGTGGCGGTGTTCTAGTACAGGAGCTTCTTCATTAAAATGCATTTCCCACACTTGCAGTTTTTGGCTAAAGGACAGCAAAACATTTTCATTACATCATGTTATTGTTTCACAATCCGATAACACAGGCAGCGAAATTGAAGTTTTTAAAAAATACAAGAGAAGCTTTCGCTGATTTTTATGTTATTGGTATGCTGATGTCAAAATGACCTCCATTTTTTCCCATCAGGATTTTTTTGTAATATCAATATTTTTGCTACAATGCTATTTGAAAAAGAATTCTCTCGAACAATTTTGCATGTACTATATGGCAAATAGATTTTATCTATGTAAATCAATGTAAAATATAATGGATTCTTGCCGAGGCAAATTGATACTTTAGCGATTTTTTTAGAGATTTAATTGGAAAACCAAAATTTCTCTTGAATTTTAACTTTTACATCAAATTATGCTGTAGTTTCTAGAAGAAAATCACAAACATGCTTTTTTAATTTTTTTATTAAGATAATTTGTGTAATATATATAATTGACAAAGAAGAGTACGTGTACATGAAACTTTGCAACAAATTTTAAACTGAGCAAAAAGCAAAACAAATACGTTTCTATGTACATTCGTATTCTGGTTCCTTTGAAACTTCTTTTTGTCATTCTTCTTTTATGTTCAATCTCAGGACTATCTTGTATTAACATCCAACAGTGGTTCATGAGCATGTTCCTGATATATGTGCTTTCAGGTCATGGCGGAACCTGTCACCTTGTTCTTTCCTGACTGATCCTAAATTTTCACAGAAAAAATCCATATGAGTGAAGGAAATGTATTTTGACACTCATGGGGCAACCCAACACTTGAAATTTGTCCAGCATTAACAACAATAAATAAATAAAAATAACAATTGCTTCAAAATCAGGATTCTTGTAATTACCCACAAATTTACTGACAACACCTTTGAAGGACCAACTTTGAAGGCATCAAAAGATTCTTTTTTCTTTGTTATCATGCTGATTTCAAATTCTTTATCCTCCATAAGCTTGCAGATATCTGGACCAACAAAGATTCCCTCTTTCAATTTGGCTTTGGATAAGCCAATTTGGAAACTTTTGGTATTTGAAACAATGGGCATCTTTTGGAAAATCCTTCACCAACTGCTCTATTATACCTAATTTGTATATGCAGAGTGGCTAACAATACTTTTTTAGCTCCACTATGCTGTTCCAAATCTCATTCTTGGTACCTGATTCAAGATTTTGTCTTTTTCGCCATTCTTTTTTACCCAACATCAAGGCTGTCCCACTCACAAATGAAACATGATAAATTTGTATATCCACCTTCTTGATCAAGAAGCTTGAAGGTAATTTCCAAATTACCACAGTCCAGCCGTGGTCGACATATTTTATCTCGTTGAGGGTGAGAGCTAGGTTTTCGTAGCGTTCTTTTAAATGCACTTAGTGTCCAACTGGTGTAGATGCATACTGGCTTCAATGATGAAGCAGGGCAGCATTGAGGCTCCTTTTTAACAAATCTATAAACAACCTCCACTCAACTTGCCTCAACTGCACAGGTGATACTTAATTTGCTCATCAATCTGGGATCATCAGAACAATAGACCATTTTCCTCAAAGTACTTAAGAAATTTCATTTCTTGATTCCTGTACTAACAAAAAGATGCCAATAATTGTTTTATTTCAATCTGAAGCCCAACAATTTATCTGGCTCTTTTGAAAGGCTCAGAAAAAAAAGTATGGTAAAAGTTCATAAAAATAAAAATTGTAAAATTGAATTTGTCAAGAAAACATGATGTGATAGATACTTTTCATTCTTTTTCTTGAAATCAGCACCAAAATAAAAAAATTCATTAAGTTCAGCTATCATATCCCTTGTATTCATTTCATTGCAGGCCTGTATAATTATTTAAGGAATAAACATCATTAAAATATGTTTTCCTGAAAGTGCCTTTTGTAAAAACTATGAAATTAGAACAAAACTACTGTATGTAGGTCCTTCATGAATATTGGGGGGATGTATCCCTAAGCCCTCCTCTCCTGCCAACAATGGCTCTGCATTTTCATCTCTACTCATTGTTACAATTCAACAACACTCATTAACACAACAATAACAATTTACTTGCTGGCTTCAGTTTTTATTTTGAATTTTGTATAAATAAAATACTTTATTTCATTTTAGATCAATACATAGAAATGACAATAACCTGCAGAAAATTCCCTTAAGTGGAGGTGTGTGGATAAAATTTGGATAGCCATGTGGATAAAATTTTCAATTTTTTGTTTTTGTTATTTTTCTATTCTTTGTAGTTTTAGTAATGTTGTATAAACTTTTCTCTTGCATTATGACCTTTCAAACAGATTAAATTGACATTTTCTCATGTACCAACTTTTGTTGCTTTGGAGCGCTCTAGTAGTACAATTAACAACATAACAATTGTTTAGGACTAAAAGTTGCAAATAGGACAAAAGTTACCTGAGTGTCCCAGCAATGACTGCATGCACGGATGGTGCGACAATGGGTTAATGCTGATGACAATGCATGAGATCTATGCCATGAATTTCCTTGCACAGTAAAAACTTTAAAATCAGTTTTCTCAAAAGTGATATTTTTGATACAATTGACCCTTTGCTCAGGAACTATACATCCAAAACCAATTTTTTTTTTACACAGTGTTGTACTATTATATTAATATCTACTGAGTTTGTCTCTTCCATTTTCATGCAAAAATGGCATTGCAATAAAATATAGATTGACAAAAAATGTAACAGAAAAAAAGTACATTCAATTAATATTATTTTAAAACATTACATTCACAGATAGGTATCGGAAGAAACTCAGTAAATGTATGAGATGTGTTGAAATCAGTGTGCCAAATTTGGTATATGTCCAATTAATAGTTTCTGAGAAAATAGATCACAAACTTTGAAAATTTAACAACTTGGACATAGGACTTAACACCTCCCCTTAAGATAACTTTCAGTAGATAACAAATTAATAGCAACTACCTATATGATTAAATAAAATTATTTAAAAACAAAAACAAAACTATAATACTTTGAGCATGAACTTAAACCCAATTTAATACATTAATATGAAAATAAAAAATATTGTCAATATTTTCAGAGGCTGTTGTGAATTGATGCTAATTTGGTAGGTTCTTTTGATTTGAGTCCAAAAGCTACAAGATTAAAAAAACTGATAAAATGTATTATAATTAAAGTAGTACTATATTATGTTTAATACATTGCTTCAATGGTGTAATTCATGAATTACCACATTGCAAGGAAATGGAATTCAAGAAATTAATGAGATTTTCCAAACTTGAGACATATTACTGTTCTAGTGATATAGTGGGTAGACATCTGTAGAAATGTGAAATAAGTGTCATTCATTATAAATAGCCTAAAATAAGATACATTTAACAAAAATAGAGATATAATCAGAAATAATTTAATTGAAATAGTTAACTAATAGCTTATTATGAGTATGGTGCACTTCTTATATTATTATTAATAATTTTCTTCACTTACTATGCAAATTTACATGTATGGTATTGTTAATTATGCCGAGAGCCAATAAATATGAAATTCATTTCTTTAACTGTACTTGGAATTTCATCTTTCTGCTTTTAAAACTGTAGAATCAGATTTGACAGTTATATAAAATCATTTGCATGTCATGTAAATGTTTTCATCATTGATATCATAAGTTCATTACTAATATGGAACATCACTTTCTAGAATTAGTCAGATGAGATTATAATATAAACACAGTGACAATATAGTTCTAAGTGCAACAAGGCTAGAACATTCAGGAGACAAATCTTTAAATACTATACTTTTCAATGATTTATGGAACTATTGACTTATAATACAGTGTGCATTTTTCCCTATAAAATATGGAACAGGTAGCAACCCTAGGTATAGCTGGATTCCTGCCTTTAAACTCTACCTCTTTCTGAAAAAAAAAATTAAAATATTATTTAGTTAAGTTTACCTGACTTATGTCACTGATCCACGCAGCTTTCTCTTGCAAATTGGGAGCCACAAGGTGGACAACCACCTGTGACTGGGCCCCTGTTTTTACATCCAGTATAATTTTGAAATCCCTGTTGTGAAGGTTGGAGCTTCCACTGGATTCACTGATGCCACTTGATTGGCTAGACATGGAACATACTGATGATTCTGAAATTAAGAGTGATTCATAATCTATTAAAATTATTCTTATAATGAAGGTACTACACTCAATTTTAAAAACGGTAAATATTATAAATTAAAATTCGAAATACACAATGAGATATAAAAAATATTTTGTGTACGATTGAATTGTGTGTTATAAAGAGTAACTACGTCCATGTAATACAGTTCATAACAAATTTTGGTCGGGTGTTGTTTCTGCTTCAGTTAGTGAAAAATAGTAGTAACAGATAGTTTGTACCTGAAAGCACTATATTTCAGTTTTTGACAATATGCTGACAGAAAGCACTGACTTGTTAGAACACAAGGGTTCAGTGCAGTTGTCAGCAATGAAAGAAACAATGTTACCATCATCATCATTCACACCATGCTCGCTGGGGTCCTCGATAAGCAAGGCATCGGCCAACGGGATCTTCCCGATGTCAGGCACCAGATGCAAGCGGCCGCCGGACGTCCTGCGAAACGGTTTGCAGCGAGTCAACTCCCATGACACTCCGCACTCGGCGATGACAGGTACTTAATCGCGCAACTTTTCTTAACCGATGACCTCGCTTCCCCTTCTGTGGCACAACGTATAGTTGAAGGCAACAGCTCGCAGCGAGCACTGATGACAACATTCCAAACACATCTTCACTGGCGCGAAATAGAAAACATTTTCTGTAGAAGGCGAGAACTTCTATCGGTTATTTTCTCCAAAAAATCTAAAGAAATGACTTAACCAGGTAAAGATCTATCACAGGAGATACCTCAAGCTCCTGAGAAAGTTGGAACGCAAATTATTGAGGACGTTGCTAAGGCATGATTGATTCTCCAGAGATTGACATTGCTTCATAAAATCTAGTGGCCAATTTCATAACTAATACCACCACTCTATCCGCATTTCTTCAATCTATCGTTCAAGAAAAGTTGCGCGAGTAAGGCTTCAGGTTATACAAGGAGAGGTGGGCAAAGGGGTGACAACTGACCTTGTGGCCAAAATCAGATGGTTGGAGAAGAGGAAGCATTGGCGCAGGGCCTCCTTCTCGCTCTTGAAGTTGGTCAGCCTGCTTCTGGACGTCCGGGGCTTGTCGGCGGGCACCTGCACGAGGCTTCCTGCGGACACACGAAGGCGTCACCGCGCGGCCCGGCGCGGGCGGAGGCCGAGGGCACGAGGGCCTAGGGCAGGTGCGTGGGTGAGCCGGCGGGGCGGGGCGGAGCGAGGCGGGGCGCTCGCGGTGATTTCGAGGGTCGCATTGAAAGTGTCCGTTTCATTGGCTACGAGTTTCCCGCCAGCGGAACATCAATAATGCACAGGCAACGCAGGCTCCGGCGGGGGCGCTGGCCTCGCTCGATACTCGCGCCGCGCGCCGTCAAAGCAAGGCGATCGCCGCCGCACGAGCTCCGTTTAATCCACAGGGGACGTCGGCGCGTCGTGCGTTGCCGTCTTACTGGTTTCGAAGATCATGTGTCACCAAAGCCTTTGAAAATATGTGAAGCGAAAGGTGCGTTGTTGCACAAAAGGGTTGCGTCGCTGTTAAGCACAAGACAATATGTAATACTTTCAGTCTCAGCAATGCTTATCCTGATGATAGATGCAATAAGTAGGTTAAGTAGGATAAGTAGGTTATTCCTATTAAAACAAGTTTTCAAATGTTGGACACCAAGGTATGTATACTATATTTTTCCGTAGCTTTTTACTGCATGATATTTTCTTTTGTTATTAGTGGTCCCTGCAATGCTTAGCTTTCTCAATGTATTTTATTTCGCACGCTACAGATCACGTGTGTTAATCACGATTGTGCAGTGTGCAGATCACGATTGTTAATCACGTTTTACTCTACGCTCTGCAAAAATTCTAATTGATAGAATTTCTCGTCAGAATGGGTTAGTTCTATGTCCTAGTTTGGACATTGTTGTCAAGAATTCTGCTGTGAAAATGTTCCCCCTCAAGTTTCGGCATGCGTTTGCTGTGACTGTCTTGGAGAAATTTCATTTCATACGTTCAAGTCATGATTCCGGCACTTCAGATTTGCAGGGGCATAATATGCAGCCACAGATGCTTAATACTTGAATGTACGGCGGGTTGTCTACCGCTTGTGTGCAGGGGCGCGTGATACCCCATAATCGCGAAACGCTGTCAACAATTCCAGATATCCGATTTAATTTAAACTCATTAAATGATCCCGCTATTAATAAGAAACAAGTGTGAAAATTTCAGCGAAATCGGTCGAGTTGGTTTTCCGTCAGTGCGACACATAAGCACATTCTCTTTTAATACTTTCCCGTATACATACGTTTATATCGAATAATTTACGTAGTATAGGGAAAGTTACTAAACTCGATTTTGATATTTCAACGGAAATACTCTTTTTAGGGTCCCCTGATACCTATTTTTTTCTCTCCAAAATGTCTGTGTCCATCCGTCCACCGTGGTGTGCACACGACTAGCAGCTAAACCAAGAACAGGATTTTTCTTTTTTTTCAAATTGAAGAAACCCCTGTCCATCTGGATCGCGTCAAAGATTTGAGATTTTGAAAAAAACTTTGTAATTTGGGGGTACTTTACATTAAGCCCTCGGACGGAAAATTGTGTGCAATATGTGCAATTAAAAAAAAATACACAAACAAGTTTGCTTTCAAAAGTGACTCCACATTTTTTCTTCAACATTTTGGAATGGATGGATCTAAATGTACTCTATACGATGACATAAACACCATATTGCTCTACGGTATTTTCAAGAATCGCAAAAATTTAATTTTGTCTCTCACGTCGTTAATATTTACATTAGCGGCAATTTGTTCACATTGTATTCATGAGTACAATTGCTTTAAATAATGTCATAAAGTTTTCTCAAAGTTTTGCGTTTTCAGAAATGTTTACACGCAATTTTCTCAAAAATTTTTCTTGATACTTTTCTAACGGGAAGTACTAATTGCAATGATTAATATGATGTAAACTTCATTTTGCTGTATTTTGTTTTTTCAAAAATTTCACAAATATCTATTTTTGAAAAATATCTCTCGCGCCTTTAGTACATTTACCGTTACATTTACCGCAATTTGTATACATTATTGCATTTGTGAAAGGCAGTACTTAAAAGTACTTCAAATGAAGTTGTACGAAAACTCAAAAGTTTTCTGTGATAAAGAGCTTCAAATTTCGCATTTACAGTACGCTTAAACGTCATTTTCTTAAAAAACAGCTCCAATTTTTTCAATGAAAATTGCCATTTAGAACGAGTTTCTACTCTTCTATAATATTTTTAAAGTAATATTATTGTTCTACTATTAGGAAACAGAAAAATGACAATTTAAAATAAAATACTTTGACCGGCGATAGATGGTAGCTGGCAAGAGTATGTGGCAAATCGAAATCGCTAGCCCAGACCAAAGAAAATAGAAATCTAATACGCGAAAGTCTGTGCCATTGTGTGCCACCACGTTACTTTTTCGTGTACTTATTTATTGAATTTTAAAATTATTTCAAACGTATTATTGTAATATTGTATACATTTAACCTCTGATGTTATCTATTTATAAGCCGCTTTAAATGTAACGTTTGCTTTACACTAACTACTTACCACTTACAGATTATGTTACATTAAAATTTTTTAAATTACATTACTTTTTTAGATTAATCTGTATATTTATGACATGTGGTTCGGCGGCACAGCAGGCCTGACAGTCCGAGCCTCGTCATATCAATAAAGGTATATTATTATTATTATTATTATTATTATTATTATTATTATTATACATTATTCACAGTATCTACTGGTCGGTATGTCAACCACACACAGGAATGATGACCAGGTGTGTGGTTGCTTTACTGACGGTTCAGATGGCTTCTGACAATACGGCATGTATTCAAAATTACACACTTTTGCATATTATATACATTCCTGGCATCCAAGTGAAGACACTCCAGTGCCCGAAGTGTCATTTATTATTATTATTATTATTATTATTATTATTATTATTATTATTATTATTATTATTATTATTATTATTATTATTATTATTATTATTATTATTATTATTATTATTATTATATGTATATACGGAGTTATATACTCGTACGTAGTATACAGAAAGTTATGTAATGCTACGGAAAATCGAATTCGAGATATCAATGGAAATACACTCTTTGGGGTGGTTTCTTTTCAAAACGTCCGTCTGTCTGGTTGTCTGGCTGTCCATCTGTCTGCGCGTCTGTGAACACCACTAGCGCCTAAATAATGCGTAGATTTTTCCAAATTGAAGAAAACCTGTCCTTGAGGTTCAAGTCGAAGCTTTGAGATTTTGAAAACTAAAATTTTGGGGTACAAAACACGAATCTCCTGGGACATTTTCAAAATTTTCTCAAAATCGGCTACAAAATTTTTCTTTAAATTTCTTGTAAGAATAGTATATAATACACTTATAAAGGTGACATAGGTCCGATTTTCACGGTTAACTCTGAATTTTCGAAAATTGCAAAATTTGACGTTTTTCGTGCATCTTCCGGTATCTACAAAATTGAATATATAGATTTTCCCTTCAAGTAAAATTTATTCTCCATATTTTGTTCTTGTCAAGAGGATGGAGCAAGAATGTAAAGCTTGAGGAGACCAAAGAAGTTAGAAGACTAACTAGTACGACAAAGACTCTGCTATTCAGTCGCACCATTAGTTTTAAAATGTATTTTTTTAAATTCTTAATAACAAATTCGTATTATTCTATTCGCCAATATTACTTTCTCGTGTACGAACACAAATTCGCTGTAATAAACGTAGCGAGGAGAAAATTACGTAATGTTGCCGAGTATCAAATTTGGGTCTCCTAACACCAAAAAAGTATTGTTATATTCAAAACGTCTGTCAGCCCATCCGTCTTTTAGCACTTGCGTTTAATCTATTCGTAGGATTTTTTTTCAAAATGAACATTCCACGATCAATCTTCCCGGACTCGAGACATTGCGAATTCGAAATGCGCTCTTTGAGTTTGAGAGGTATTTTACATGAAGCCCATGAAACGTTATAAAAATGTTCTCCAAAATGCCATCAATTTCTTATTTCGATTTCTTGTAAGAATATAGAGAAATAAAATTGTATATTTCCGATTTTCACAGTTAACTCTGGATTTTCGAAAATTGCAAACGTTCTAATTTTTATTTACTACTAATATAACTACATTATTTAACATATCAAATATTTCTTTAAATTCAATTTTTTATCCTCAAGTAGTGCAGTAATCTATTTAATGTACTTTTTTAAAAAAAATATGTGTAGATTTTGCGCAATTTTGAGTGAAATATAGCCAATATTTTGGAAAATGGGCAAAGTTTCTCAAAAACGGATACACATTCTTTCTTTCAACTTTTGTGTATAGATAGTGCTAAATGCATTAAAGCACGACATAAACACATTTTAGATTTAATTATTTGATTTTCCATAAATTACACAAACGTGATTTTTTAATTCAATCTTACGTCATCGATATTTGCGTCACATGAGTGTTTTATAATGTACATTTGTGAATACATGTACTGCAAATGTTTACTGATAAAGTTTCTAGAGAACTCTGAAGCTTTCGAAAAACAAACTGAAAATTGTGCATCCTCATGAGATGTTCAATTATCTCAAAAAAGGCTTCATATGTTGCAATGAAAATTTTAATACGAACTTGAATTTACGCCTCTTTAATTTTCTTCAATTCTTCTTTGGATTTTACTATTAGGAGTCCGCAAAACTGAAAAAAATGTGAAAAATATAATTATTTTCTGACTTGTACTGTGTATCTGCTGTAAAACCGTGTTAAAAAATCAAAATAGAAACGGAAAATGAATTTAAAAAATGTTTGGACATATTTATTGTTCTTGGCTGAAGATAATTTTTGAGATCATCATGAGAGGACATAACTGGAGCAAGAAAGAGGTCGAAGGTTTTGGAGAAACGTAACTGCTGTAGTCTAGTGCTCGAAATCGCTCTTTATTCCTGTGTTAGAATGAACTGAACTGAAGGATAACCAACTCACATATTACAACTCACATATTCCACTCGTAAAATTAAAACCAACAGTGTTTAACGTTCCTTAATTCTTCTAATTTATAAAAATAAGTAAATAATGTTGATATTATTTTGCCTTTCCTTGCCAAACGTCGGGTGATCATTGAAACGATTCATTTCCCTTTTTACTTATAATCATAAAGAATACTGAACCGGCTTCTATCTTCCGAAATTCTACTAACATCAACATTACTAACACACACAAGGCGGAACTGCGGACCGTTTAAGGAAATAATTTTGGTGGTGGGAGCGCAAATACCTTCCCATAAAAGAAACGGGTTTTTATCATCTCTTGTTAGGATTTTATACATAGTGTGCCCTTTCCCCATTCCCAATTTAATAAAGCACAAACATATTTTCAATCACTGTCACCGTCAACGCTAGTGCAATATTATTTATTCGCAATAGAATTTACCTGGCGTCATTGCCACCTCTCCTGGCAAATATAACATAACATAGCACAGAAATACATATTTATATACCCTTGAAATAAAAATATAAATATTTACATAACGCTCACGCTTAAATTTGAAAAAAAAACTCATTCATACTAAGGTGAATTCGTTCTCATTCCAATGGCCATGAATTTTTGAATTTAAAAATGTTTCCCCTCAAGAATACCCGATATTGGCCTTCTCACAATGTCGAATACGAAGAAAAAAGTTTAAATGATTACTTCGCTTGCAATGTATTCCGTGGCTGCCTGGCACGTATTACTCGGGCAACTTTTCTTGAACGATGGATTGACGATTTCGGGTGGAGTGGGGGTATTAGTTACAAAGTCGGCCACTAGAGTATTTTAAGTAATGCCAACGTCTGTGAAATGAAAGTCAAAACTGCATCTTGTGCTTAACTTTTTCGGGAGTTTTAGATGACTCCCTTGAAGGACCTGGACCTGACTCAGCTATTTCTTTCGATATTGACAATAAACCTGAACAGTGGTTCTGCACTATGAAAGCAACTGGCTTTGACTAGCTTCTGTTTCGCGCCAACGAAGTTTTAATGCTTGGAAGGTTGTCATCAGTGCCCGCTGCGAGCTTTTACCTTCAACTGTTTATTGCACAAGGGAGAGGGATCAAGGTCATCGTTCAAGAAAAGTTGCGCGAGTAATATCCATCAATTATTACCAATTCCAGGTCACCATATCCACATTGTAACCATAGGTGTATTTCATACTCCAATGTGTAACATGGATGTGGAAATTCATTAATTATCATACCACACTTTAACCATCAAAATGGCGTCCTTCTAGCCATCCGACCTTCGAGTACGCAAGCATTCTCCCATCATCTTTTCCTAGTTTCTCTAAAGCGTTCGAAAGCAACTGCCGTAATTCTCCTTCATTTGTCGTTTGCACATTTTCCATAAAATTACGTTTATCTCTCTTAGTTTTTCCCGTGCGCCATATCATACACTTCTCGTAAATTAACTACATATTTTCTCCGTAATGCACAGATGTTTTAATATCTTTATACAGACAGTTTATCAAATGTTTCGTATTTACTTAGAAAGGTTTTTCACGTTCACTTGTCTCACGATACAAGTTACGATATTTCATGAATTTTCTTCGGCAAAACTAATATAAACTTGGTGCTTGTTGTTATATTCAAACGATTGTCGAAGTTTCGTGATTTTTGTTATAGACAGTGGAAATAAATACGATTATTAAAGTTGCCGGGGTTGATAGAAAAACTGCGTAAATTTCGTTATGCAACGATTGTAGTTAGTTAACAACTCAGTTAACGTCAGATGGCAGTAACAGCAGTGTTTAAAAAATGGCGCTGAGCGTTAAGGAGAAAGTGTTTTGTACTCTTTATAATCAACATCAATCCATTACCATAGTCCAGCGCCAATTTCGAAAGAAATACGGAAAGGAACCTCCTTCCGACAACACTATTCGCAGATGGTATGCTCAACTTGTGGATTGGGCTGTTTGTGCTGAGGGCGAAAGTGGACGTCCCGCTGTGCCACGAGCGGATGTGAATCGGATGAGGGAAACGTGTCTCCGTAGTCCTAATGAATCGACTACAAGAGGCAGCAGGGAGCTGATTACAGAATGGTTGTTACCTCTGTTGAAAGACAACAGGATGGCGCACCCCCTCCTTTCCATAGGCACGTAAGAGCGTTTTAAGCGAGTAACTTCCACAGCGGCGGATCGGACGTGGGACGGACCGTGATCCGACCTCTTACCCTGGCCTCCAAATTCACCAGACCTCACGCTGTGTTATTTTTTCCTCTGGGGACATGTTAAAGATCGGGTCTTTATCCCTCCTCTGGCGACGAATATTCTGGAACTGAAGCCAGCTTCTTAAGCATCACTGCTGAGATGTTGGAGCGTGTTTGGGAAGAAATGGACTATTGGGTGGATGTGTGTTGAGAGACTAACGGCGCCCATATTGAGCATATGTAATGTATGTAAAAACCTCTATGAGTTTCAGATGAAACTAATATAAGGTTCATTTTTCTGACTCAATTTCCCCGTGTATTATGATCTTTTTTAAAACTCCGACAATAATTTTGAATGACTATATATATATATATATATATATATATATATATATATATATATATATATATATATATTGTAGCGATACCAATTTCCTCATACAAAATTTCGTAAGGCTGAGGGCAGTTGGGAGAATGAACAGACGGCGTTGCACGTGCAACCTCGCTTATCGCGACACCCGTTTGCGCCCCCGGCACATTAAGAAAGTCGTTACAAGGGTCAGTCGTCGAAAGATTCACTGAGAGGCACGTGTTCGCATGGCCAGCTGCGAACCTTCTAGAATGCTCGCTTACATCCACGGAATCCCAGAGCGATAAATTCTTTCACGGACAACGCCTGCCTTGTGCAAGCATGGCCGGTGTTCTAGAAGGAATAAGAAAATTCTGGACGCTCACAGTGACGCAAAGAGTTGAAACTTCCTTCACTACTCACGTCACGATTGGCTGAAATAACGTAATGCGCCATTTCTTTTGGCCAATAGCGACGCAACTATCATAAGGAGCTGGAACATACGAGAAAACGAGCGGGGGTAAAAGTTAACCTAATACGATTCGACTTATAAAATTGGCATTCAAGGCAGGGCAGTCGGGAGAGAAACTTCTCTGGAGGGGAGAGCTGTTCACCGACCAGAGGCAAGTGCGCCTCTGATGGACTTAGAAAACACTTCGGTGTGGGCTATTGTAAAAGGGCTGAGTAGAGTGGGCAGAGAAAATTCTCTGAAGCGGGAATCAGTTACAAAGTGAGGCGAATGTGTCTCTGCAGGATTTCTAGACTTTCCAAAGTTGTAATTGTGAATCATCACGAGTATCAGAAGAATCCGTGATTGGTTACTACGCTCTTGAAATCGAGAGTGACTCCTGGCCGACCCCGCGCTCAACCAGACAACACTACTAGACGCCGTCAACGCAGCCACGCGTCGCCGCCCCTGTGGTGACGTCACGACCCGACCGCCAGCTGGTGGCCCGAGAGGCCACCGACCTCCGCTGAATTCTTCCGAAGGACGGCAGCCGTTTCCTCGCCCGCGCCGCGCCCTCCCCAGGCGCGCAGAGACCCTTTCCAGGCAGTATTTTTCAATGGGCATTCGTCCCGTGTAAAGTTTTGTAATGCGGCGCCGCGCTATGGCGCATCGATTTGTAACTTTTGTATTTTGCCATTGTAATGTTAATTATAAGTCTTCCTAATTCTTAAGCTTTACTCCAAATACTAACTTTTCATCTTCTTTTCTTTCCACCTAATTTTCAGATTTCTTATTCTATTTACAAGTGTAACTTCCCTGGGGCATTTTAAATTATTTTGCCCAGGAATAAAAGTGATTTTTACCAGTGATCAAAGTGTTTCTTTCATGTTACCAGTATCTGTTTAACGATTCCTTCCATCACCGACTGAGCTACAAAGGGCCGCTTACCGGGCGTTCTCTCACGAGACGACCCGGGGGTGTTACAATATATATATATATATATATATATATATATATATATATATATATATATATCGAGAGAGAGAGAGAGAGAGAGAGAGAGAGAGAGAGAGAGAGAGAGAGAGAGAGAGAGAGCGGTGTATCTAAAAATAGTATCGCTTTTCTTATCCGATTTTTCTTACCGCTTCTCCCTATTGGCCAATAATAAACTGTGACTTATCTTAGAAGGCGGTACACATCAATCGCTATGTCTATGTGCAATAAGCCGCGTATGTACTATAACATAACTTCTGTGATTTTAACATATTTTAACGGGTAATATATATTTGATATTTGGCGTGCTTCGGAATTGTGTTGGACATAATTTCATTCGTGGAAGAGTTCTACCCTTTCACGCACAAGGGGTTTATTTATGCAAAGGGTTTGTTATTATTTTTCTCTGAACTGGAAGTATTTCGAGTGTTGCTAAATTTTCTAGTTTAGATTTATGACCTTGCATCAAGATCTGTCTTTAAAGAACAATTTTATTAAGAAAAAATCTTTATCTTCTATATTGCATACGCCAAAAAATTAAACTTTTACAATTTTCTAAAAATCAGGGATTTGAACCAAAATGAGATATGCCCATTCTATTAAGCTTTAATAAAATATTTGGATTTCTTTTGGAAAATTGAATTTGTTGTTCAGACGTGGAAAATCCCCTGGTTTTTCTGCTATCGTTCACAAGCCTAATGATTACGAGAGGAATACCCGTTTTACCGTAAACCAATCTTTCGGTATGAAGGACCCAAAAATGGTTCTGACTATACAACGTGTTTGATAATATAATTTACTATATATAGGGACACGAATTACCCACTTTTTCGTTATTCTATTTAATAATCTTCGTTTTTTGCTGCACGATTATACAACTTTCTTTATACTACATATGTAGTGAGCGAGAAAGAAAATTAAATTACTTTGCTGAATAATATCGTAATCGAGAAGATTTACAACAAAGAAACCTTGCTTCCTTTATTTTCACCAAAACAATTATGCATGTCTCAAGTCGTGATGCTTCAACAGCACATTCTTACGAGCATTACTTCTAACTTGTGCAATTTTCAAAAATTTGGAGAGGGCAACAAAAATTAGATCTGTGGCATTTTTTAAGCGTAATTTGTTATACTCTTGGAAACAACTTAAAGGCATTTACGATTTTGTTATAAACTGTATTGAATTTAAGATGATGTTGCGCGCCAGCTATTAATTTTTTCAAAAAATTCGACATGCCTTTCTTGAAAGAACTCATTTTTTAGACCAGATTTATTAGAGAACTCCATCTCTATCATCAATATTTTCCTTTGTAATGTTAATTTTTTTCAATTTTCTCCCGACAGCTTCCCACGCTCGCCGACTGGCGCCCCACGCCGGGAGCCCGACGCAGCCAGCCTCCGACGCAGAAATTGAAGATGGAGGCGAGGAGGCTGCATTGCTGGGCCGTCAGAGATGGCTCAGGGCATCAGCTGATGTCACTGCAGTCCCTCTGACCGGGACGTCCTTCGGTTCCACGCCCATTCCAGAGGTCGACTGCTCTGATCGGTAGTTTTCTGTGATTTCACTGATCAACACCAGATGAATGCCGGAGCAGTACCCTAACAAACGGGCCACGGACCGCGCGCGATCTTTCCTTCCTATTCCTTGTCGTGTCTTCACCCCTTACACTTACTTGCACAACACTACCACACATGTCGGGAGCTCTCGCGTATGGAGCGGTGCCCCACTTGGGGGAAATACCTGGTTGGGGAAACCGGTAGGTCGGCGCTGGATCTCGCCATAGAGTAAGACCACCGTGATCTCCTGATCAAAAACATGCACTCCACTTACGGGACTAATGACTCTATGAACGTTGACGCGCCCCGAATAACTAAGAATCAATCGATCTGAGTTGCTGGAAGTGGCGCCGGACAAGGACCTTCTCCTCAGCCAATCCCCATCCCCGCAGGGGTGATCCATCAACCAGTCAGGTTCTTGGTGGAGGATTGTAAACGGCCCACCCTACTCCGAGTCTCTCGTCGGCACTCACGTCGTTAGCTTCAGGGTGGAGACAGTGAGTAGGCGGTGCTTAGCTCCGCGTTGCCGGGTTCGCCCGGCGAGCCACCAGATGGCGCTCTAGCTCGTCGACCTTCAGGAGGGATTGAAAGACTTGTTCGGGATCCCACATATGAAAGTCCACAAAATTCGAGCATATACCCCCATTCAAGGTTGCCTGGGTTCCGGCGTTACTCACGTTGATAGCGTCAAGTAAGGAGGCGGGTTGCGGGCCCCTAGCCCCCGGGTCTTAACCAAGGTGGCCCCCACTGGGACGCCTGATTTCATCATGGCCGCGGGCCGGTACTCTGAGCAAGTAGAAGGGACTTGTTTTGCTTCGCCTCTGGCTCCCACCTGAAAAGCCTGTAGCTCTGAGCTGGCACGGTGGTCCGTCCCATACATTGTATGATGTTACCGAGAGGGTAAACTACGTTCTGGCGTGCCACAGGTACGTGTCCATTGGCAGGGGCGTGACCCCCTAGTAAACGAAAAGGGCGACCTGCAAGGGGAGCGGGATCGGCAGCTTCAGCGGCCGTTGCTGCCCCTGCGCGCTAGCCCCGATGCCCCTACGCATGTCGCGGAAGAGGGCCTCACACGACACGGGCTGCTCGCTCGCTTCGTCCACAGCGCAACTTTGCATCGGCCCAGTAGCGGCAAGAGAAATACTATTTCTACTTCCTCTGGTGCAGAGTAAGCATGCGGTTGCTTGTGTATCAATTCATGCAAGCTGGATGTCTTCAAAACAGAAGCAACTCTTCAGAACAACTCAACCATCAACCTCACGATACGTTTAAGGTTTGTTGCCGAGGCCATGTGCACAGGTGACCTGCGTAGGACACGATCACCAATGTTCAACGAGCCCCGTGCCCCCCCCAGGTTGCGGTGGTTGCGGCATAGCCGAGATCCCGGCCATGGCAAGGAAACCACCGGCATAAGTGGCTCAGGGCATCAACTGACGTCGCTGCCGTGCGTCTGATCCGGAGGCGTTTGGGTGCCCCTCCCGACGGTGGCGCGATTTCGACACTAACTACACAGCTGCACAAAGGGGTCACGGACCGCATGCGATCTTTCCTTTCTCCTCTTCCTATCTTCACCCTTTACTTGCACACACACACTTACATGCACTAAACTACCACACATTCCGGAGGCCGGTCGGGGGCAAACAGCATGCCCCGGCCGGGGCGGTTCCTCGCTGGTGGAAGATACCTGCTTCGGGGAATCCCCGCAAATAGACTGGTAGGCCGGCCTTGAATCTCGCCATCTGGGGGGAAGATCGCCGCCACCTCCCAAGCACAAGCATGCACTACACGTACGGGACAGGAATCCTTGGCTGTTGACGTGCGATCAATCAAGGAAGCAGCGGCGCGGATGTGGGGAGCGTACGAAAGCCAGGTCGTTCGCCAGGGAGGTAGGCCAGACTAGATGGTGGCAAAAGGCCATACCGCTATTGTAATTGAAGCGACAGTCTCCGACTGCATGAAGTGCAGTCCATTCCGGTTATCATGAACTTATTGGGACTAACATTTTGGTTCACTACATCCGACAATGTCAAAATTAAAAAAGGATTCTCCACGATAATTTATTTTATTCCTATAGAAATAGAGCTAAATACTATAACAGCACGAAACTAAAAAAATCAATATCTTTACTTGTCCTTCAAAAATAAAATATTTTTCAATTGCTTGTTACGTACATTTTTTAGTGATTTCTCTAGATAATTCTCCACGGTCAGTGCTCTCTCCATACTTGATATACACTGTCTCCAAGTATCGTAATGCAATCTTACGCCCTTGAATGCCTCATACAATGTTGGAACACCTTCATTTGTTTCGCCTTCTTTACTCATCAATGAGGTCTCCATTCCGTGTATGCTAGCTCTACCTCATAAGAGACTTCTTCGATGATGACCTTAGGACGACGACATTTTTTCCTATCTGATTAGTGTAGCAATTTGTGTCACTGAGTTGACATACATGTTTGCAGAAAGTAATTAATTTCTAAGGCTATGCATTTCCTATGTTCACAATAGCCAAGATTTAGAGTTCTCTATGACCGAATCTTATGCTTATATGTAATGTAAATGAAGCGGGACCAGAGATCTAAGTTCACTATAACCGAGAGTTCACTATAAACGAGAGTTCACTATAAACTAGAGTTCACTATAAACGAGAGTTCACTATAAACGAGAGTTCACTATAAACGAGAGTTCACTATAAACGAGAGTTCACTATAAACGAGAGTTCACTATAAACGAGAGTTCACTATAAACGAGAGTTCACTATAAACGAGAGTTCACTATAAACGAGAGTTCACTATAAACGAGAGTTCACTATAAACGAGAGTTCACTATAAACGAGAGTTCACTATAAACGAGAGTTCACTATAACCGAGCCCACTATAACCAGTCCACTACAACCGAGTCTACTATAACCGAGTCCACTATCACCGAATTCATTACATCCGAGTTCACTAAATCCGAGTTCACTAAATCCGAGTTCACTATATCCGAGTTCACTATAACCGGAGTGGACTGTGTATGAATTCAAAGGAGTGCAGTACCTTTGCGCACAGCTCCGTCCCCGCGCCTCCGGGCGGTCGGATTCCGTACTGTCGAGGGGGGGGGGGGGTATTTAGGCGAGAGGCGTGAGAAGACTGGCGACACCCTGACGAAATTCACCCCCGGTGACAAATTGAAACTAGTGAAGCTACATAATGGCACAGACTTTCTCGTAATTTTTAGTTTCCTTACCTCTTTTATTTGGGTTTGCTTGTCGTTTTTGACCCGTCCTCTTCCCACTTGCCTTCCGTCGACGCCTAAAAGACGTTTGTTCACATTTCTCAACTTTCGCTTCCCTAATAATAGATTTGAAATGTGACTTTAAGAATATTATAGAAGAGTAAAACGTGGTTCTTTCTACAAATTTTCTTTGATAAATTTGGAGCCAATTTTGAGAAAATGTATTTTTAACCTTTCAGAAAATGCACATTTTGAGCTAATTTTCTCTGACAACTTCTGAGTTTTCGAGAAACTTCTTAAGAAATAATTTGAAGCGCTTATACTCATAAATGCAATAATGTATAAAAATACCCGAAATGTAAATATTAAGGACGTTCGCGATGCATAGAAATTGCATTTTCATAATTTGTAAAATATCAAAACAATGCACCATACCTTCAGCAAATCTTCAGGTCACCTTGAAGCAAATCATAAAGACCACTGAATTGCTAAAGTCAATCTTGCAAGAAGAAAGAGCTGGCGGACATTTGTTCTCCTCCAAAATCAGGAAACTGACGAACTGGACGGCTACCTCGCTCCCTGCGTCACTCAATTCCATAACAGCATTCTAATAGGTGACTTCAATTGTAATTTATTAAAACAAACTTGATCATCGATTTTTCTCGATTTTTTTTTGTTTGCAATTCGAACCTAACGCTTTATTCTCTAAAAGCATCTCGCATAACAAGTTATACTGACACATGATTACATCATATCATAGTTTTATATCCAGAAAGAGCGCGTCAACAATTTCCCGTCCCCGAATATCAAAACATTATTTTCGTAACACATAATCTAAAGTGTCCCAAGTACGTACACACCGAATATAATAAAATATAGGGATGATAACGTCGATGCAAATTGCTTCGTTTCTGAGGGAATGTCGGTCCCTTGGAATCTTGTATATAACGAAACCTCACTCAATGGCAAAGTTGCACTCTTTGCACAAATTTTTAATGGGCCTTAAAAAACACAAAGTATATCACAAAAGACGATACCCATGATGCGTCCCGTAACTCCGTGAAAACCCTGTGCAATTCGCAAACTAATGCATGACCGGGACAATAAAAGTGTTCGGAAAACAAGAAACATTAGCGATCATATTACATGAAAAAAAAAGAAAAACTTAGAAATTTTGTTACCCAAACATTGAGATATGCCAAAATATGCTAAATATTATCACTCTATTTTTCAAAATAGCTGCGATTCCAATGGACCTTGAACTACTTGCGTAGTGGGTATCGGAAATATTCGAAATCCAACAGAAATCAATGTGCCTCTCGTTTTGATGAATTATGATTTTGTTAGTTTTTCACAGCCAACCAATCCATTCCTAAAATATCGAATTTTATCCTCGTTACGAAGCATAGACATTGGCATTAAAGACTCTTTACTTTGCGACAGACTTCTTAATCATTTTGGGTCCAAAAGCAAACGCTCAAACGGAATCAATGCGAATCTGCTGCAGCTCGGAGCTGAAGTAGCACTCCCGGCAGTCGTGAACATCATTACTTTTTTGCCAATGAGCGGCGAATTTCCGTCGGCCTGAAAGACAGCACTTGTTCATCCCCTCTCTAAAAGAACCTGACCTATGACGCGCGTTGATTACGTCTCATCGAAATCGTGCCAACAGTATTGAAAGTTCCCCAAAAGAGAAAAAATAAAGTTCTCGAAACAGATCGTACATCATTTTCAAAATTTCAATACTTTAAATAAAAATTAGGCTCTGTAAAAGCACAAGAACTGAGCTCCTTTTGTGACTGAAGACGCTAGAAATACAATGGAGAACGGTAAAATTACAATTTTCATTCTCGATTTTAGCAACGCATTTGAATCTGTTGACGACGATATTTTGTTAGCCAAAGTAAATTAGTTGTGCTACAACAGCACTTACTTTCTCGCATTGTTTCTAAATTTGCAATTTTCGAAAATTTAGAGTTCGACCAAAATGAGACCTGCGCCATTCTGTTAAGCGTCCCTTATTTTATCCGTGGATCATTTTTTGTGGGTCCTTGATATAAAAAAATCGATTGACCGTAAAATGCCAGTCAGTGGTAAACGCTAGCGCTTAAACCGTTCAGCCAATTTTCTCCAAAATGGATACTCACCGAACGATCTAAACAATCTCAAGGGAGTTTCAAACGGATATTTTGATTTTTAAGGGTTCTTTACATGAAGCCTCAAAAACATTTAAAAAATGTTCTCAAAAAAGGCACCAAACTTTCATGAAAATGCCTCCTCGGAGAGCGTAAAGAACGCTCAAGAGAATGGTGCAGGTCACAAGTTCGTGGAAATCCCAGGTTTTTCGAAAATTGCAAACGTGTAATTTTTTGTAATTTTTTTCCCACGACTATAATATTGAAGATAGAAATTATTCTCTTTAAGAAATCTGTTCCCTGAACACAGATCTTGAAATAAGGCAATGTACATTTTTTTCAAAAATATGAGTAGTTTTCGCGAATTTTTGCGCGAAATATAGACACGTCTTAAATTTGTTTAAACAATTTTTTATATAAAACAGTACCAATTTTTTTCTTTAAATTTCCCCCTCTAATGAATCAAGGGATGGTAACAAAACAAGTCCCATTTTTGGCAAACACTCTGTATTTTCGAAAATTGTGAAAAATTAATATATCAAAACTACAAAATTCAAGATGAAAATGTTTACCTTAGACAAAGTTCGTTCCAAAAAATGTTCTCTTTAAAAAAGTATTTGCGTAATTTGGAATGAAATTAATTTTTAAAAATGAATCAATGAAATTAATTTATAAAAAAACATTTTCTCAAAAACCGCTCCAATTTTTTTCTCGACATCATTTGCTTCAGCGGAGCAAAGTTTGCTTAATATAATGTGATAGGTCTGAATTACATTAAAACTGTTCTAGCTTCACAAATTTGGAAAATGCCAATTTTTTTAGACCTATTGTACATTTTCAATATTAAAGCGAAAGATTTTTTTCTTAACGTGATATATTCCTCAATATTATATCTTGAAGCTATTTCAATTACATGCGTTCGAGTAAATTCGAGTTGTATCTTTGGTTTTTTCAAATATTGGGTGAAATGTTAATAGTATAGGAGGTGCCAATAATAGAAGAAAGTATGCACCAATGTGGCTCCACCAGTCTTGTTCTGCTTTGAACGATGCAGACAGAGATTTGAAAGCCACGCGTGGCGGCTGTTGCTTCTGTGTGATGTGCTTTGTGAGGCCAGAGACTTCTACGGGTGTCCAAGCAGCAGACTCGAAGTGAGAGAAGGCGGGGTGCGTGCGATCTAGCTGCTCTGGTTATCTCATTCAACACCGTTGGCGGCCTTCAAGAGCGTTCGAAAGAACCGATGTGATCAGTCATTCAGAGAGCCGAGTTACGAGTAAGTGCGTTTTTTCCGCGATAATTTTGTTTCGTTCTCTCTTTCACTCACTAGGTTATCGCCCACTCTGCATTTTCGAGATTACTCATATTTCTTTGCGTTGGAACTTATTGTGAGTTAGTATACGCTTTTATAAAATAGCTATTACTTTTGAAGGTTTTTGTCTGTGTGGTCCACGGTAATGGGAAGTTTTCCAAAGGTTTTTTAAGACCAATGGTCAGCAAGCTTTTGATTTGTTCGTGCCTTCTTGGCAGTCAATCTTTAGTGCTTGAATTTGCAGGAGTATAGGAGTAGAGGTGAGTGAATTCAATCTAATCGCTTTGGTGAAAGGAGGCGAGATGAAGTAGAGTAGAGTGTTCAATTACACTCAATTATAATTGTGAACAGTATTGGAATTCATTCGTATAGACTTAAAATTCATTACAATGTGCACCTAAATATTATTCGCGGTGCGCTAAAACAGCGAAGGACCAATCAAACACTGAACAAACTTAGAATTTAAATTTTCCAACTTACATACTGTATAATAATGGAGGGTTATGACACAAAAATTTAAAATATAACTCATGAGTTGGGAAGCTGACCCAACTCTAAAAATTATGTTTTGACGTGAAATTTTTATAGATTTTTGATGACGGTTGAAATACAACTCGCGTGTTCATTATTTGATGGATTATGGAGTAAGCATTTCTAAAAGGCCTTGTAGGTGTTCTGTTAATTATAATGTTTATTATAAAATGTAACAATATTGTGTTCATAGCTTAGAAGTTTTCAGTTGACGCGGTGTTGAAGCCTCTGATTCATAAACGGGGATTCGTGTGGGGACTCAATTGTTTCAAGTTGAACAGCAAAGAAACAGTTCAATTGTTTTGCCTGCAAGTCAGTTCAACTTTCTATAAACTTCTATGGTGAGGTAAAACTATGTCTGTCGGCATAAAAGGAGGGTCATGATTCTACGAACTATTTCTACTAAACAACATTATGTAAGTATTGTATAACTTTATTATTACTATGTATAAATACAGCATCATTTCAGAACAAAGTGCAGCCATTACATCACATTTCTGGCATGCCAAGGTAATGAAACAATCTAACAATCCATTCATTTCTTTACGTGTCGGTTTCAAACTTTCGTGAAAATATAAAAAAACGCGTTCAGCTAGAACTATTCACGAATATTGATGAGCAGTAGACTATTGCATGCATATTTACAGATTAATAAAATAAAAATTTTAAGTTAGCATTTCATAACAAAACTAGATATCTTATTAGAAATCTTTATTAGATTATCCAAGAAATGCTATGATACTATTAAAACTTATCATGACATATTTACATTGTAAACCATCAGAGTTGTATGCTGGTGTGCAATAATGTAAAATATGGGCATACACACATTGCAATGAATAAAAACTAAAGTTTCTACAGAAAACAATACTGTAAAGCAGAAAACAATACTGTGAAGGTTTTAAAGTAGTTTATATTTTATATTTTTTCTTTGTAGAAATTGAAACAGTTTTTTCGAAAACGCCACATTTCCTAAATTTGCCATAATGAGTCAAGCAGTTGATTCATAATATATTTTTAACTTTTCTTATTTCGAAAACGCCACACATCCACGGAACGTAATAGTCACTAACAACATTAGCTACTAACCTCTGAAGCTACTAACTGTCACGGTTGAAGATTGTAAATCCAGGCAAGAGCTGAAAACATTAACCACCTAACACTTCAATGTTCTATATCGGCTGCGTGTCGTAACTTTTTGTAATAGCATTTTCATAAAAAAATATAATTAAGAAATACCTTTTCTTGGTAATCATCCATAATCTTTAGCAGCAACACATTTGTTTCGATCATGAGGAAGTTTAACTGACCGGGATCGAGTACAGCAATCGACTGCACTTTTGAGTCTCTGCGCCAATTCGAAATCGAACTGGAAATATTACTCGCGCAACTTTTCTTGAACGATGGATTGAAGAAATGCGGGTAGAGTGAGGTATTAGTTACGAAATCGGCCACTAGATTTTATCAAGCAATGCCAATCTCTGGAGAATCAGACATGCCTTCGCAACGTTCTCAATAATTTCCGTTCTAACTTTCTCAGGAGCTCGAGGTATCTCCTGTGTTAGATCTTTACCTGCTTAAGTCATTTCTATAGATTTTTTGGAGAAAATAACCGATAGAAGTTCTCGCCTTTAAAAGAAAATTGTTTCTATTTCGCGCCAATGAAGATGTGTTTGGATTGTTGTCATCAGTGCTTGCTGCGAGCTTTTTATTTCAACTGTTTATTGTGCCAGAGAGGGGGAAGCTAGTTCATCATTCAAGAAAAGTTGCGCGAGTAATAATAGCGCAATCCGCAAGAGATATGTGAGCTACTGCGCATCGTAGCCGACTTCAGCTAATGAGCTTCAGGCACCAATTTGCGGCACATCTATCAGCTTGTTATGAAACCTTCCTTTTGAACATTGCTTCTGGTACACCTTCATCGTGTTATTTTTGGTTGTCACCGTTGAAAATTGTCACTATACCACTTTCGAAATGGCTCAACACTACTGGCTCTTCATGCATCATGACGGCCAGCATCTGGTCTGGCTTTTCAAACAAAGTGCCCGCGCTGTGGCCACGTGGTCCGTGACGCATACTGGTGCTGCGCAGAACGAGCAAAAGTCGGTGCGCCAGACTAGCTCACCAATCGCTCTCAACCATATCTGAACGTTAGTGTGAAACCTCTTTTCCGGCTTCAGACACCACTGCTCTCCATATCACTGTCCATTGCTGGCCCCTACTCCGCATTCTTAGCGCACGGCGCCCGGTGTGACCAGAGGGCGAAAACGGGGCCAAAACCTGAAATGGCATCGAACTCAATTACTAAGTTCTACGAAGGGGTTTTTTGAGGTCCCTAATTTCAAATCTAATATCAAAATTACTAAAAAGAACATCGCTGATCTAATATGGCAACCGGAAATGACAAAATGTCTCCGACAAGATACATCCAACAATCAGATTTTTTTATAAAATCTCATTCTGCTGAAATTTGAAATAAAATTTTGCTTTATTTGTAAAATAATAAAATACGCTAATGCCCGATATCAGTTATAAGTCGCTATACGCAATCCTTATTACTACAAAACCATTTGTCCGCCTCGTTTATTTCGCCTTATTAATACCTCGTTTATTTCACTAATGCAAGGTGCCGCGAAGAGGTACACAAGCTAAAAAGAAATTATTCACAAAACCTCAATCTGCAGAAATATGCACTATTTGTAAATTAATAAAATGCTTTATTGCATTGTCTCAGATATAAGTCATTATGCACACTCCATATTAAATTAAAATCCCAAGAACTGAACGCTTCGTTTCATTGAGTTCCGCGATGAGATACACACGCCCAACGTAAATTATTCACAAAACCTCAAACTGCCGCAACTTGCACCGAATGCTTATTTAATGAATGATACAATAACATAATGAAATACTCTATTGGTAGATACCAGTTATAAATCATTATGCGTACTCATGATTAGTACAAAATCTCGTGAACTAAGCGCGTTAATTTCGTTAATTTCATATAGGGAGGGTGCCGGAGAGTACTACCATCAAGGAAAGTCGAAACATTAAACAAAAACACAAAATAAAATCGCCGGATATAAACTCAGGAATCCTCGAAAAAATAAGGTAATCATACATGCTGTTACACCTTGACGAAATGACAACAATCATGTTAGACTTATTTTACGCCACTAACAATACAGCGCCACAACAATACATTCTTCCGCCAATAAATTATTCATTAAACGTTAATGCACAGCTTCGCCGCGCCGTTTCATTATTTCAATTATAAAGATATGTATGTATATATATATATATATATATATATATATATATATATATATGTATAAATTTTCACACGTTACACCCTTTGCCGGTACACTCGTTAATTTAAGTAATACAGGTTGCCGCTATGAGATATATACGCTCATACGACATTGCTCGCAAAACATAATTCTGCAGCGACACGAAGCCAAATTTTACTTCAATTGAATCAATATTAAATAAGCTAAATTATCTATAAATTTGGAGAAATATATATACTTACTAGTTATATTTTATACCTTATTACTTTGAATGTAAATTATTGTATTCTTTATTAAATTAATATTTTTTGTTTTACTTACTCCAACAGAGACATCAGTGATTGAAAAATATAGAAAAAATCTATTAGAATACGTTTTCATAAATATTAGAAACCACGACCTACTATCTCCCCTGACGCCACAAGAGCAATGACCGCGTATTCCAACGTGAAACTTCCACAGCGCACAGCAGGTACAGGGATTTGGCTTCATACTTTCACAAGAGATGTAAGAAACACTCCTCTTTCGAGTGGAATGTTCAGAAATTTTCAAAACACACTTTTTTTTTAGGTTTTGGCCTGGTTTTCGCCGGCTGGTCACTCCGTGCAGCGACTTGAAAAATCGTGAACAGGCATTACGAGCCAATTTTGGATTTGATTGTGTTAAATCTATGTAAAGGCTCCCACAGACCGGCGCGGGAGATCCGCACGGGTGACAGTTCCGCGCTAGACGCGGCTGCGGAATCCGCGGGGCCGTTCACACCGGAGCGTCAATTTATGACAGCTTTCCTCATCCGATAAACAAAACGCGCTTGCTTCTATTTATGCACGAGGTAGAAAATGTCAGTACACGTAGTACGTTTTCTGAGCACATGCGTTACGGTGTTTTTACCTTCTTTATCTACGATTTCCCGTCAAATTGTTAATATCTCTTTAGGATTCGAAGAAAAGGGGTCCATGATTCTCACCTGGAAAGGAAGAAGTACGGAGAATTTCATACCTTGATGCCACTAAGGACGAGAAACGCTTTTATATTTACTACAATGACCAGAGACTGTTTTGATAAAAATTGAAATTGATTTATTGAAACGTTGAGCGCAAGTCGAGCGGCAGCAGAGAAAGCGCGTGCGACTGCGATACAAAATCCGCTGCAGATGAGACGCTGCCAATCCGTGGCCGGGACGCTCGCCTGCCGTGCACACCTGAACGCGCTCGTCCCTACACAGAATTCGAATAAAACTCTTTGGGTGTGCGGGTGTGTGGGCGATTCCGTCACTCACGGCCACACCACTTTCCATGCACCAATCGAAACGTATGAGATGTTATCTCCTGATGGGGGAACTGATAATTTGTTTTCAGATCCGGCTAGACAAATCAAATAAATTTCCAAAAACGATTTTTTTCATGTTTTGGCGCTGCAATCTTAGTGATAGTGCCTGGAATTAAACTAACGCCTCCTAAATCGATCTATATAGAATTGTTGATTGAACACCAGTACACAAAGGTATTTTTAACTTACTATGCCATAATTTTCATTCACGGCTTTGGCAACACTGATGTTGAGATCTTTATATGAATAATTGAATTACCAAGTGAATCACGCTGCAGATCTGATTCGAATTATAATTTTTTTTAATTGCAAAAATCTACGAGCAGTAGCCTCGAAACTTATTAAACGTGAATAATTTCAAGTCAACTCTTCAGAACGTTATGATCGAGCTATCTTTTACTTTCTTAAATAAGTGTGCAAATACCGATTTTCACCTGAACATGACCCACATCGTTTTCTTAAGAAACTTAACATCTTTTAAAATTATTCACATAAACATACAAAACAATCGCCTTTTAATGTAAATTTGCATGCAACGCTAGATTCGCATGCAAAACAAATAATTGAGCAATTGCATTTTTCAAATTAGAACGAGCTTGTGAAGTTTTAATTTCTTCAAAAATTTTGGCAGAAAAATATGGAACTGTTAAGGAAATTCGGGGAAGAATAAAATGTAGTTGTAAAAGATGTTGCGACAAAATTTTCGCAACTAATTAAGAATGATATGCATTTTTGCATTTAGCAATTGTGCCAATGTTAATGTGCTATGTGCAATTTTGTGCATATGAGCAAAAAAGCGTAAAAACGTAGCCGTACAAAAATTTAACTGTTAGCATCAAATCCTTCAGGTATTTGTTACGGCGATTATAATTTTGAAATTGCAATAAGACCAGTTCATACCCCGTATGGAGATAAGATACAAGGCCATTGGGTTTTAGGAAATTTTGAAGGATTTGAGAATTTGAAGGATTGATTAGTGATACATTATCAGCTACTACGATTCACTGGTCTCATACCAAATACTGAAAGAACATATTTGAAGAAAGCTGGGCATTAAAGAAATGAAGTGTGAAAGAAATTTTCAATACATGAAACTACTTTTAAAACAGTTTACAGCGTCGGCGACTCCACATTTCACTAATAAGCAAATAAGTGACGCGACACGTCCGAGACGACATTCCACTTAGGCGGTGGTCTTCCGCGCCGGCCTGTGTGAGCCTTCCGCTAACGGAATCCAGCAGATGCAGCCCTCAGCTTCTCAGGGGATTCGCGCCTGGGGATTAGCTGGTTGGGGCAAGGCCTTTTTGGAACGAACGATTTAATTCAGACTGAAAGTTACACGTCTGCCTTTGAGTGAATAAGGGAAGTACTCAGTGGCATAAAATTAAATGTCCCTCGTTAAATACTAGTAATTTTATTCGGTTAGTTTATATGTGCATATTTGTATATCACAACATATTTGTATGTATATGTCGACTCTGTACTGACTAAAAATATCCATCGTAATACCTTATTGGTATTCCCTGACTTCGGTTATAACAATTTTGTTTAATCTATGGAGTATTTTCGAAGAAACTCTCTCTAACCACTTCTTAATTGATTACCGCGAAACAATATTCACTAAAGCTGTAACGTTTTTGGATGTTCTAGATACTACAATAGAAACGTATTATAATTTCTGCGCATAAGATGAGCTCAGGAAAACGTAAGATAATATAAAGGTATGTTAGATATTTTTGTAGATATTTTTGTGCAAAAGAGAAATGATATTCTTCGTTATCTTGTTCGTAACATTTGTAATTGGGGGGTTACTGACACTTTTGTTGTTTTTAAAGGAACTTGTTTTATTAACTGTACCTATATTTATTCGAGTAACCTATGCTACGCATTTTTGAGGAGACAGCACAGTAGGTCTGAACCAAACGCACCACTGCCATTGGTTAGTCTCCTACATTATGGTGATGGTGGTGAACAGTGGCGGCGCTAGGCATGGGCAGACCGGGCGATCGCCTTCTGATGTTGCATAAAATTTCCAATCAATTTTTTACTTAAAATAGAGTCATTGTTTTGAATCAATGTTTACAGTCATTGAAAATAAAGTGATGCTAACATTAAAATTGATTATACTGAAATTCGTATTCATTATTACATGAATTTAACAAGTGTTTTTAAACATTAACTAAACACAACAATTATTTTAGCGTTTTAAGATCATATAAATATAATTATTTGATCACAAAATACTTTTACTTACAATTATTATTTAAAATATATTTCCAAACCTATTTTCTAGTTTAAAGGTAATTTTTGTTATTTATTGAAATAAAATTACTCATAGTTTTTTGATACAACTTCAACATTTTTAAATTTTTTTCCGAGGGTACGTTTCAGCATTGCCAGGGCTCCAAATTGTCTAGCTTCGGCACTGGACGTGAATAATGTGTGTGAAAAGGAAATGACAGGCGCAGAATTCTACTTGCTTTGGGCCCCACCGATTCCACTTCATCTGACGGTGATCGACCACTCGTGACTGTTTTTGATTGATTAGTGATACAGGGTGCGTCAGCTGCTAAGGGCATTAGTTCCGTAAGTGTAGTGCATGTTTCTCCCCCGGGAGGTGGCTGTGATCTTCCCCCGCTGGATGGTGAGATCCGGCGCCGGCCTATCGTTGGCTACCAGTTTTTTTCCCTAACCAGGTATCTCCCTCCAACGGGGCATCGCCCCGGCCGTGACAAGCTCCAAGCTCCCTACCGGTCTTCCGGCATGCGTGGTAGTGTAGTGCATATGAGTGTAAGTGTTTGTAAACGGTGAGGATAGGACAATATACTGGAAGGAAAGATCGCACGCAGTGCGTGGCCCGTTTGTTATGGCACTGCTCCGGCATTCGCCTGGTGTTGATCGCAGAACACACGCAAATCTATCGATGAGAGAGTGACTGAATTCGACCTCGCTCTCTAGCTAGTGTCGAAACTCCTGCCACCATCGCAGCTCGAACCTAGGCCCTCCCGATCAGAGGCCCTGCAGTGATTAGTGCCAGTGGGGAAGGCGGTCGGAGGGGAGTCCGCCACCCTGGACCTCACAGATCATTGAAGCAGAACGTCATGAGTAGCAATTTGTTGACTCTTCAAAAGTGATGTTGGGAATGAGGAAGTTCCTTGCGAGTGCGAGAAAGGTTGAAACCTCTGGAGTAGGCTACATCTTTCTATTTGGGTTCAAATTTCTTGACTGTTTGTAAAGCTCACAGACCACGTGGTAGACTTTGTTTTTGTATGAGGCTATTTCTCTTAAGAGATTAACAACTAATATACCACCTATCATTGTAATCCTTTGTTATGATCTCTCCATTGTCTATGAAGAATTATTTCATTAAAGAAATTAGTCCGCCATAATTACACATGTTACAAACAAGATTTTTAACTCCCTTGCTTCTTTTTCATTTATAATTGTCGCAAAATCATTTCGATATCTCAAAGCATTTTGGAGACTCTTTTATGTGTCCAGATGTAATACTAGCTACAGAATGCACTGACATAACTGTCAACGATCTAGCAATATAGAATAATCAACCATATTCTTATTAAATTAGTAAACAATCCGCGTACAAGCACTTCAACATAATAATACATTTCGTATACAAATAACTACTTTGTCTAAAGTGCGATATTTAGATAGCTATAAAGATAAATTGTTTCACGAGATTACGTGATTGTCAATAAGATCACTATACAAAGAAGCCCCTCGCGAGGAAACGTGTTCCTAAAAGGCAACGGAAATTATTGCTACGATATCGGTGCCTGGTAGAAGATCTACCTGCTAAATGTTTCATAGAACACTAGAACCCCGGTATTCCTAACTAATAGGGGGTGTGGTCTTTTCGGATTCGTAAAGTTCGGATTATCCGAAAAAATGTACCGTACATGTACAAATACCTGTATAGGATTACCAGAGAATGCAACGTAGCGTGCGATGTGAAAAAGTGGCATGGTAGCGCAGCGATCGCATCATCAAGCAGAGTCAGTTCCTCACGGCAAAAGAAGATAACTGACTTTGCAAGTTCCTCTAAGAGAAAGTTACTGCTACGTAAACATGGGATATACATCGTAGTTACCAGTGCAATAAACAATTCATTTCGACACCTTGTTTCTAAAATTAGTTGTCCACTTCTACAGTAATTATAAAATCCTTTCTTTACATTACAAAGAAGCATTTTATTTATTTCGTCTAATTTTTCTTCACCCCAAATTTTGTCCGGATTATCCGAAATTTCAAATTTGGATTTTTCGGATATGGGGTTTGGATTAACGAGATTTTACTGCACTTACATATTGAAGAAGTTTACGAACATAAAAATTTTCATCGCTTCGTTGTGTTTACCGCTGTTTAAATTTCCGCTGGAACAACCATTTCACAACCGACTTATCTGACCTTCAAACGTGAGCATTTATTTCATGCACTATTGTTACGAGTTTACAAGTCTTTTCAGTTATTCAAGAATATTAAACCTAGTGTATACAAGTAAGAATTTTATGAAAACAACCACATTATACTTTACCAGATGGGCTTGTGTTAAAAATGTGTTATTGTATATGTAGTACTTTGTCGTATACGAATGATTTAAGGAGTTAATTCATGGATAATTTGGTTAAGAAAGTAGTTTATATTCATATAAACATGAACATCGATTTTTTAAGCATGTAGTGTTTTGATAAAACACATAGCATTTTTCAAAAATCGTTTCCCGAATAGTCGAAGACTTGCTGAGTTCGTCGCCTTCGTGATGCGAGCGTATTCCCATCTACCCATCGCAGCCAATGGCCTTCAGCCCCCTGACACAGAATAGAAAGCATACTTTCTATCCTGTGCCTCTGTCAGCACTCTCTATTCAGTCACGTACGCGACCGGCCATTTCAGTTCTGCTTCGTCTCACAATCGTTGGGGCCGAGGTCCGTGTGTAACACTGAGAAATGATTCACAAGCGATGGCTGAGTGTTGATGGGGCGTGGAATTCCTTGCCACTCCGCCAACTGGACAATGTTCACATGAAGTCATGTAGCTAGAACGCAAGAAAAGTACACTTTAAAACTTCCTTTTTTACAAATATTATTTACATGCTTAAACGTTGATTAAAATTCAGTGCATGACGAGTTTAATTAAAAGTGATGAAAGTGAGCAACACGGGTTCTTTGAAATTTGAAGGCCTCTCCGTCTTCTTACCTTTCATAACTTAACTCACGAGCACCAACTATCATATGCTCTTGTCAGGATATGTATCAATTCTCACAATGTTTTTGTGAGGATATCGGAACAACGCAAATCGCTGAATACCTGTCAACTGCAGCCTTGAGCTCACGCTTTAAAGCACTGGCAGCTGCCCCTTGACCGTGGATGCAAGAAAACCTTTCGCAAAGCGATGCAGTCACGGCGATGCTCAAGTGTTTCAGAATCTGTGAAAAAATGTTCAGTGGCCCACACCAAATTCACACATGTTCGTGCAACGAACAGCAACCCATCAGAGTATAAATTATTCTGACACGTGACCTTAAAGAACCGGAAACCGTCAAAGTTGAAAAACGACATCGCGAATGACTCGATCCACTCGCAGCACAGCGGCGCTTGTGCGACGACCGACCAGCCACGAAGCGCATTTCGAAACAAAACAATGAACAGTAAAGGGAAGGAGGGATGAAGACGTCAGGCGAAGAAGAGATGCACTTTGCTTAAAGCAATAACAAGTTTTCCGTACATAAAGTTATCGAAAATATTGTGCGAGAAATACGTTTACAGTTATATTAATAAACTAATTTCATGCGATAAAGTAAAATATTAAAGAGGTATTGTAAAAGTTATGCTTTTTTCTTCCCTTTCCTCTCCTCATTCCTCTTCCTCTCTTCGTTCCTCTCGCATCCTTTTCTCTCCTCAATTATTTCCCTCCTTTGACTCTCCTCGGTCCATTCGCTTTCCACGCTCCCTGACTGTGTCTGTCTGTCTCTGTCTCTGTCTCTGTCTCTGTCTGTCTCTCTCTCTCTCTCTCTCTCTCTCTCTCTCTTCGCTCGTTTCGTTCTCCGCACTTCACTCGCTTTGCTCCTTTCCCCCTCTACTCGCTCATTTTGCTCACCTCGTTCTCTTCGCCTTCCTCTCCCCTCGCAATCCTCTGGCAGTCTATCCCTACATGCAACATTCTTCCTCCTCAGGGCATGTTCCACCTCCCCGCTTGGACTTTTCGTGTTGATGCCTGATTCGATTAGACCCCTCGCATTCGCCCTGATCCACAAGGAAGGCAGGAACACACCACCCTTTCCTTCCTCCTTGCCTGTTTCACCTCAGAGTGCTCCATAAGCCTGAACTTGTACGACTCGAGATCGCAGCCTCACTCCCACTAGCGGTATAAAGAGAGAGCCCGGACGTTTGAGAAATGTCGTTTGTCATTGTTACTCTTTTACGAGTTTTGACAATGGAAATCACTTAATTGTACTTATGAAGCTGATTTAATAGATTTTCATTTTGCCATTTTTTGCTTATTTTAGCATCTGACAACTATTTTTGCCGTTTGCCTTGTTTTTGCATTTTGAAGTATCTTCAAAAATCAAAATATCCGCTTGACACACCCAAAGCCTTGAGTTTGTTCAGATCAATCGGGGAATATCACTTTTAGAGAAAATCAGCTGAACGGTTTAGGCGCTAGCGAAGGCTACAGACGGACAGATATTTTATAGTCAGTCGATTTTTCGGCATCAAGGTCCCACGAAACGTGGATTCTCGCTAGACTACGTGTTAGATGAAGTAATTTACTACATACAGTAACATGATTTATCCACTTTTTTGATACCAGGATCCGGCATTAAGAGTTTTTCTGCCGAAAATTCACAGTTTGTTTGGCGCACGATTACATAAGTTTCTCTTCGAATGAAGTAAGTGCGAGAAAATAAAGTTAGGTGTTCAGATAAATGAGTTTGGAGTTTTTACCTTTTATTGAAATGCATCATTATTGGATTCACATTTCTGCCATTTGTTGGTGGAACACTGTTCTGTACGATTTGCTGCTGTTGCTCTTGGAAGAAATACCAATCTACAATTTTGGAGAGAAAGGGCTTTAATTTACAATTCGTAAATTTTGACTTCTGCCATTATTGAAGCCAACGAGCGACAGATCCAAGTCATATTCTTTTTGACTGAACTGACTTCTAATGAAGATTTGAAGGTGTACATGGAGACGTCTGAAGGCACAGGTGAGTATCTTTCCGCTGTAACTTCCATCGAGCCATCGTCTGTCAACGCACAACGGCAGTACTTAATCCTATTTTGTATTTTTCTTATTCCCTTTTTATAATTTGCTTATTAGATGTAAGCAGATCGTTACATAATGATGGTAAGAATGCAACAGCATTAATATGAAACAGGGGGATCGACCAATCACAGTTTAAAGACAAAGCATTGAGACAATAATTCAGTCATTGTATTAAAAGGTTTATTGGAGGTTATGTCTTTACACGTTTGTAAAGGCTGGTACTATGTAAAATATCATATTAAATAAAATCGAAATCATTAGTACCGTTATGGTAATCTATGTTACTCATATATGGGGATATTTTTTAAAAAGATTGGTGTTGTTTTTGAGAAAAATTGTTTTAAAATTTCTCTTATTGCCGTGTACTGGTAATGAAAAGGTGAATAAATTTTGTTCCTTTACGTAGTAAATTACATCATCCAACATGTTGCGTAGTCAGAATCTATGAATTGTGGGTTCTTGATACCGAAACATCTATTGTGGGCAAAACATCTGTCAGACCGCCTGTCTGTATACAATTGCCGACACATAAAATGGGTAACGGCCAAATTCTAAGTCCCAATCTTTCTGCACATTTCGGCAGCACTGTACGAGGATAACGCCTTCTGGTTCTTTCATAGTTAACTGTTACAGAATAACGTTCTCAACCAACTGCCAACGACTGAGAAGCTGATAGACTAAATTTCTTCCAGATTTCCCCAATCAGAATCTCCAGCATGAACGTTTCCTATGATAGGGGAGTTTATCCTAAGGGTTGAGAGTGTTGGCGCAGAAGACACAGGCAGTCGCATTGCGTCGTAGTGCAAGCCATTCCATCTGCTACAAGAATTATATCAATAAAGATAATATCATACATACGTCAAAAATGTTTAGCACATACAATAGAATTAGTGGATTTGAAAACGTTGAATTACATTTTTCACATAATTCAGATGTATTTGCGAAAGATTAATTGACTATCATCCTTTCTTGTAATGCAAAATAACTTACGTATGTGAAGGAATATTACGAAACTGAGACGAAGAAATGAAGTGTGTGAAGGGGGCTTGAGAATCGGAAAATTATATGGGAGTGGGAAGTTTTGGCGAAGTAATAGTGTTCAAATATCAGTGTTTACGAAATTTAACATTTATTATTAATTAAATTGGGTATTTAGTAATATTTTTGCATATATTGTCAAAATTGTTATTTTACAATATTCACCTCAGAGACAGAGAACCTCGCGCCATATAGCGCACGTTTCGGAATTGTGTACACAATTGTTAATTGTTGAAAAATTGATCGCAAAATTCGCGGTTTACGGTTCTGGGACATCCATAAATCCTTCCCTCTTCAGATTTGCAAAAATTTAATTATTTATAAATTTTCAAAATTTGCAAATATCTTAATGTCTTTTCTAAAGTGCCTTTAAACGAGATGCAAAGTTCCGCAATCCAATCAGTGCTGCCACCTTTCGTTTGCGTGATATGTAATGGTTTATAAGGAATGAGCATTTCAAGACAATTCCCATATCTTTGGAAGTCAATCTTTTCACAGTTCCCACGCAAATCTCCCCTTCAAGCCGTTTTGCAAATGAAAAGTTTATTTAGCGGCACTCTTTTTCCATCCGACCCTGACATCACAATGCTATTTGAAACCACCTTCAGAATGCAAGACGAATGTTTGAGGTCATTGCTTATCGAGTAAAATTCATGTAAGCTTGAGTTCTTACAAATGTTGAGTTAAATACGTTAATGCCGAGAAGGTCATCTAATGGGAACGCCCAAATTCTCTGAGCATATGAAAGAATCAGTCATACCAACTCTTATAATAGTCTTAATATCCAAAATTTATTTAATTTATTGTCTTGAAATACACCCAGTGTCTCTGAAAAGCAAACTTTAACACACAAATTTAAAGTAATAATAACCATTGTTAGTGGGAAAAGGCTTTTAACAAAATTGTTGCGCCTCCGTAACGCGTTTGTAACCTCTTCTGAGGACATGGAGCGCTTGTTATGACACTCCTTGAAGTCCGTTTTTAACGTAGGCAGTCATCGTCAGTCATTGACTCTGTTCTCTCCGGCTAGGGACAACTTCACATCTCCTCTCAATTGTTTATAGAAAATCATGTCAGGTTAATATTATTAGCAACGTAATTGCAGTTTTATTGAATTCGAAATGACTGCTTGGATATCTTGGGGTTTAATGAGCAAAATGTAGCTACCTGAATTTGACGCTTGAAACGTAAACAAAAAATGAGACAAATATCAGTGCCATGCGACCAATATCCCTGCCAAATATTACGGATATACCGAAATCAATTGAAGTTCTAAACTAACACTGGCATGTAAAGGAATTCACAAATAACATGTATACTAACGAAGTAAAAATAATTCAATATACAGTGTTGAAGCACACAGAAACATAATTAAAGTAGACGAAAAAGAAGCGGAATACCACACATTTCGACCAACACAAATATAGCATTCCGTGTAGTAATTCACCCATCAGTGAAAAAAGAAGAAATCAAAGATGAACTTAAATCTGAGGCCAACCTTGTTCGTAGCATACATAATGATGACCTCATTATCAGGAGAAACCAAATATATCAGAAGAGATCGTGCGATCCTGCGAATCACCTTCCAATTAACCTACTAGATAAGTCTATATCTATACAGAGTGTCCCGAAAGAACATTTTACTTATGAAACCTATAAATAGTGTCATAGTAGTGATTTATTTCTGTTAATTTTTTGTTATACTGTTATTTTGTTATACATTTCCTTAATATTCAAAAATGAAAAGATTGTAAATTTGCAGAAGAGCAAATAATTTAAAAAAATTAATTTTGCTGAGAATACTTCTGCAACCGATTTCGAGGATTCAACGGTGCACGTTTTGGAGTCCTCTGATAACGGGATGTTAATATTTACATTGTGGGCGTTTTTAAAACATAGTTCCATTTGGGAGTGGAAGTGCAGCAAATAATTTCAAATGCGCTTTCTTTAAAATTATAACCTTTTCTTGTGAAAATGAACTAAAAATTACGTATTTTCATAAACGCTTCAAGGACAGATATTCAAAAACGTCTCCAAATATTTCATTTAAAATTTACGCAGAAAAGGTTTGTTCTTCCTTCCAAAAGGTTACGTTCTTCCTTCTATGATATTCTTAAAGTCGCTATTCAATCAACTATAAGGAATAGAATAACCGAGAAGGTATGAAAAAATAGTTGTCATAAAACAGCACATTCTTTCTAAATTTACAATTTTTGAAAATTCTGAGACTTCAGAGAAAATGAGATCTGCACCATTATTTTAAAGTTTTATTGTTCTATTTGAGGAAAAAGTTAAGAAATAATATGGGGCAGTTTTTGAAAAAATGTTTTCTTATGAGTTTGTGAAGGGTTAGGGTTCATATTTTTTGACAGACCAATATTTTTAACATTAACTTATTTCACAATCGTGCAACGGTATCGGGGATTGTCGTCCGTATCATCAGGCTGTGAAATTGAATGTTGAAATTATATAGTACACAATTTAAAATTATTTACCATACAATATTGAAATGGAGAAATTACGACAGGTAAGAACTTACCAAACACATGAGAGCTCACACAACAGATGGTTTGAACATTAACAACATTATTATACAGTTAACCGTCAGTAGACATACAAAATCATCATCCTGGCGCAGTACATCCCTGAAGAGGACCGCGATATGTCGGTCGAAACGTCGACACATCAGACTTCGACGCGGCCTCACCCGGACAGCCCAGATCACACAAAATAAAGTTCATTACGTTAGTGTGAGCGGTTGAAGGAATGCGTTCCAAGAGTCAAGGGAAGATTAAGACAAGAAAAGGGGGAGGAGGAAGGTTTTAAATGCGGCAGAAAGAAGAGGGAACTATTTTTCAATGTTCGACATCCATACAGCAAAGTATCATAAATGTTTGTAAAATGATTATTCTCAATAACAGTATTCATAGAATTATTTATTTTAATCTTGTAAGTTTCAGAAACTAATCGTGGCAATCTCCAGGTCTCAATATCAAACATTCTCGAATTTTGAAAATTGAAAGTGTGGTTGAACTTTTCCCGATGATTGGATACAAAGTTTTATCACTAAAACGTGGAAATAAAAAAATGTTTTCTGAGTAAAATGCGTAAATTTTAATCACAAATTACACAAAAACTAATAGTTTTTGTCAAACAATTTTAAATGACAGTTTCAGAGCTGATTCTTTTAGAACCGATATTGTTAAAGGCACGAATCCCTACCTCCTCAAAAATGGCATTGGGGCAAACGTTTTTTCGGCCTTTATTACTTAGGAGAAGAAAATTTAAAGAAAAAATTGGAACAAGTATTGATTTAATTTTAATGTCCCTAGATCGCTCTTATTATTAAAATGGTTGTGTAATAATATGAACTTCTGACTGATTGATAAGAACAGATCAAAGACAGCGTCAACAACCCAGCGTAATTTAGTAACAACGCGAGATGTATTTGATTCTTCAGTAGGTAATTGTTTTCTTTTGCCTTTTAATGCTGGCATTAGGACTTTACTTTTTCATCTTAGGACTTTACTTCTTCCATGGACTTCTACATCTAGGAATACACGATCAGCAACGCATATATCACCAGATTTCATAAAGTTAATGATACCCTTTGGGTGATTCAAGACTTCTCGCATTATTTCAGCATCGTTTATATTGCTTCAAAAGACCCAAAAAATAAACATATCCACCAGTAAGTGCAAACAGTAAAAGGCTTGGGCAATCGAATTCTTTTTTGTCGAGAGTATGTTCTGGTTTGGCACTCATTGTTAGTCATTTTATGAGGTTTTAAAGAGCCATTAAATATCAAAACAAGTTGATTCCTGCCTAACTGTAGCAGTTTTCGTTCAACTGTCGAAGTATGATGTTCAGTAAAATCTTCCCTAGTAAGATTATTAACACCAAAACAAGTTGAAAAACTGTCTTTTTCAAAAAAACCCAAACCAGAATCACAAGTCCATGAATGGCTGCAAATGGTTTCCAAGTAGCTGAACGTAACCATTTCCAGTCAATGATCAGTCCAGTTGGACGAGAAGACCCAGCCCATTCGGTGTAGAAACTGCCCACGCCATCATGGAGCCTGCACCAGCTTGCACCGCACAATGTTGGCAGCTTGGGTCCGCGCCACACTCGAACCCTATCAGCGCTTACCAACTGAAATGGGGTCTCGTCTGACCAAGTCACGGTTTCACAGTCGTCTTCGAGTTCAATCGATATGGCCACGCGTCTTCGCATTGCCCTTCCTTTGGCGAAGAGTGACAAAACTAGTTAGGGAAGCATCAGGCTCACATTAGATCATGGAAAGATCATTAAATATTCATTGCAAAATAACTGCTTTTTGTTTATCCATATGTCGCTCTTTTTATCTATATTTCCACTCAAATTATGTCAATGGAAAATATAAGAGTGCCTTTAACAATTAAGACTTACAACTGATGCATTTCTAAGTCTGAAAAAGGGGTGGACCACAAACTGAAATTAAATCTATTAATTTTAAGCGATTATTTACTTATTTTTTGACGAGGAATCCAATGAAAATAGTCATTTTGTTCCTAAATAAAGCATTCGCCTTGAAATTATAAAACAACGTGTAAGCAAATTTAAAAAAGTAAGATGATTAATGAAATGTCATTTATGTTGGTCTTAAGTATCAAATATAGCATACAATATTAGAGTAAATTTTAGAAAGTTGTCTGAAGAATTCAGTTCGTTACGTTACATGTCACAAAATCTAAATTCCGCCGAGATAGTGTCAAAAGTGAGAAACTGGCGATAAACACATTTTTCGATATTACGTGACTCTGGTAACAATTATAAAATTTAGTTTTTCTATGTTATTTTTGGAGGAGAATAAGATAATATCATCCTTTCGGAGTTTGGTCGTGGGCCAATTTCATCTATCTTATTCTGCTGTACCCTTTCCTCCGTTGCCTGCTGCAGCAACGATTTTGAGTGGCAGGGCCAGCGAGGCACATATAGAACTACGACTGTCCATGCGGGCAAAAATGGCCGCCCTTGCAGTAGATTCTGCAACGGTTTTATTCGATAAACCACACCTCTCACGATCGCGACATTTTACAATATTTTATTTTAGTCATCAATATTTCCTTCGAAATTCTGGTATTTTCAATGTTTGTCTCTGAAACTTGGCATTTTGTCAGCCCTTTCTTAAACTCTCCGATCGCAATAAGACGTGACTTGAACCGTGAGTACTTGGAAACAACAATCTAGCTTAAATGAAGAATAACATTCGAATAAGTTAAAAGTCAATTCTAAAATACATTAACAAAATTCAATAAGAATCATAAAACTGATTAAAATGCAAAGAAAGTGAAAGGCAAAATGAATTATAACCAATCGTGCTAACAGGGCGTACTTACTCGCATAATTGGTAATGGCAATTTTATAATACTTTTTTAAGATCCTCAATTGTATCTGTATTTTCTGCCATATCACAGTATCTTGCCGCTATGTAGTACAAAAGGCAGTTCACGAAAGGAGCACGCACTCAGAAGTACCAGACGCAAAACGATATAACACACACAGAAATAATTTACAGTATGAATACCACGCACAGATAAAAGAAATCCATAAGTGAAAAACCGTGGTATTATGAGGCAGGTGTCGTTTATACCGGTGTGTTGGCTCGTATGCTATCACATCTGCAAGTTCAATAAATGGCCGCCCTGGGCGGTGGTGGCGTTTAGAAGCGAGCTCCATACAATCAAATGGAGCTTCCAGAACGCCAAGAGCGCATGCGCGAACTGTCTGATGCATTTAGACGGAGAACAGCATGGCCTCTTGGGGCTGGGAGGCTTCCACCTGCGCCTCCTTCAGCCGCTTTCTGCCTTTGTCAGCAACGCTCCATGCACGGCGGCGCGCCTACGTGAGCCAGTGTACCGTTACGTTTAAGAACCAAGGTTAGTTCTCTACGGCAAGTGTGCTGATTTCAAAATATAATAATTACATTTTCACTCTGAGGGTCATTTCAAAGCAGACGTCTCAGGGACGAATGGAAAAAACGACTGCAACGAAAAAAACATTTTCATCGCAAAATTGATCTCTCATTAATATTCACTGAACTCGTACTTAATTTCCCATACCATCCACTAGAAATTTCTGTCATTACACATACGTTAGTCAGTATTATCGATTATCACCAGAACAAATCATCAGACTATTGGTGTATTCCACAAAATACTGACAGTGAAAAGTATGCAAATGAGTGTTATAATAGGAAAGAATTTTCTTCTTCCTAAAACGTGTGTATACTGGTATGTGGCATGTGTTATTTCTAAATTGAAATGCGTGAAACATGCAATTTATACAAAACTATTGTTTGCTTATATTGAATTTAAATTATTTGTCACAATTCCATCACGATATTACACGCCAAGAATTTGTTCCCACAAAAAGGCGTAACGAAGCATTCTGCGCGAGGAGAGGGAGTGTTATTGAATTAGTGCCACATTATTGAGACTCCGCGTCTTATGCCTTCTAAGGCGAGGAGAAAGCGGAAAACTTTGGTCTTGAATTACTAGAAGAGCCAATGATTACCGCTGCTTGCCTTAGATTTGAGGATTGCTCTGAGTGTCAAATATGTATTTTTACTCTTTAAATTATTAACAAATTAGACTTATTAACAAAACTTTGTTCTCCGCAAGACAGTTCTGATGATGAAAGCTACGCTATTAAAATGAGCTTATATATTTGATACCGGATAACACCATTTATTAACAACACAAATGAAACATCATTCTATTCCTCTATTCTTTCATTCATATCTACTCATTTTAGGTAAAAATGTGGTTCTAGTTGAAAATTCACATGTGATGCAATTTCGCCAAACTTAATTACGCAGAATATCTCAGCATCTTAAAACGTGCATAGTGGAATAAATATAAAAATGATCTATCGGGCCACCATTACGTCCAAACGTATTTTGCAAAATAATTAGTTGATAATAAATTCCCTCAGTAGACGACAAACATACTCGCATACACTTTGCATCACTGAATAGAATGCACCCAAGCACATAATAACGAAATCTTCACATTTGCAGGACAGAAATTAGTTTCGACGTTTGAAATTTGCAAGATAATTTATTTATAACAGAGGAATCAAAATAACTAAACTACAGCTTTACATTAAAAATAAAAAGGAAATTTTGAAATTTAAAATACAGTAACAGCTCATAAGCAACAATTTTCACGTAAGCCAATTGGCCGGAGGTCAGAAATCATTAATACAATATAATCGACGGAAAGCGAGAGATTGCAAAACGACCTGAATAGTATAATTGACTGAAAAGAGCAAATGGATTGTCTTTAAACAAATAAGGGTTGGCATCAGATGCTAATTTCCTATATGCAGGCGGGTTCTAGAAAACGAAAGGCGATAGCTCCGATTGGATTGCGTAATTTCGCATCTTGTTTGAAGGGAATTGAGGCGAGAGATTACGAAATATTTGAAAAATTCGGAAATTTATAAACAACTTTCAATATTTTCAATTATAAAGTGGGAAAGATTCCCAGATGTCACAGAACCAAAAATTGTGAATGAACAATTTTGCAACAAGTAACAATTTGTAACAACTGCGAAATGTGCGCTACTTCTGCCGGGAACTCTCCCAAATTTTTCCCCAGGGTTGAACATTGCGAAATAACAATTTTGACAAGAGATGCAAATTGATTGCTTAATATCTAGTTTTATTGTTACTATAATGATAAATATATACTGGACTTTGAATTTTATTCAAATGGTTCCCTAGGAGTCCTCTATCGATTCAAGGAATACATTATTTTGCAATTTATAATAATTTTTCTTATCTATAAAACCTATACAAAATAGGACATTTGATAAAGTTAATGGGTTGTATGTGAACAATAATATTTAAATTAAAATGTGTATGAGAAATTAATTTCTCTAAAATTAGTGTTGTATTATCCCGTATAAACGTAATATCGTCAAAATGAATTGTGATAAAACTGGTAAAGAGTGTGCACTTAAATATTTATATCAATTAATTAACTTTCATGTTCAAAACTTGTTTCATTCTATATATTTTTCTCTGAAAATATTTACTTAATGATGTTAGCCCACATCCCCCTACGTTAAGATTGAGAGCGGTGGTTTGAGAGGCCCCACCAGCCACGCCTCGTCATGACAAAGTGCGATAACTGAATTTTGCCGTAAAGGGCTCTGATAAAATTTTATATCCATAACTGTACCTTTATAATTGTAGTTTTAGGAAGACGCCGAAAAAATTGAATTGTTTTCAATTTTCAAAAAATCAGGGTTTTTAACTAACATTAAACCTATACATTTCTCTTAAACGTCCTACAGACTCAAAATTTCATCAAAACAGATGGAGCCGTTTTTGAGAAAAAGGTTGTATAATCAAAAACTAAAAATTGCCTATATTTCAAGAAAAATTACGGAAAAATACTAACATTTTTGAAAATTTGTACATGACTTTATTTCAAAATCTATCTTTAAGAAACGAGTTTTATTAAGGGAAAGAAATCTTTGTCTTTAATATTTTAGTTGTAGGAAGACGCCAAATATTTTCTTGTTGGAATTTTTGCAATTTTCGAAAAATTAGAGCCTTCAACGGAAATGGGACCTGCGACATTCTCTTACACGTCCATTGCACTATCTAACAACAAAATTTAATCAAAAACGATGGAGCCATTTTTTGTAAATTTTGAAAATGTCCCAGGGGCTCACGTAAAGTATCTCCCAAAATTAAAATATTGATTTCAAATTCAAGAGACCGTGACATCAGGCAGATGGATTGGGGAAAATCAATTCTGGAGAAAATTAGTTGAACGGATTAGCCACTGGAGTTGTTTCCAGACGGGCGGGCAGACGGGCGTTTCGCCGTCAATCGATTTTTGGGATCCAGTTTTTGTGCCCAGAAATCATGGATTCAGACTACACCACTGTTAGAGGATTCTTTTCTAAATTTAGCATCTAGATTATCCACTTTTTCGTTACTAGGGCCCTGTAATAATTTTTTTCTGCCGAAAATTCGCTGTTTTTTGCACAAAATTTCAAAACTTTCTCTCTACCGCGGTAGCCGTAGCGAGGAAGTAAAAAGTAATAAAAACTTCTGAACGACAGGATTATGTAAAGACACACCGGCTATACATAACTCATACCATGGATTTTACATTTTACTGGTGTTGATGTCTTAACGGCAACATCATACATTTACAGGTGGCAGAACGACAACATCATACATTTACATCAGGCATTTACAGGTGGAATCTGAACGGCAACATCATTTTAGGATGAATCTTCAAACTTTTCTCATAAAAACACTGATTCTTGCAATACAATCGAATACGTACGTAGATGTCTCTAATATTGCGTTGTGTAACTTTTCAGGTAAATAGGTTTTCTGGGGTAGCTAGGCGCAAATCTTTTCGTTTTCCTTTCTTTTTAATTATGTTGAAAGAAAATCCCTCTAGTAATATATTAAAATCTCTTATTTTCCTTCCTCTTCTTCTAACTCACCACTGTCTGAACCCATTGTTGCATTCCATTCGGTGGCGACTGAACTGCTAAGGTGCATTTGCAATGGCTGCTGTTTGTTTCATTTCTTTATTAGGTGACGGTGACGGTGACGGTGATGCTCGCAGGTTGGGGGATTGAAAGTGGCGAAGGAGGTGGAGGTGGGCGGTGGAGTGATGGTGGTCAGAGATGTGATAGTGGTGGTAGTAGTTATGGTGGCAGGTCGGGAAGTGATGTTGTTACGAAAGGCGATGGAAGCACGAACAGCGATGGCGACAGTCGGGTTGCCAGCGGGGCGGGGAGTGATTTGGCTAGAGGAGATGAAGGCGGGGACGGTGGTGGTTGTGGGCTTTGGAGACGTTTTCAGGGACAGAGAGAGAAAGGCGAGTGAGGAATATTGGTGGGAGAGGAGATAGTGGAGGGAGGGATGGCGATGGTGGAAGGGAGGTTTGGCAGAGAAAGTAGTGGTTGTAGTTCTGTGATAGGGTAGGGCGAGGGAGGTAACAGGAACAGGAATAGTAGTAGCGTGTGGTGATAATGGCAATGCAGTGATGCTGGCAAGGCGGGGAAGTTGAGGTGGCGAGAGAGATGATGGTAGCAAAACGGAAGAGTAATGGTGGCAGGAAAGGATTTAGTTGTGCACCGTGATGAAGGAGGCAGGGACGGTGATGACGGCAGGTGTAGGAAATGAAGGTTGCGAGATATTTAATGGAAGAGGGGACAGTGATGGTGGTATGTGTTGATGGTGGTAGGGCGTTGAAGTGACGATTGCGATAGAGTTGGTCGTGGGCCGTAGTGATGGTGGCTGGAAAGGGCATAGTTGTGCCCCATGGTGAAGGTCGTAGGGGCGATGGTGTGGGCAAGTGGAGGGAGTGCTGGTTGTGAGATATGTCATGGAAGAGGGACAGTAATGGTGGCAGGATATTGACATGACGATGGCGAGAGGGAGTGGTTGGTGATAGCGTGGGTGGAGTGAAGGGTGTAGATATGATGCAGGAGGGTAGTTGATTCAATCTTGGCCACTGAACAACATCGAATGCAAAGACATAGAGCTTTAGGGAATTTCTACTCTTCTAGTTGCAATGTTTTCTTTTCTTTCGCAACAAAATATTTTTTTCTTTTCTTTGCCGCTGACGCCACTAGCACGAATGGGGCTCCAAAGCCAAATACCGCACATATTTCTTAAAGTAATAAATTGCACCACTGCTACTGCCACTGCTATTGAAATGTAGGAAAAGACAATTGGAAAAGGAAGTCACGGGTCTGTATCTTTTTTCTTAACATATTGAATAATATTGTAACGCAAATATCTATTGCACAGTGCCGACGAGGCAACAAACCTTGAAGGCAAGTAATATCCTGATATGTAGGAAGAAGGAAGCCCGTATCACTTCTGTCGCTAAACAGAGAAGCGCCGTTTCTCAAAATTCCCATTCCACTCATGAGTTTGCGAGTTTGTACACTCCGATTTAAACAGTGGCACCTCAAGGTTACGAACTGGACGGAGCTCCAATCAGGAGCTTTGTTACGGCTTAAACCTTTGATATTTGAGTACCTCATTGGATGACAACGTCTCCATCCCCCTCGAGTTCATGACCTTTAAAGTGCCACTCTGTTATATCCGAGTATAATAATGTGGAGTACACTCTTTGCTCTGAGTGCCAATACCTTGGAGATTTTCAGCCTTACAGCAGTCCCAGAGCCTTGAAGCAGAAAGGTTAAGATAGAGAGGATATGAAGTATGAGCGTGGAGGGCTGATAACCTGGCGAGTGTGCTAGGAGTGTATATGGTTTGTGGTTGGTGGACTGGTATCTGGCGAGAGCGCTAGGTGTGTGTTTGGTAAGGTCGTAGCCTGGCATTTGCGCAAGGTGGGTGGGATTTTAAAATTTCTTTTCTATACAGCAGATCATGCTTTTCAGGGAGTTGGATGTACATCATATTAACATTTTGGACTTTTATTCTAATTTTTGCTATTGTTATTTTAGCTCACTGTAACCTTTGCCTGATGGTGATTATACATGTAATTTAATTATAACGCATCTTATTATGACGGGATTTTTTCTTAAAAAGCTTTGAATATATTCAAGCTTTGATTTAGATTTTTTGTTCATTGACCTAAGTGTAAATGAATATGGTGATTGAAAATCGTCATAAGAGAAGCGAAAACACACTCTTATTCGTGAATTTGTGGATTTTCCAAGGTTGAAAATGGGTGTGCAAGTGTAGTTTAGAATAAAATGATTCAATTATTTTTGACAGGAATTCAGTGATTGGAGCAATTGACAATTCATGACGTATTTGGCTGTTGCTCATGGACCAAGGTGCTTTAATGATTATTCGTAAAAATTTGTTTTGAACGGTTAGTAATAATTTGATGTGACGCGGTGCGGAGTTGTGCCATACAGAGCAGACATATGTTAGTGTAGGAAGAATTATTGATTTAAATAATAATAAGACTATTTTTTGATACTGAGTTGTGAGTTATGGTTGATTAGGTTGTTAAGTTTACTCTTAGCATCATAAGCTTTATTTCATTGACTGAATAAATGGGCTTTCCATGTTAGTCTTTTATCTAATAGGGCTCCGATAAATTTTATTGGAGTTCGGGAAGGAAGCCATGGGAATTAGTATTTTCTATTTTTAATTCTGGAGGTGTAGAAGGTCTGCGAAGTGTTAATATTTTACATTGATACTTTTGCGGGTTGATACTTATTCTTCAGGCTTTTGTCCAATTTGTGCATTTTTCTATATCGGCTTGTAGGTAATCATGAGCTATGTTATTGCGTGTCATTGTTCACTGCGAAGAGGGCCGTGTCGTCCGCATACAAAGCGACCTCTGAGTCTATCAGAGGAGGGAAATCCGACATAAATATGGTGAAGAGTAAGGGGGATATACAGGGACTTGAGGTACCCCTTCTTTATTGAATGTAAAGGTGATACATCAGAGTATATTTTATCTTGGAAGAACATATCGGGAAAGTGATATTGCAAGTATTCTGGTATACCCAACTGTTAAATTTTATAATAATTTCCCGAGTGCCACAATCTGTCGAATGACTATGCAATATCCAAAAAAGCGCAAGCGTTTGCTTTATTTGATGAAAACTATATGCAATGAATTCAGCTAGTTTCAATAGCTCACGAGTTGTGGCGTATTTAGATCGGAATCCGAATCGAATTGCTACAATTGCATTCGTAGCGTGTAGGAATTCCACTAATCTATATAATATTAATCTTTCGATTACCTTTGACAGAGTTGGTGACAACTAATACGTCGGTAGTTTGCTAGATATTTTGTACATTCGCCTTGTTTACATAGTTGTTCTGGGAAATATTCAAGTCTTATGCCGAATTAAGAATTTCATTGGTGCGTGCACTGGTGGGCTAGTTACGTGGCGCGGACGCTGTTGCGTGGGTGGTGGTCTGGTTACCTGCGAGGCAGCTAGGTGTGTGCTTGGTGGGCTGGTTAACGGGTGATAGCGATAAGTGTGTGGGCTGGTACCCTGGAAAGGCGCTAGGTGTGTGGTTGATGGGGTGGTGGGCGGGCGGAAGGTTGATAACCTGCCAGGGCACTAGGTGTGCGGGGAGGAGGCTGGTAACCTAGCAAGGCTCTAGGGGCGTGGGCGGGGGCTGATAGCCCTGCGAGGGGGTTAGGTGCGTTGTTAGTTGCTGTCGAGGGCGGTGCGTGTGGGGGGTGGAGTGGTTACCTGCCGAGTGCGCTAGGGGCGCGTTGCAGGCTCTGGCTCACCCTGGCGCACGAACACCTGGCTGACGTCGAGGAGGATGTCGCAGCCCTCCACGATCATCCGCTCCACCGCCAGGTTCTTGCGCAGGTTCTCCGTCTCGCTCACCTGCGAAGCCGCACCTGCCGTCAGCCGCCTCCACGCGCCGCACGCGCATCGCATAAGCACGATTCACCCCTTCCATTAGCCTACATCACACATGCGTCTCGAAGCGCATACGCAAACAGCTGTCTTCCAAAAATGGAGAGAATAGCGACTTTTGCAAGGTCTAGCGTACAGCAGTCGATTACAACTTGCATCTTCTACGTAAGAGCAGATCCTACAAATGATGCGATGTTTGAACTGCGCAAGCGCCAAGATCGATAGTACAGTTGATTTGTTATAACGCTTCGCCGTGCAAAAGGTCCCTAGTCAATGTTCGTCTACTTCCCCACTTATTAGCTCCGTAAATAGTGTATATTATAGACGTAGTGGCGGTTTCCTTGGCTGGATGATAAGATCCGGCGGTGACCTACACATCCACCTGCAGAGTTTCCCCTTGCAAATACCTTCGTCAGCGGGGAATCGCAGCATCGGAATACGCTTTAAGCTACAGTCTACTTGCATAATCGCGGTGCATATAAGTGTGCGTGGGCGTGCAAGTGTAAGTTCAAGGGGAGGGGATAAGACAAGGGAAAGGAAAGACGGGTAGCGCGCGGTTCGTTCCCCGTTTGTTAGGGTACTGCTCCGGCATTGGCCTGGACTACCGATCAGAGCTAGAATTCTCCTCCAGACGTATGCTAAATCCGAGCTAGTTGTATATCTCAGATCGAAAACCCGTCCAATTCCGACCCGAACACGATTATCATGATTGGTCGAAAATTTGATATCCATAGCTATATTTATGTTGATACTCATCGGAACTCGACTCCTAGGACCTTCTGGTAAAAGTCAATGTAGTGACACTAAGCCATCTCCGCTGCAAAGGAAATCATGTTTTGTTGGGAAGGAATCAACGAGTAAATTTACATTCCAGAGGACGTTTTCATAAAATTATGTGGACACAAGTTTTTATATATTTTTCAATAATTTGGAAAGTTATTAAAGTATTACTTTGTGCCGTAATATTTAAGAGAATGCCCCAAACACATTAACACGTAACACTAATATAAGATAAAGTTTCTAGAAACTAAGAATCAGCGGAACTCCTTTCAAAGGATTCTTATAATTTCGCAATTATTATTCTCGCAGTAAATAACGATTCAAAGAGTGAATTTCAATTATAGCAGCACGTATGGTAGCAGTAAAGTTCAAAATTTGCCAGAGCTCCTTCCAACGACTGCAATATGTCGCCAAACAAACGCAATATGTGGCCTTAGAGCAAACATCACTCTTTGTGTCATCGCTGGAGCAGCTCTTAGGTTGCTCCTTGCAACCATTTTATCTTGCCGGATATCCTTAGTTGAGAATTGAAGAATTAATAATAATAATAATAGTAGAAGTGATAGTAATAATGCAATATTAATTAGTTAATTTGATAAAAAGTGCGTTAAATGTTTGTATTTTGCATAATCAAGATCGCACAAAAAGCAATAATTTTTGTCACCAAATATAAACACACGTTGAACAATATAAACCACTATGAATCGTGGGGAGCCAGTCGGAAGTTCAAAGATTGTCCCGTCTGGGGCGGTGCTTCACAGGAGGGAGATACTAAGTTGGGGAAAAATCGCTCCGTTGCCGTTCACAGTATTGTTTATCTACGATCGGTAAGGGCTGTGAAATCACGGAAGCTAAGCAACTCAGGATACCACGGATTCCTGGATGGGTGACCGTCTGGGACAACGGCGCCGAGCCCCTGACCGAAGGGATACAGGGGATTTTGACGCGTTCTGGAGGCTGCTCACGTGGTACGTAAATGAGATGTTTGTAATTCGCACCAAACGTCGCAAGTAGAAAGTGTACCTCGTCGTGCATCTGGCGTGACAGGTCCTCCAGCTGCTGGCGCGCGTTCTGGAGGCTGCGCCGCTCCACGTGGTCGTGCGGGGTGTGCGCCAGCAGCTCGTGCAGAGTGATGATGTAGCGCGGGATCTGTAAAAGCACAGGTCATTACACCAAACGGAATCCACAAGGCACATTTGCCCCAGTGTCCTTGTGTTTGTGCAGTGTTTAGATATAGCGCAGGATCTGCTACGAGTGCATGAAACCGACATTTCATTTAAGAGTCACATACGTCAAATTTCTCCTTGTATGCACGTTCGCATCATAGTTGCATTGGGAGGATTTTTAAGTTTGTTTACTACATTATCCTCCAAGTTGAAATACATTCATAGTCCTTTTTTCGATGACCATCCAAATATTGAAAGGGTGAAATCGGTCGGGAATAGGGTGTGAAAAAATTCTCAAACCCTATTCTGATGTATTCTGGTGGTTCTAATAAAGATAGTGCACCTGGTGCATGGGGCAGGCAATCTAGTTCCCTTCCTAGTGAGCGAAAAGAGCGCAACTGGTGCATGGGGTAGGTGAGGAAGGTCTCCAGGCTGCTGCCCTGGCAGGCCGGCTTCTACTCGCGGCGCCTAGTGAGTAAAAGAGTCCGCTTTGTGGTAGGAGGTTCTAATGAAGATAGTGCACCTGGTGCATGGGGTAGGTGAGGAAGGTCTCCAGGCTGCGGCCCTGGCAGGCCGGCTTCTACTCGCGGCGCCTAGTGAGTAAAAGAGTCCGCTTTGTGGTAGGAGGTTCTAATGAAGATAGTGCACCTGGTGCATGGGGTAGGTGAGGAAGGTCTCCAGGCTGCGGCCCTGGCAGGCCGGCTTGTTCTCGCGGCGCCTAGTGAGCAAAAGAGTCCGCTTTGTGGTAGGAGGTTCTAATGAAGATAGTGCACCTGGCGCATGGGGTAGGTGAGGAAGGTCTCCAGGCTGCGGCCCTGGCAGGCCGGCTTGTTCTCGCGGCGCCTAGTGAGCAAAAGAGTCCGCTTTGTGGTAGGAGGTTCTAATGAAGATAGTGCACCTGGTGCATGGGGTAGATGAGGAAGGTCTCCAGGCTGCGGCCCTGGCAGGCCGGCTTGTTCTCGCGGCGCCTAGTGAGTAAAAGAGTTCGCTTTGTGGTAGGAGGTTCTAATGAAGATAGTGCACCTGGTGCATGGGGTAGGTGAGGAAGGTCTCCAGGCTGCGGCCCTGGCAGGCCGGCTTCTACTCGCGGCGCCTAGTGAGTAAAAGAGTCCGCTTTGTGGTAGGAGGTTCTAATGAAGATAGTGCACCTGGTGCATGGGGTAGATGAGGAAGGTCTCCAGGCTGCGGCCCTGGCAGGCCGGCTTGTTCTCGCGGCGCCTAGTGAGTAAAAGAGTTCGCTTTGTGGTAGGAGGTTCTAATGAAGATAGTGCACCTGGTGCATGGGGTAGGTGAGGAAGGTCTCCAGGCTGCAGCCCGGCAGGCCGGCTTGTTCAACGCGGCGCCTAGTGAGTAAAAGAGTCCGCTTTGTGGTAGGAGGTTCTAATGAAGATAGTGCACCTGGTGCATGGGGTAGGTGAGGAAGGTCTCCAGGCTGCGGCCCTGGCAGGCCGGCTTGTTCTCGAGGCGCCTAGTGAGCAAAAGAGTCCGCTTTGTGGTAGGAGGTTCTAATGAAGATAGTGCACCTGGTGCATGGGGTAGGTGAGGAAGGTCTCCAGGCTGCGGCCCTGGCAGGCCGGCTTGTTCTCCAGGCGCGCCAGCAGCTGCGCGAAGGGCGCCGCCTGCTTGCACTCCGTCAGCACCTGCAGGCTGAAGTGGTGGTTGCGCACGTACTCCTGGTAGATGCTCAGCATCGGCAGCAGCATGTCGAACAGGTCGCCTGCAACCGCACATCCCTCTCTGTTAGTTATTACTGGGGGCGGATGTTAACGAAATATTATTTTCGTTCTTTTCATTAAAAAAATACCTTTAATATAGCCATTTATTTTATGTTGTGACAATAGGAATCTACCCATTTTTAAATGCATTTTTGTCGACTTTAAAAAACTAATAAATCGTTTTTGTTATATTTTGAGTCATTTCAAATCATTGTGTGCTGAATTCATCGATTTTTATGATTATAATGGTACTTGCTTCAATAATATTTACGTAATGCAACAAATGTTCTCCACGGAATTCCTGAGTAGCCTATTCGATTTATTTGCTCAGAAATTGTAGTGTCTGCAATTGTGAGTATTTAATCTAAGTTCCTGTGCGCCCATGAAAGCCATTGTTCATTCAGCCTATTTCGGGATAACTAATGGCAAAGATTTCCTGATAACAGTTCAAACCAAAAGTTTGCAAGTTGAGTTCACTTGAAAGAAATGAATAACCCTCGATTACATCCGTAACATATCCGACAATTTGACTTATTCATGTGAACTGGTTTTGATCAAATGTTGTTCATTTTATTTTGCTCTTAGGGTATTTTTATATTTTAAGAGCATTTTATTGATCTGTTTTGGCAATTTTTTAAGTCATCGGAATCCTCCCCCTAGTTATTACTTTCTCGTACGTATAATGCAGAGTAATATACATAGTACAGGAAAAGCGAATTCGAAATATCAACGGAAATGCCGGTTCTGTTGGGGGCCTGAACCCCCTCTCCCAATTTTTTTCAACACTTCCGTTCATCTGTCAACAACACTAGCGCCTAAACTATTTCTAAGGTGTTTTCCAAACTATTTGTTATCCTGACCTGACCGCACTCTAAGCCATGCGAGTTTGAAAATAGTTCTATAAATTTTGGAGGTACTGCACATGAAGCTCCTAGACATTTTTTAGATTTTCTCAAAAGTGGATCCAAATATTTTCTTTAAATTTTTGTGTAGGAATATAATAAAATACACTACTAAAGATGACAAAGATGACACAGGCTCAATTTCCAGAGTAATTCCTGAATATCCCGAAAATTCAAAAGTTTGAAAACTTCCAAGTTTTCGAAAACTTTAACAAAAACTTCTATTCACAAATATAGTAATGTATTAGAAACGCTATTAATGTAATGAATTTCTACATTGCGAGACACGTATAAAATATGGTATATTGTCATTTTTGAAAAATCTAAATATACATAGAAATTTCGTTTATTCCATGCTATTCTTTTTAATTAACATTATCTGTGCACAATTTTACAGACAAAATTTGGAGCGGTTTTTGAAAAAAAACTTGGTTTTACTATTGCCTATAATATATTCAAAATTACGAAAAAATTACAATTTTCAAAAACCTATTCATGAAATTAATTAAAGAACTAATTGTGCAGAACAAATGACATTTGAATAAAAAATATTTACCATTGAATGAGTACGAGTCTGTCCGAAAAAGTCCACTTTTCCCATTTTCGAAAATTGAGTGTTAAAAGTAACAATAGGATCTACGCCAAATTTATAAGTCGACTCCACTCTATTATTACACGAATTTCAACAACAAAATTAGAAGCAGTATTTGAAAAAAAATTGAAAATGAGCCTGAGGATACTGCTAAAGTGCAAAGAACTATTTAAAAGTCGTAGAAATTTGTGTGCCAGCAGATTAATAGGGAATATTCTTTTCGGGAAAATTCCTACCAATACATTAGGTCATAGGACCAACTAGTGTTGTTCACACTTCAGATGGACGGAGACGTTGAAACTACTAATGTATCAGCGTATACTTTCTCGCATTATTTCTCAATTTTGGAAAATTAAAAACGTTCAAAGAAAATGAGACATTCACCATTTTTAAGTGTCTGAAACAAAGTTTAAGAAAAAAATTGGATGTAGTTCTTGAGTAGAAATATAAATTGCTTTACGTTAAACAAAAATTACGTAAAACTTTCTTATTTGGAAACAAATGAATACAACCTTTTTTAAATATCTATTCACGTTATCGCACACTGCATAGGCAGCATAAAGTACTGTAATGCTTTTAAACCGGCAATCTTTGGACTGAAAAACTCTTGACGAAAAAGTGAATAAGTCTTATTCCCCCAGATAGTAAATTACGTCCTCTAACGAGTTGTGTAGTCAGAAACCACGTTTGTGGGGTCTTTGATACATAAAAATTGTTTTACAGCAAAATGTCTGTCCATTCGTCCGTCTGCCTGCCCGTATATACGCCTAGCGGATGTTTTTTTCATCAAAATTGATATAATGACTGATCGATCTGGCTGATGTTGCGGCCCCTTGAAATTGATTTCTTTATTTACATGAAATAGGGTAGGAGGTGTTGTGCCTTTGACATGTTGTATCTTTAACCACTCCTTGCGAGAGTACATATTACTGATAAATTATTTATCAGTTGGTATTCCCACCAGAGGTACTGTAAGTCTTATTTTTATTTGAAAAGTTTCACTAGTGTCGTGTATAAAAAAGAAATGTTTGCAACCGGCAAAGTTAGTATTTGGTCGAAATATTTTATGGCATAATTTGAATTATATTTATTCTATTTCGTAGTGCAAAACGCAAATGTGTTCAAGAGACATTGTAGGTTAAATATGCAGTTTTCTATTTGAAACAAATTAACCTCAAATTTAACATGCTTTATTTTGTGAAAAGTACGTTTATGTTGCAGCAGAATTTCGTATGTACGTTTGTCAAGTCAAAGGTACAATAGGAAATGCTGGTACAACAAAGGTACCACAAAAGTACAACGATCGAAAGGCTACTTCCCTTCAATATTCGTTTCAGAAATGCAGGATATCGAGATTATTCAGATCTATCAAGGAATATAAATTTATGGGAAAATCGTGTATCGGTTTAGACGCTGGCGTTAATCACAATCAGACAGTCAGACAACCACACACACGTTTTGCCCCCAACAAATTCAAAGACCCATGTGGATACTGTGAACGCAACGTGATAGAGGATTTCTTACTAAATATAGGAACATTTATCCACTTAGTATTTGTTACTATGACCTGATATTACTAGTTTGGGGTTCGAAAAATGCCGATTTTCGCCGTTGTATTACAAATATTTATCTTTACTACGTAGTAGTAAATCCATAGTAAGACGTGGTAGAATTCGGCATCACGGGAATTCAAAACGGTCTTTCCGTTGAAATGTTGAAATCGACTAGTCATAGTTCAATGTTCATGTTCATCGATTATTCAATTGAATGCTGTATTACTTACATTTCTCTGTACTACGTGTATTACTCGGTATAAACTTGTACTACGTACGTATATGAGAAAGTAAAATGTAATTTTCAGTAGTGAGTTCACTTATTCAAAACATATGCATAACGTCTTATTTAACATCATTAACACAAATAAACAAACGACAATATTTTAAACTCTAGATATTCTTCACTTGCATCAAGAATAATGAAAAGACATGGGTGAACTATTGCGCATCGTATACAACTTCAGTCAATGAGCTTCAGGCACCCCTTCTTGACTCATTATTAATGGGAAATTTCAATGCAGCCAGATACCAAAATTACCATTGTTACAAATCATTGAATCAGATATACGAAGAATTTCATTTAAATAATGTATCGTTTATACCATCATCGTGTTATTTGTGGTAGGTCACCGTTGAAAATTGTCACTTTATGCCACTTTCAAAATGTTTCTGAACACATCTTGTTGGCCATGCAGCATGGCGCCCAGCGTCTAGCCTGGCGTTTCAACCGACGAATCCGTGTTGTGCTCACGTGGTTCGTGACGTATCTGGTGCTGCGCAGAACTTGCAAAAATCTGTGCGCTTGAGCCAACGAGCTACATTAACTACATAGAGTGGCTGAGTGCCTTCATCTTTAGAGCAAATTAACGTCATGTTTTTTGCAGTCAAAGCAGCGCCCTCCGGAGTATTCTAGTATTCCGTTCTGCGCTGGTTATGGCTGGTGGGCGAGGGCCACGCATTATATAAATCCTGTGTTCTACGACCAAATATTAATCATTTAAAAACGAAACCACATATTGTAAGGAGAACGAACTGAGAAACTCTAAATACATGTTACTTCCTGCATAGGTTTTTGTCATAAGAATGGAAGCTGTTGAAATGTTATTGCAGTTAGCGTAACGCCTAAAAGTGAATGTTACTGCAATAAGAAGCAAACAAACAGATCACAAATAAGGCGGCAAACTCGAAAAAAGTGATATATTTGTTGTTTGAAGACTTCTATATTTATTGGCATTGTGAATATTATTATTCTAACCACTAATATAATTTAAATACATAAAAACAAAAAAACAACAATAGAGAAATAAGACCTGATACAAACAACACGTCGATTCAGTATGACAACAGATCTACACGCCACCCCCGGGCACCATTCACGTTCTTACGGCAAACAAAACATGCCAGCCTCTAGTTCTGCGAGCGTCGACCACGAGCGCGGACACGTAGGTCAGCCGCTCTACGCTAGCTCGTCGGCCCGAGCCGCTCCCCCACGTCTTTGCGTGAAGCGCTTCGCTGCGCGAAGTCGCACCCAGCACGAGCGTGGGCCAGCTCTCCATGCGCGACGTCAGCCCCTTCAGGAAGATCTGGTGCAGGAACAGCACCGTCTCGCTGTTGAGGAAGATGGAGTTGACGTCCTCGTGCGAGCAGGGCGGCTTCTTGGAGCTGGCGGCCATCTTGAAGGGCCGCAGGAAGCACGAGACCAGCACCTCTAGCTGCTCCATGTACTCCTCCTCCGCCTCCACCATGCGGAACACCAGGCTGGCCAACCGTACAAACGCATGAGCTCAAACGTCATTCGAGGAGGCTAACAGCAAAAATATTACAAATTTAACATTTTTAAAACTTAAGCCTTTTAAATTATTTGGACCTACCTGAACATAGTGGTATTGATTGCAAAATTTGACACACACGCACATACACACACACACACACACACACACACACACATATATATATGTGTGTGTGTGTGTGTGTGTGTGTGTGCGTGTGTGTGTGTGTGTGTGTGTGTGTGCGTGTGTGTGTGTGTGTGTGTGTGTTTGTAGTGTTAATCGAAGTACTCGAAAATCAGAGCAACGAGCATCGTCCTAGGCAGTGTTTCACATATTTGTTACATATCAGAGCGATTCTTAGCAGACCAAAAATAACTGTCTAAAGCTGGTGCTGAAAGTCAAAGTAGTGAGGTGGCAGCAAAATTGGACTTCAATGAATAAAACAATTTCAGTTATATTTTTATACTTTACTAAATAAATTGAATTTTAAAAAACTGAGAATATCTTTGTCAATAACCGTATTAAATTTTAAAATTGTAGGTGTGGTTGTTACATATTTCATGTTTAAATTCACGATTTATTTAAGGATAAGGAACTAATTTCAAAGTGATACTCAAAATACTTTAATTACTTGTACCGCCCCAGTCCGGAGAAGATGTAAGTTCCCACTAGCTCTCGACATGTGTGGTAATTAGGGTATGTGTGATAATTGGGAATATATAATACAGAAATATGTATTAAAACATAAGATATATGTATTCATCAATCAATTCTTTTTTATTAAAATACTTTTATCTTAGGGTATATTGTTCTGTTTCATAATATAAAGACAAAACATTATACTCTTTCTAATCCTATTATTTACAACGATTTCCGTAACTATAAGAAAAAATATTGGTTTCACATTTTCAGATGAAACATTTCCTATTATCTTGTAAGAAAGCCTTGTACTGACTAAAAGAGTGTTGAAGTAATTATATGAGTCGTCACTGCCAACAATATTATTTATTAAAATAGCAGCCTTCGATGGCTTAGCCATCATCATCAGTTTTCTGCTGTATGGAAGCCACAAAAACGACGAAATCACGTGTCGGCGCAGTCGACGCGTTTTTAAATTGCCAACATGGATTTCGAAAATAAAAATCTATGGAAACAGCTTCACTTGCCTGTGGTAAATTCTCACAATGCTTTACCACTGCCACATAAGGTTTAATCGAAAAGCGTCAGTGCCACATCATGATTTTACTTAAGATTTTCGGCCCAAAGAAATAATTTACAAATAACGACGGAGGTTCGCGTGTGACTATCGGGGGAAAGAGAAATGCCAACGGCGCTTCCTGAGGTGGGCGAATTGTTTCTGGTGAAGGGTATCAAGGTCAAGGCGGGCCACTGAGAGTTGCAATGTGGATGCGCGGTATCGCCTACAAAACGTCATTTCCACAAACATAACTTCGTCGTTTCTGCGAAACTCACGCTGAAAACCAACATACCAGAACCACGGATTGCGTCGTCGATATGCCCTTTTATTTAGAATAACGTCGGTATTTACGGACTGTTACGTCCAACGCGATGCAATAGCGGCATTTTAGAGAGGGGGCTACAGAACAAAATGTTTGACAAAGCTCAATTGTTTATGTGAGAGAATCCTCATCAAAAACAGGAAAATGAAAAATTAAATAAACAAACTACAAGAAAAAAATTAAAAAATCAGACACATGTAAAAGTATGGTCTTTCGTGTAAAATATGTAAATATATGAACTTTGGAGCAAAATATGTAAACATATGTACTAAAACATCAAAGTTTTTTGGCACTATGATATGAAGTAAACGTGAAAACTGCGTTGATTCGACGTGAGTGTTACTTTAGGAAAATATGTTATTATATAATTATCCGGTCCCTAGCGATAGCGTAGTGCATGTTGGTGAGTAAGGGGTGAGGATAGGAGAAGGATCGTGGATCAAGGAAAGATCGCGAGCGTTTGTTACGGCACTGCTGCAACATTCGCCTAGTGGTTATGGGACAAGCGATGGAAAACTCCCGATCTGAATCCGCCCCAGCTGCGCAGCGCGACGCGGGCGCTCACCTGTTGCGCTTGCGCATGCTCTCGGCGTGCGGGGACTTGATGTACTGCTCGACGATCTGCTTCCAGCGGCGGCGGCACAGCCAGCCGCGGAAGAAGCTCTGCACCTTCTTGATCTTGCGCAGCTCGAGGGAGTCGTGGGCGGAGGGGGCGAGCGCGCCCTGCAGCAGCGCCGCCCCCGCGCCCGCCCCCGCGCCCGCGCCGCCCGCCCCGCCCGCGACGCCCGCCCCGCCCGCGCCGCCCGCGCCGCCGCCGCCGCCCGCCGCCGCCGCCGCCGCGGCCGCCGACGCCGCTGCCGCCGCCGCCGCCCCGTAGCTTGCCACCGGCCGCCACTCCCGCTTCAGCGCGCATAGCTGCGGACACAGGGAGCGGGTGTGGAGCAGTTTGATGGGGTATGACATTGCAAGAGATAGTGATAAAACCATTTACGAATTAACTCTCTGTAAATAAACGCATATACAAAAAGAGTATTTACATATAAACTGCAGTTATATTGCCAGTGCCAGTGGCCAAGCAGTACTTGTGAGAGCAGACTCTTCATGTAGTACTCTCTCTAAATCACGTGCGTAGTCTACAACCCTACACAGACTTGTTTTACCAGGAGAATGTGTGATTGATTGATTGATTGATTAGTCATTCCGGGCGCATCAACTAAGGTCATTATTCCAGTAAGTATTAGTCTTTGCTCGTGAGGTGGCGGTGATCTGTCCCTGCTGGATGGACAGATATGGCGCCGAACTACGTCGGTTAGCGAGGTTTTTCCAGCCAGGTATCTCCCGCCAGCGGGGCACCGCTTCAGCCGGGACGTGCTCTAAACTCCGTGCACTGCATGTTAGTGTAAGTGTGTAAAGGGGGGAGATGGGACAAGACAGAGGAAGCAGAGATCGCGCGCGGTCCGTGGCCCGTTTGTTGGGGCCCTGCTGGGATCCGTGAGGTATTGATCCGAGAAACCAAGCAAAACTGTCGGGCAGAGCAGCCGGCCGGTCCAAGGGGTTTGTTACTCCCAAGTTTTGCACGCAAACGTTTTATCCGCACTCCGCGCGGGCGTGCAAGTACACCTTTGGGCTGGCTTCGGCGTACACCGCAACGCAGCACCCCGCCGGGACGCCTTCCTCATTAAGCCTGAGTAGGCCACTCTCCCAGCCCTCAGCCACTCGGTGTCCGGGCTGGCTCCGGTGCCGGATTAAGCGCCGCTACAAAACGCCGGGACGAATCCCTACTCAATTGACCACGAGTATCGGCACTGCCACGACGAAGCCAAGTGCTCAACTGGCGGCCGCCCAACCCGTCTCCTCACTGCATTCACCTTGACGCTATCGACGTGAGTATCGCCGGAATCTACAGCAACTTGACGGGAGATTCCTGTTCTCTGTTGGTGTTTAATGTGGGTTTGGGAACAAGTCCCGCGCTCAGACTCGCCCAAAGAGAAGCTGGGAGGGGCCCAAGTGGTGGGTAACCGGGCGAACACGGCAACACGGAACTTAGCACCAGCTCTTCTCTGCACCAACATTGGCGCTAACGACGTGAGTACGCCGAGAAACTAATGTCCAATTGGGGATTGACAGTTCCGAGTGGAAAAGAGCGACCTCGACAGGTTGCGTACCACTGGCACGTGTTCCCGGCACACGAAAATATGCATTTGAAATAAATAGTTATAAAAGTAACCAATTCATATTGTGCGAAGCAATATGAAGCACAATTGTTAATCACCAACTTATTTTAAGCGGACCATAGGGTTCGGGTGGACGTTTCCAGCCTCCACCAAGAACCTCAGAGCTCTCAAAAGTCGCCCCCCCCCCCACCCCCGCCCTGTGGGCACAGCGAGTGCCTTCGTTAACTGCTCTGAGCCTCAGTCCCGTGCGTTTGCTGCACGTTGAAATCTGAAATCTCTGTGAAGGCAGTCGCAACGCCCACCTGTGTCACCTATCCAGATATCTCCCCTATCGGTCTCTCTCGAAGCCCCTGAGTAGTCTTTCGATATGTTTGGTAATGTAGTGAATGGAAATAAGTGAAATGATTCCGGTTTTATTAGTGAATCATCACACGCATTTAGCATTTTCCCCAATGGGCCGAATCAGAACAGTTGAAAACGTAATAGAACGAAAACTTTCTCCCTTCTTCAAGATACAAGGTGACCGGAGAGGAGGCAGGTGCGATTGGGTGAAGTTTTAGAAGTGTGAATTTTCAAATTGATGTTAAGACGAGGGTAGTTTTTTTTATTGAGGTGTTTGGAAATGAGGTGTATTTTTTATTTGTTTATTTTATATATTTGCATCGGTACACGAATTGTAAGTATGATTTTTCTGCATTGCTAACAAAATAGCAACTCGCCATTACCTCTACTCTTGCCTCTACAAGCAAAAGGAGAGTTCAATAAAACGTGCGCATAGTGAGGCTATATTTACGTCCAAAAGCAAAACAAGGGACCATCTCAGCATTTGCTGAATGGATCAGGAAAACTGGACAAAAACCTGATCGAGATGGGGGATACCTGTAATTATCCTGCAGACAGCAGCCGAATTACGCCTAGCTTTGTAGCTAGTGCCGAAAAGCAGCCACCGACGGCACTTGAGATCTAGGACCTCCCCGTTAGGAAGAGTCTTATACGTGTAAACTATTTTGTAATGTGTTTCGTCTGAAGACGCCAGATGATTCATTGAAAATGCTTCCACTTCGATAAAGAAATACAGAAGAACCCTGGTAATTCGAACTAATTGGGGGTGTGGTCTGTTCGGACTCGGGAATATTCTGATTATCCGAAAAAAGGTATCGCACATTTATAAATACATCTTTAGAATTATCTGACAATGCAACGTAGCGTGCGATGTGCGAATTATAAAATCATTTCTTTACACTACAAACAAGCATTTTATTTATTTGTTTGTGTTATATCCATTGTGAATTTTGTTAGGATTATCAGAAATTTCAGATTAGCGAGGTTGTCCTGTTGTGGCACAGCTTCACCTCTCGATTTGCGAGGCGCGTGTCCGCCCCCCCCCCCCACACTCCGCGCCTCAGTGAACGCTCCCCCACCTCCCAGCCGCAGAAGGGGCCGGGCCGAAGGCAGCCCCTAGCCGCACGTTTTTAAAAAGGCGCAAACGATACTTGGGCACAATGGGTTCCAATATTTGAAAGTTTAATGTCCATGCTGGAGCGTAAAAGAAGATTTAGTGACGAAAGTTATGAGAGAATTTGTAACGAAAGTAGCGCAGTTCCCCCATCACTCCGATTGCCTCGCTCTGGGGTGCTACCATGTTGCATTTCTCAAAACAAGCAATACGGACCATAAGACTGCGATGTGTTTCACATCCCCTAGGTATGATGGATTGTTAGTGATTCTTGGAGCGTCAGCTGCTAAGGTCATTAGTTCCGTAAGTGTTGTGCATGTTTTTTCATCGGGAGGTAGCGGAGATCTTCTCCCGCTGGATGGCGATATCCCGCGCCGCCCTACCGTTTTCCCCAAACCAGGTGTCCACCATCAGCGTGCACCGCCCCAGCCGCAACAAGCTCCACGTTGCCAATTCGTCTCCCGACGTGTGTCGTAGTGATGGGCATAATTATTGTAAGGGGCGAGGATAGGACAAGGAAGGATTGCGCGTTGCCCGTAGCCCTTATGTTAGCCCTTATGTGCACTCTTCCGGCATCCACCTGGTTTTGATCGGAGAAACCACGGAAAACTACCGATCAGAGCAGCCGGCCGCTAGAATTCGCCTCCAGACAGCGGCTGAATTCGACCGAGCTGTCTAGCTAGCGTCGAACATCTTGCCACCGTGGCATCCCCTGGGTCTGTTGCTCAGAGGAGGAACACCGGCGTTTGTCACGCTCTATTGCCGATGGAAATGCAAAGCTGTGGAAGGGAGCCTTCCGCAACAGCCACAGAACAGAGTAAGTGGCCCCGCAGAAGACGCCGGCCGCAGCGCACGTGGAAGGTGGGGGACTGACGCTATCGGCCTCTTCAGCCTGTCCACTCAATCCCCGAAGACATGGGAAGTCAGTCGTTACACGAAAGAAACATTAGAGTGATAAATATGAACTACGTATCAGGGGAAAGCTGAAGGTTCATTTTTGGGCACTATGCGTTGTTTCCGATGATAAATGTGAACTGGGAATCAGGGGAGAGGTGGAGATACATTTTTGGACATTCGTGCGTTGTTTACATAATTTTCTAACGTGTCCCTTCTGAAAATCCCTGATATCCCAGCGTAGAGTGAACAATATTCTAATGAATTATACCGTACTCGAAAACAGGAAGGGAAGGGGATTGGGTGGGGGGGGGATCAGTCCTATCAGAGTTCGCTACAAGGGAAGAATGTTTAGCGGAAGCGATCTTCAGCCAATAGCAATGCGTACAACAGCATGGGTGTGCGGAGAGGAGTGGGAACTTCTGGGCGAAGGGATGAAGGTCTTAAATCGATCGAGAGCAAAAAGATGTGCGAAACGTTGAGACCCACGACAAGCGCCTGACGCGTTCAACGAACGTCGCTCGGAAGTTGCAAGTCGTGCAGACGCTTCGTAAGTTTCCAGTTTCGAGGTGCGGAGTCCCGAGTGACGTGAGGGGCAAACTCCGTCACGATCGAAAACGAAGTACGGAGATGTAGTTCCTGCAGCGACCGCCGCGCTCCCCTGAAGGAGAATTGGTCTTGAAACGCAAGCGCGACCCTACCACTCTTCCCTTTGCCGGTTTGAGACCGCGAGGGAAAGAATAATCAATACTTGTACCACCAAACTCACTGACAAATGAGAGTAACTGAGACATATTAGCTTTTGAAAGAAATTTTGCAGTGTTGGAAGGACAAAAAATGATATAGACTGAAATGGAATGTTGATTGCGTGTGATTCCGGGTGCGTACGCTACTAGGGTCATTAGTTCCGTAAGTGTAGAACATGCTTTGCTCGGGAAGTGGCTATGGTCTTCCCTCGCTGGATGACGAGATCCGGCGCCGACCTACCGACGGCTGGCGGGGTTTTCCTCAACCAGGTATCTCCCACCAGCGGGGCACCGCCTCTCCCGGAACAAGCTCTAAGCTCCCGACCGGTCTCCGGCATATGTAGTGGTGTGACGAAACTTTGTACTTATTCCCGAATGCATTTCGAATTACGTATTCCCACGTAAGTGTACCTTTGAATTGCAACCATATAGGGAAATTTACTATTATTGTTATTATTGTTATTATTATTATTATTATTATTATCATCCTCAATATTTTATAATTATATTATTATTATCAATATTTTATAATTATATTATTATTATTGTTATTATTATCAATATTTTATAATTATATTATTATTATTGTAGCTATAGTCAAAATCCACGTCAGGCGTTAAAGTTTCATGTTGCACTTGGAGTAAGACAGACTCTCGTGTTTCAAGCTATCAATCTAATTCTTCCATGACAACCTATCCTGCGCGTGTGTGCCGCTCTGTGTCGCGTGTGCACCGAGGGTCAGGAGAAGGGCCAAGTGCCGAAATGCGCGATGGCGCAGAATTGGTCCGCGCTCTCCGATGAGGGAGATCATGCGAGCGGGTGTCTTAAGCGCAGCTGAAGGGGCGGGGCTTCTAACGCAAACAAGGGGCAACCTACTAGTACGAGAACGGCTGTGCTATTTGATAGCACCACTAGTTAAATTATTAATTGATCGATGAATGTACAATAATACCGTTTTGCCGCAGTGCATACGACGACAAGTTGATCTACATCAAGTGAGCTGTTGCCAGTGATAAATAGCAACTATTTTCACAAGCCTTAGAAAATGGAGATTTTAGAACCAACGCAAAAAACAGTTGAAGATTGTATGTGGATAATTGTCTGACGAGTTTTAAATTCTTTAACCACTTCGGGATTTTCCTAACAAAGGAAACTGTCAACAATAGCACGTAGAGTTGCGAGAGATGTTGAATGTCCTAGCAGACATCCGAGGACCTCATGGGAGATGTAAGTGTAGGGGAAAAAGAAATTCGCGTTGGAGCTTGTCTGTGGAAATGATTGTTTTGTTTTTCTTCGGGCGCGCCAAACGCTAAGGTCATTAATCACAGAAGTCCTGCCCGTTAGCCCCAAACATTTTCCCCGAGAGTAGCGGTGTTCCTTCTCCTGCTAAATGATGAGCTCCGGCCTTCAGCGAGGAACCGCCGCAACACGAGCCTTCGACTGGTGTCCCGAACTGTATGGGGGTACAGAGCCTGCAAGTGTGAATGTGTATAGTAAGGAGTGAGGATAGGATAAGGCAGAGGAAGGAGACTGCGCGCGGTACACTGCCCGTATGCTAGAGAACTGCTCCGGAATTCGCCTGGTGTTGATCAGAGACTCCACGTAAAACTTCCCATCAGAGCAGCCGGCCAGGAGAATTCCCCTCGAGACAGCAGCCCTCAACCCAGCTGTCCAACAAGTGTCGAACAATACACTGCGACCATCGGAATGCGAACTCTAGCACATCCCTGCGAATCCTAGAACCTCCTAGCTGTGCAGTGCAGTGACATCGATTGACAAGCTGAGCCACCTGCACACGTCCTCTCCGGAATCAAAATACCTCAGATATACAACACACAAAGTAATAGAATATTTTGTGTACAAATACAAATGAGTGTGTGCTTATTATTTGAATGACCCGAACGAGTTTCCGAGAAGACGCCTTGGCCCGGGCGCTAGAGGGCCAAAATTAGCCCGAGCTGCTCTCCGGGAGAGGCGGCGCTGACGTCACAAGCCCCATCGATCGCCCGCGGCGGCGGCTGAAGGCTCACCTGTTGCCTTCGGAGCAGCCACCGCCGCGGCCGGCAACAGGCGACGGTCACGCGCCTCCGCCCCGTTCGCTTCAATGGCTGTGGGGTGGGGACAGCGCAGGGCGGTCACTGTGTAGTCGCTGACCGGGACGTTGTAGGGTTCCAGTCGTGGCGAAGGCCAATTTATACGCGCGTCGGTCACGCGCCTCCGCCCCATTCGACTCAATCGCTGTGGGGGTGGGGACAGCGCTGGGCGGTAACTGTGTAGTCGCTGACCGGGACGTTGTAGGGTTCCAGTCGTGGCGAAGGCAAATTTATACGCGCGTCGGTCACGCGCCTACGCCCCGTTCGTTTCAATCGCTGTGGGGTGGGGACAGCGCAGGGCGGTCACTGTGTAGTCGCTGACCGGGACGTTGTAGGGTTCCAGTCGTGGCGAAGGCCAATTTATACGCGCGTCGGTCACGCGCCTCCGCCCCGTTCGCTTCAATCGCTGTGGGGGTGGGGACAGCGCAGGGCGGTAACTGTGTAGTCGCTGACCGGGACGTTGTAGGGTTCCAGTCGTGGCGAAGGCCAATTTATACGCGCGTCGGTCACGCGCCTCCGCCCCGTTCGCTTCAATCGCTGTGGGGGTGGGGACAGCGCAGGGCGGTAACTGTGTAGTCGCTGACCGGGACGTTGTAGGGTTCCAGGCCTGGCGAAGGCAAATTTATACGCGCGTCGGTCACGCGCCTCCGCCCCATTCGCTTCAGTCGCTGGGGGGGGGGGGGTACACCGCAGGGTGGTAACTATGTAGTCGCTGACTAGGCGGATGTAGGGTTGCAGTCCTGTATTAGCGACTTTACACGAGCTTCGTTCACTTGCCTTCGCGCCATTCGCTTCAATTGTTGTTGTAGTTGTAAAAATTAGGAGCGGTTTTTGAGAAAAAATGTAATATTCCAGCCCACATTTCGCAAAAACTACTCAATTCTTCCAAAAATTGTACATGACCGTTTCTAAAGAGTTATTTTAGTATAAGTCTTCATCTGAACCATAAATCTCTATTTTGAAATTTGCATTTATAAAAATTCGTTTTGGAATTTTTGAAAAATGGGGGATATCACAGAATATGAGACCTGCACCATTCTCTTACTTGTTTTTTGCACTATTTAACAACAAAATTTAATAAAAAAGTTGGAGCATTTTTTTAATTTTTAAAATGTCTGAGGGGTTTTATGTAAAGTAACCGAAAATTAAAAGATCGGATTTCAAATCCCGGGTCCGCGACATCAGCCAGATCGATTCGGGAATATCAAGTTTGGAGAATAGCAGCTGAACGGTTTAGTCGCTAGCGTTGACCACAGATGGACGGTCAGACACGTTTTTCCGGCAATTGATTTCTTTTATGAAGAACCAACGAAACAAAGGAATACAGCTACATGACGAGTTAGAGAATTTTTTTCTAAATTTAGCAACAGGATTTATCCACTCTTTTGTGTCCAGGGCTTGGTAATAAGCTTTTTACTGGCGAAATTTTGGCGTTTTTTGGAGAATGAATACATAGTTTTTTCTTCTAATCAAGATTCGTAATTTCGATTCGTAAGGCGAGAAAGTAAAGAAATTACGTTGAGGGTATTATTCTAATTCAAAAGAATTCATAAAAATGGCATTTACATCCAATTATTCAGTGACTTATCACTCATCGTACGAAAATTTTAATGAAAAATTTGGATCTATTTTTTACAAAATCTTGTATTTAATATTGCCGGTAGATCACTCAAAATTGCGCGAAAGCTACTAATGTTTCCAAAAAGTTAGTCGTGCCCGTTCTTTTCAATTGGCCGTCGCTCTGTCAAAAAAAATGTAAAGAAAAAATGTGGTGCCGTTAAAAAAAATATTAAACCATTTTTCTTCGTGCAAACGTTTTGAAAAAATTACGTTATTTCAAAAAATTATATATGGAGTTATTGAAAGAGCTATTTTAAAAACATATTGCATTTAGAAAATAATGAGGCTTGTCAAAAGGTTCAGTTTGACTCATTTGTCACATTTCCTATATATCTACTTCCTCGGCAGTTTAAAAAGTCCATGAAATTTGTTAGTGTAGTATTGTGTGGTAATATAGTGCATGCAAGTGTAAGTGTATTTACAGGGTGCGGGTGGAACAAGTAAGAGGAAGGGAAGATAGCGTGCTGTCCATCTATTAGGGCAATGCTTCGGTCAGGTGCTTAAGTCGACCAACCTACATAGCGTCGGAAATTTCGCCCTTCTCAGGACTCGAACCCTAGGACCTCTACATGAGAGTCGCTACAGAGGGACTGGTGACTATGAGCTAAATTCAGCCATCTCACTCTCGAGCTACGCATGTGCGTCGCTAGTTGTGTGTTAAGCTCATGATGGAAAGATATGGTTGAGCTATTGCGCAGCCAATGAGCGTCACGCGCCATCTTCCGTCACCAAATTAGCGAGAATTTGAAATGCACCCAGGTACCCAAATAATAGAGATATATGAAGCTTTTTTTAAATATTGCTTCTTTTATTTCAACTACACATTCATCGTGTTATGTTTGGTTGGTCGCTGTTGAAATTTGTCACTTTATGCCAATTTCAAAATGTTTCTCAACACTTGTCTCTTGAGACAAGCAGCGTGGCTTCCGTTGTATAAAGGTTAGCACATCGGGCAGTTGTAGACAAGACTGCGAGTCCCAACCTGATCGAAGCTCTGGATTTGTAAGGGCAAAACATTCATTCGCACGAGGGCTTCCTTCAGATGGGAGGAAACGCCGGCTGCCCCATGTCCCCGCAGAGGTAGGCCTCGAAGAGGGGCGAAAGGCCTGAGACAGTGGAGGAGGTAACGTTATCCAGACCTGAGATCTCGGCGGCACTCACGAGGACGTTACCTCACGGAGGAGCAATCAGTAAGCGGCTCGCCGCCGACCTTTGGGTCGGATTGGGTGTGCGGTTTGTTAGCCGGCATTCTCTGTGCAGCTGGGAGGCGGACCTCAAACACATATAAACGTCCACACGGGAAGCATGTACCCCCTGCCAGGGTTGCCTGTTTTACACAATCATTTTTTCACAATTTTTCGCCGATTTTTCGCCGCAGAAAAGTACAGACCAGACTATGTAATGAAACATAAGCGTAATGAAATGTATGTATGTAATGTGTACGAAAAAATGATGCATGCCTTTTTTCGGTCCGGATTTCATCCAGTTTGACTACCGTGCTCCTGGCGGCACTTTCTCTGGTTCGTTATGCATGTGAAGCGATATGTTCATTTTGTAGTTGCGTGAGAGCGTTCTTATGTGTTGAATTGTAATGTGAAGTTGTTTTGTAGTGAGAAATAAATTATGTACTGTATTCTTATATTGTCGCGTCCGTGATCGGTCCTAACATAACCTAACTTACTTTGTTACCACAGATGCGATGTTCAAATGTTTGACTTCAGCGCTATATGCGACGTCCGGAGGAAGTATTTTCTTCATGATTACGTACAAAGACAGAAATGACCGTGTAAAACGCAGGAATCTCATCCAGTTTCGGCACCGAAACATACTGCTTAGAAACGAACGTCCTTTTTCCATCCACTTTCTGTACAAACAAGTGATGAAAAAAGGATGCAAAAATGACCGTGTAAAACAGGCTTAAGTTACGGCGGCACTCACGTCGATAGCTTTAACGTGCCGAAAGACCGGCGGTCGGGAGCATAGAGCTTGTCCCGGCTGGGGCGGTGCCTCACTGGTGGGAAATACCTGGTTGGAGAAAACCTTCTGGCTCACGGTAGGTCGGAAACGGATCTCGCCATCCAGCGGGGGAAAGACCACCCCATCCCCTTCCCATCCCACAACATCCCCATCCCACAACATGCACTATACTTACAGGACTAATGACCCCGTAATTGGCGCGCCTGAAGTCACTAGCAACAACGCACTCTCGCTTCGAGGGGGAGGCGGTGAGACGGGTCGGGGGCCCCTAGTCCCCTGGGCCTTAGACCGGGGGGCTCCCAGTGGGACAGCTTGTTACGTCGTCGCCACGGCCCGATACTGTGGGCAAATACGAGTAGGAGGGACTTGCTTCGCTTTGTCTCCGTCTCCGGCCTGAAAAGCCGGAAGCTCTGAGCTGGCAGGGCGGCCCGACCCAGGCTTTGTACGGGGACGTTTCCGAGAGGGATAACTGCGCTCCGGCGGGATCCGGATACCAGAAGCCCAAAGCGCACGTGTTGCCGCTGGGAGGGAGGGGAAAGGCGTAAATGCCTAGGTGTGCTCTCCGGGTATTTATCCTCGGTAGCAAATTAGAGAATAGTAAAGTAGTAGCCCACGCTGGGGTGACACTGAACCACGTTGCAGAGTTATTGCATATAAAAGATCCTCAAGCCTGAAAAAGCTGAGGAAAATCTCTGAGCTAAATTTAAATCGCCTGTTTCGTCACCGATTAATGCCTTATTTCTCCACTAGGTTGTGAAAGGAGCATAGCGAAACGTTCATGGTCAGACGGAAAAGCAGGTCTGATAGCCTGAGTCTCGCCACGTAAAACAAGGTATAATTAAAATCGATTGAATCGATTTAAATTGGATTTGGATTGATTGGAATGTTGTGGTCGCCTACCTCCGCCCGCAGCTTCTTGATCTCGGAGGCGAGCTCCTCGCACTGCTGCGTGTACTGCCACTTGGCCGTCTTCTCGCTCTCCACGATCTGCAGCAGGTGCAGGTGCTTCTGCTCCAGCTCCTCCTTCTGCAGCAGCAGCTTGTTGAAGCTGCAACACAACAGTCACACTTGGATTGAAACAGGAAGCCCTTCAGAGGTCACGACACTGTCATCCAATCGCGAGCTTCGTTGCGACTTAATTTTTTGGTATTGGAGCTCCCGATTGGATGTGTCTCGCTCTTTTTTCAGCCAATTGTCTTGAAACGGCTTACTGTTTTGATCTATATACATACAAATGGATTCTGGTATATACCAGAGCGATGAACTCCAACACCGTTTGACCGATCTACGAGAAAGTTGGCACATCTATGTGATTGTTTGTTGTTGTTGTTGTTTTGTGAAGAAGGTTATTATGCTGTTCATTTTGTTGTAGCTCTACTAGAGGGCATTGCAGTTCAAGATAGCGCCTCATTTTAACATTTTAATTTATATGTTCTTGCCAACTGAGCTCCACCTGGGCATCATTGTTGCTGGGCGTTGCCGTGTGACGCAGGACGATATGAAAGAGGATAGGACAGACGGCGAGAGAGAGAGAGAGAGGGAGAGAGAGAGACGAAGACAGAGAAAGAGACGGAGACAGGGAAAGACAGACAATGAGACAGAGAGACGGGGGACAGAGAGAAAGATGGGGCAGAGAGAGATACGAGGACGGAGAGAGGGACACAGAGAGGCGGGGACAGAGAGACAGAGAAAGCACCGGAGACAGAAAGGGACGAGGAGGGAGGCAAAGAGGGAGTGAGAGAGGAACAACGTGCGCCGGGTTCTGCTAGTCGATGTCTAAGCCGTTTTAGACGTTCGATTTTACGTTTCCGTATACATACGTATATACGAAGTATAGGGAATGTTATGTAATGCTGCGGAAAATCGGTTTCGTGATTTCAACGGAAATACACCTTTTGGGGCCTCTAAACACCCACAAGGTGGTTCTTTTCAAAACGGCCGTCTCTCCAAGAAATCCTTATGCAATGTTTCGCAGCTATTTTAAAGACAAATCGACGGGAATTCGTGCAAGCGGAACTTACGTAGGAAAGGATGTAGCACGTGTCTGTCCGCAACGGTCCATTTGTGGACCATTCTTGTGGAATATCCTAATGGCTGAACTCCTTGCTATTTTAAAAGAAGCAGGTGTCACGGCAATAGCTTATGCGGATGATTTAGCAATTGTTGTACCGAAAAATAATTGCAAGGATTTGGAAGAACGATCAGTTCAACCACTCCATATAATTTCTATGTCGTGCAAAACTGTAAAATTAGAATTGTCAATTGAAAAAAAAAACAGAATTTATTCTAATAGGGACCACTTTTTACAAAAGATTCCCTCCTCGCTTAAAAATAGATGGAAGATCCATTAAAGAAACCATTTTGCAAGATACCTGGGAACCTGGCTGAATCCAAACCTCACATTTCCTCCCCATGTCAAAACTACGTGTAAAACATCTTGTAACTTGTTTTACAACCTTAGAGGCGTAAGTCCACAGTTTATAATATATGCTTAAAATAATTTATAAGGGTGCGTTTCTGCCAATCATAGTTACGGAACAGCAGTGTGGGCACACAGAGCTGGACTTACAAGAATAAGTTATGTACTCAATAGTGCACAGCGCATCGCACTACTTACTATCACAGGCAGTTATAGGACAAGCTCAACCATGAGTCTTCAAATCCTAGTAGGTTTGTTTCCATTAGAACTGGAAGTGAGAAAACTCGCAGCAAGACGTGCTCTAAGAAACCAGGAAACTGGGAATTTTCTTTAGTCGCAGCTGAAGACGGGAGGGAAAAGAAGCTGATGCGTTTACTGAAGGAGTGGTAGCGGCGGTGGGACACAGGAAGGGCGACAAAGAAATTGTACCTAATGTTTCATTCTCTGTACACGCTAAATGGCTCAAACCATCGACAGAAACAATACAGTTCCTCTCACGCAACTAATGATACACATGTATTTACAATTTGTCTGATACACCTGACAGCCTGGCTAGCAGCTGTACAAATTGTTTTGACCTACATCAAGCTGTGTTGTGTATTAAGTTGTCAAAAGCGATCCTGGTGTCTAATCTTCATACTAAGGCTGCTACTAACCTATAGCCGCTAGAAGTCTACCAACAAGACATAGGCTTCCTTCTCGGTCCGTCCAGGACGCTTATCTCCTTTCGTTCACATTGGGCTCTGAGATGGCGGCGGAAGGCATGGCATCATTCAGGGTAGTTTATCAAGCGTGGTAAATTGTGTTTACTCTTATGTTCGCACATTGAGGTAAGGGAAAATGTTCAGAGTTTTGAATTGTATAATTAACATTCTTGCACTGCCTTTGCTAAGTGGTTTAAATACTCATGAGTAATAATGGCTGCAGTGTATTAACTGAAACTTGATTGAATTACTTAAGTTATACTGTTATTATTATCAAAGTATTTGTGTTGATGAGAAGTGTAAAAATGAATTGCACTGCGCACCATATAATAATGAACAAGAGAATATTAGTGTGTTTTTATATTCACAAATTTATACCTTATGAGTGAATTAAGCAAGTATTTGCTTTTGTGTGGCATTTTGAATTATTTGAAGGCTCAATTGAATTTATCCATGCAACACCTATCCTCATTAGAGGCTGCAGTGCAAGAACAGAAGCTTGGTTAAAGGGCTAAAAATGTACTGTTATAATCATCAATGTATTTAGTGTTAATAAGAAGTGCAAGAATGAATTACACAGTACATCATATTATAATTAACTAGAGAATATTTGTCATTCTTTTATATTCAGAACTTGACATCTTATAACTGATCTATAGCAAGTATTTTGTTTGTGTATGTGGCATTTTGAATACTTTTAATTTGAACGCTCATTTGCATTTATTCCTAGAACAATTACTTTCATTAGAAGAAAGGAACATTGCCTTGAATATTCATCAGTAATTTTGTTAATGTATTTATGGAAATGAACTTGTTTTGTTTCGTTTATTTCCTGGTAAGAGACGTTGTTTCCAAAGGTCCATTGCATTCAGAATGCATAATAATCACAACATAAGTAATGAAATTAAGCAGATGAATATAATTAACACCGGCCTCTCTACAACTAAATCATGAACATGTTCAGGCATTAGCATAAATGGTGTGTAATGTATTCTAGACAAAACTGTTGTTTCATCTGGGATCAATATGCATTGTCTGTGTCCACTTGCAGCTAGTGTTTCCCAATTTGTTGAATAATTACTTTTTGGATACTTTATTTTTTGTGCTTTGTTGTCATTGGTAGCTTGGTGAACTAAAACTGTCGAAAGATGTTTTCCAAAGGATAACTTTAGAACACTGTACAATCTGTTCGCAATGAAAATTGTAATTGAGGTGTCGGTAACATTCTTCATGTTTCATTCATATGTTAAATGTTTGTTCAAAAATGTGTTTGAGTATTTGATTACATACCATTCACTTTCCGGGGTTGAGAGCTCCTTGTATTTAGTATTTTTAGCATCGTATAAATGTTGAAGGTTGACTTAAATTTCCAGTCCACTGCCTAATAGTACCCCCCAACAGTTCCTAACTGACCACAGATTCTTTTCCGAGTATCTGAGCAGAAGAGGTCTACCAGATATCCCTGCGTGCCCATATGGAATGCCAGACGAAACTGTTACACATGTCTTAACTAAATGTGAGCTACATGCCGTGCATTGCCTGTCGTTCTGGCGTAGTTCAGGGATTCTACTTGATACAGCTAACTACGACCAACAAATTAAAGAGAAATACATTTTTTGGATATTTAGAACCACTACGTTTAAAAATTTGTATGTATATGTTGACTATTTGCAATATTCGAGGTATACAATACGATCTCAATTAGAGACTCGAAAGTACTCGATTATAACATTACTTGTCTGCCAGTCCTGGTATATGTCAACAATACTAGCGACTAAACCACGAGTAGATTTTTTTTTCCAAATTGGAAAGCCCCTGTCAATTTGGCCTGTGCCGTGGCTCTGCGATTTTGAAAATCATTCATTCGTTTTGGGGTACTTTACATGAAAACCCCAGAACATTTTCCACTACCTTATAAAGGACAGAGGTCCGATTTTCACGGTTAATTTGAATTTTCAATAATTTCACAAGTTAGATTTTTTCGGGGTCTTCCTACAACTACAAAATTAAAGAAAGATATTTTACCTTGAAATAAAATTTATTGTCTCTAATTCGCTCTTTTATTAAGGTCACATACTTTTTTTGAAAATTTTAATAGTTTTCACGCAATATTGAGTAAAATTTGTGCAATTTTGAAAATTACAAAAACAAGGTTTTTTCAAAACCCGTTCCAATTTTTTCTTTAAACGTTTGGTAGGTATTTCGTTTAATGTACTCTATAAGATGACAAACGCCATATTGTTCTGTACTTCTGTTTTTTAAATACTAAACCGTTTTTTGTCAAAAGTCCGCATTTTCAGAAACACTCAAACGCCATTTCCTCAAAAACTGCTCCAACATTTTTTTCATACTTGGCGAATGGATAGTGCTAATTGCACTCTTTAGTAGGAAGTAAAGTTCATTTCAGGGAATTTTTTTGTTTTTTCAAAAATTACACAAAGGTAATTTTTTTGAAAGGTCTCTTACTCCGGTAACATGCATATTTCCACCAATTTAATAGCACTATTGTACCTGTGAGTTAATGTGCTTCAAATGACGTTTTTTAAAAACTTTCTGTGAAAAAGTGCTTCAAATTTGAATCCTCATACCGAAAAAGTTGTTTTTTATCGAAATTTCCGTCCGTCTGCGCGTGTGTGAACACTACTAGCGCCTGAATCATGCGTAGGATTTTTTCCAAATTGAAGAAACCCGATTCGATCTGGTTCGAGTCAAATCTTTCAGGTTTTCAAAAATATTCTTTAAAACTTGGTAGTTTGCTTTGCCTCTTGTCATTTTCAAAATTTCCCCAGAAACGGCTCAACATTGTTTCTTTACATTTCTTGTAAGAATGGAGAAAATACGCTTATAAAGTTTGCATAGATCAGATTTTCAGGTTTAACTATGAATTTTCAAAAGTTTCATATATAGTTATCAAGCATCTTTTTACAACGAGGAAATTGAAGATAGAGATTTTTCTTTCAAATAAAATTTGTTTTCCATAGCAAGTTCATTAAAGTCACATAATTTTATATGAAAATTGTAATAGTTACCTTGCAATATTGGAAGAAATATGTGAATTTTAAAAAAATTACAAAAACAAGATTTTTTCAAAAACGCCTCCCACTTTTCTCTTTAAATTTTTGATAGGAATAGCTCTAAATGTACTCTATAAGATGATTTAATTTTGTTTGACTTGTTTATCACATTGTTAATATTTATATTAACAGCAATTTGTTAACCTTATTATACGAGGGTGGTCCCAGAAGTACCCGACCCAACAAAGAAAAAACAAAAATTTTGGAAAAATATTTCTTTATTTTTCAACATAATCTCCTTTGAGCTCTATACACTTTTCCCAGCGATGTTCAATAAGTTCGATACCCTCTTTATAATAAGAACTATCTTGCTCCTCAAAATAGCCATTAACTAACGATATCACTTCTTCATTGTGGGAAAATCTTTGACCACTGAGCCATTGTTTCAAGTTTGGGAACATAAAGTAATCAGAGGGAGCTAAATCTGGCGAATAGGGTGCATGGGGTAGGAATTCAAATTTTAATTCATTATTTTTGGCCATTGCAGTAACGGATTTGTGAGCTGGTGCATTGTCCTGATGAAACAACACTTTCTCCTTAGCCAAGTGTGGCCGTTTTTGCTTGATTTCTTCGCACAAACGTTGCAATAAGTTCGCATAATACTCGTCGTTGAGAGTTTTTCCTTTTTCAAGATAGTCATTGAAAATTATCCCCCGTGCATCCCAAAAAACCGACGCCATGACCTTGCCTGCAGATGGAACGGTCTTCGCCTTCTTTGGTGCGTGTTCTCCCTTTTCAGTACATTATTTTGATTGTTGTTTTCTCTCTGGGGTGAAGTGGTGGACTCATGTTTCATCCATGGTTATGAAACGGCGTAAAAATTCGGATTTGTTGCGGTGAAACTTCGCTAAACACTCAATTGAAACATCTTCACGACACTGTTTTTGCTCGAGTGTGAGCAAACGCGGCACCCATCTTGCACACAGCTTTCTCATGTCTAAATTTTCAGATATTATGCGATGTACCGCACTTTTCGAAATGCCTACTATGTCTGCTATCTCGTGTAGCGATACAGATTTCGTCATACGTTTTGAAACGAAATTCAGCGGACTAAAAATTTAAACAGACTCGGCCACCCTGAGTTCGACTGGGAAAATAAACAGATGGCCTCACGCGCGCAACCCCGCTTATCGGACAGCCGTTTGCGCCTCCGGCACATTAAGAAAGTCGTTACAAGGGTCGGCGTCGAAACATTTAACTGACAGAGGCACGTGTTCGCATGACCAGTTGCAGAAACTTCTAGAACGCTCTTGAAATCGACATCCAGGGACTTGCTTTTACTTTTTCGTGTCCGGTCTTTCAAATTTTTCCAGCCCAGAAGTGGGCCAGGTCTTCTGAAGGTGCATTCCCCCTCCAGAGGTCATCATCTGTGCAGTGAACAGGGCACAGTGGGCACTGTGTGAGGTGGTCGGTGTCCTGTGCCTCTCCGCAGTCACAGTAGATGTCGTCCTCCGCTAAGTAGCTCCACCTTGCAAGGTTGGTCTTCACAGAGGCCACTCCAGTTCTTATCCTATTCAGTGCCCTCCAGGATTTCCATGGCAGACTGGTTCCAGTAGTCTCAGGATCCCGGAGTGGGTACCAGTCTGGAGGTTGTGGCTGTGTGAACCTCATGAAACTTCTCCTGGATTTGAGTCGGCTGCGCGATGGCTCCAGCTGACCGTACATTACGTGCCTCTCATCGAAGGTCTGTTTGAACCTCTCCAAGTATTCGTGGTTTGCTCTTCTGATCTTAGGAGTGTTCATTCCTGCAGCCCTGTAGAGTTTGTCGATGGGAGTTGGTTTCATGCAACCAGTTGCAATGCGACACGTCTCATTAAGGGATGTATCAACCTTCTTTGTGTGGGCTGACCGACACCAGACAGGGCAGGCGTATTCCCCAACAGAGAAGCAGAGAGCCCTTCCTGATGTCAGGAGCACGCTGGGATTTGCTCCCCATTGGCTGCTGCATAGCTTCCTGATGATGTTGTTCCTGGAGTTGACTTTTGATGATGTATTCTGACAGTGCTGTTTGTATGTCAAAGTTCGGTCCAGGGTCACGCCAAGATATTTTGGTGAGTTGGTGTGTTCCAGGGCCTTGCCCTCCCAGGTGACGTTCAGTCTTCTCCTAGCCTCCCTAGATCTTAGATGGAAGGCGCATACCTGTGTTTTCCCTGGGTTTGGTTTGAGGTGACTCTCCTTGTAGTAGGTTGATATTTCCTCCAATGCATGAGTCAGTCCTTGTTCCACTCCTTCAAAAGAACGATCCTTGACCAATATAGCCAGATCATCGGCATACAAGAAGTGGAGAGCATTTGGCGTGATGGGCTGGTCATTTGTATACACATTGAAGAGCAGCGGTGCCAGAACGCTCCCTTGGGGTAGACCGTTCTTCTGAATTCTCCATCGGCTCTTTTTTCCATTCAAGCAGACATAGAATCGTCGGTTCTGAAGGAGGGTACGGATGGTACCTGTGAGGTGCTTGTCTCCCGTCATCTTGTACACCCTGGAGAGCAAGAGATTATGGTTGACCGTGTCGTATGCTGCTGTTAGGTCTATTAGAGGGGGACATAGAAGGAGCCTCCACGCGAGCAATAAGCACTTACCAAGTTATATACCAAAAGCTTTTTGCCGGCGTCCCCTGGAAACGTCACTTATATAGTGACGGCCAATCCTTCTACCACCGGACTTCCAAATGTACAACGGAGCATCAGGCCCATTTCTGACGATAGTAAGCTTTAATGCTGAAGGCTTATCTAGATCTAAAGAGGATATTTTAGCATTAATATGCAGTGAACAGAAAATAGATGTACTGTGCCTACAAGAAACACACAGGGACAAAGACAGTGCCCGACCTCGAATTCAGGGAATGACTCTAGTTGCTGAGATTCCACACAAAGCCTATGGCAGCGCTATGTTCACCAGAAGCGATATCACCATCACATCCACTGACACAAAACAAGACGACATAGAATTCATCACAGTAGAACTCAGCAACTGCACTGTGTCGTCCATCTACAAGCCACCCAGCAGGGACCTCTCTTTTGAACCAACAAACAACCTTCATGCTCAGAAGATCCAGTTTGTGGTTGGAGATTTCAACTGCCACTCCACCTCTTGGGGCTACGACAACACAGACCCAAATGGACACAAATTAGAAGAGTGGGCTGAGACGAACAATCTATCTCTACTGCACGACCATAAACTCCCATACTCCTTCAACAGCCGTGCCTGGAGACGTGGCTACAATCCAGACCTGTGTTTTGTCACAAGTAGAGTCTCAGCTGAGTGTGAAAGAGTTGTGTACGATCCCATCCCAAGGAGCCAGCATCGACCCATTGGTATCAAGGTTTACTCGGCTGTGAAGACACACGTTATACCTTATAGAAGGCGCTTCAACTTCAGAAAGGCCCACTGGAACGCTTTCGCCGAAGACCTAGACCAGGCTGTGGCAGAAATTCCACCAACCCCGCAGAACTATGATAGGTTTGTGCAGCGCCTGAGAGAGGTGTCATGCAAGCACATCCCACGAGGATGCAGACAACGATACATCCCTGGTGTAACCACAGAAATGAAGGATGCACTTGCAGAATATCAGCAATGCTATGAGGAGGACCCATTCAACGATGACACCATTGCACTCGGAGAGCAAATCATGCGGATGACAAGTGAAGCCAGACAAGCCAAGTGGATTGAGACCCTTGAGGGCATGGACATGACACATAGTAGCAAGATTGCATGGAACCTTCTGAAAAAACTCAGTGGTGACAAAGGAACAACTCCACACTTTGGTAAGGTAACAGCAAACCAAGTTGCACACCGGCTGCTCCTGAATGGAAAGACAGAGGGCCGAGCAAAGAAGTTCAAAATGGAGCAACAAGAACAGCCAGACCCCAAATTGCTGGAGGAACCTATCCAAATGGACGAGCTGGAGAAAGCAATAACCCAACTGAAGAATGGGAAGGCTGCGGGAGAGGATGACATCTGCACCGAACAAATCAAACAGTTTGGACCTGGGACTAAAAATTGGCTCCTAAACCTTTTTAATAGCTGCCTGTCATCGCTGTCCCTCCCGAAAGTCTGGAGGAAAGCAAAGGTCATCGCACTTCTGAAACCAGGTAAACCTGCAGACTCTGACTCCAGCTACCGGCCGATCTCACTCCTGTGCCATCTCTTCAAGCTCTATGAGCGTGTGATATTTCAGCGCATTGTGCAGTTCTTTGAGGGGAGGCTTATCCCACAGCAGGCAGGATTCCGGCCAGGTAAATCTTGTACAAGCCAGATATTGAACCTTACTGAGCAAATTGAGAATGGGTTTGAGGAGGGTGTCGTCACAGGCATGGCTCTAATAGACCTGACATCCAGGGAATCCCAGAGCGATAAATTCTTTCACGGACAACGCCTGCCTTATGCAAGCACGGCCGATTTTCTAGAAGGAATTAGAATAACCCTGTGCGCTCACAGTGACGCAAAGAGTTGAAACTTCCTTCACTACTCACGTCACGATTGGCTGAAATAACATGATGCGCCATTTCTTTTGGCCAATAGCGACGCGGCTATCATAGGAGCTTGAACACACGAGAAAATTGGGTGGGGGCAAAAGTTAACCTAATACAATTTCGACGGACAGAATATCAGAAGACGCAGGGCAGTCGGGGGAGAAACTTCTCTGGGGGGGATATTCTTCGGTCAGAGGCAAGTGCGCCTCTGTCGGACTTAGAAAATTTCAGAAGAGCTTGGGCATCAGACGGGGCCAGAAGGGAATTAGACGCAGGGCAGTCGGGAGAGAAACTTCTCCTGGGGAGTAATTGTTTCATCGGGGAGAGACCAGTGTGTCTCTGCAAGACTTAGAAAACTTCAGTGCGAGCCTGAGCTTTGGGGCTGATAACAATTGGGAGAGAATTTCTCTGGGGGGGGGTATTATTCGTCGGTTAGAGGCAAGTGTTCCTCCAAAAGACTTATTAAAAGGGGCAAGACGCAGCGAGTAGACTGCAGCAGGGAGAGAAAATTCTCTGGGGGGTGTTATTCGTTGAAGAGAGGCGAACGTATCTGAAGGATTTCAAGACTTTCCAAAATTGTATTTGAGAAGGACACATAGTTATTTACTCCGTGCCTGAGGTCGGGAGAAAATCCCGACGATCTTCAAGTTCTACCAGAATCTACCAGACAGCGCGGTCAGACTCCGTTGAGCGCCGCAGACGCCGTCGCTCCACTGGTGACGTCACGAGAGGGCCGCTCAGCTGTTGGAGAGGGGTGGCACCGCCACCGCTGCGTTCCTGCCAAGGCCGCAACCGCCCCCCTGGTCTCCGCCGGGTCCGTCCCGGCTGCATAAAAGAACCGTTCCCAAGGCAGTATAAACCCAGGGCATTCACCCCTGTCAGACTTATGTAACGCAGTGCCGCGCTATGGCACACTGATTTGTAATTTTTTTTATTATTACCATTGTAATGTTAAGGATAATTCTTTCTAGTTTTTAAGCTTTACTGTGATGTCTAACATCTAATTTTCTTTTCTTTCTAATTAATCTCTTCATATCTTTTTTTTTAATTTTTCAATTTACAAGTGTAACTTCCCTGGGGCATTTTAAATTATTTTTGCCCAGGAATAAAAGTGATTTTTACCAGTGATCAAAGTGTTTGTCTCGTACTGCCTTTGTGTCTTGTCAACAATTCCTTCCATCACCGACTGAGCTACAACCGGCGCCGCTTACCGGGCGTTCTCTCACGAGACGACCGGTAGTGTTACACTCGCGCACTTTCAGTCGACGATCACCCAGTACCGCTTTGTGGGTTTTCTCTACCATTTCTGGAATTGTCACCTCATTTGGTCGGCCACTGCGATGCTCGTCTTGGCAGCTCGTACGGCCTCGTTTAAACTCTGCTACCCAATATTTTACTGTAGTAAACGAAGGCGCAGACTCACCCAGAGTAGAATCTAGTTCAGTTTTTATACTGGTTGGGCTGAGGCCTTTCAAATGAAGGTATTGGATCACATAACGATGACCAATTTTCTCAATTTTTACAAATTCACTCACAACGTTCACTATTGATTGTTGCCAAACAAATACTAAACAACGTAACGTCTTCAAACTTGAAACATATGCTTTATAGATTGCCTACTTTCTAATACAGTGATATTTTTCGAAACACTACCACGATCTCTAGGTCAGGCCGGGTACTTCTGGGACCACCTCCGTATTTGAGTACATTTTCTTTAAATAATGTCAATTAATTCTTGTCGGAAACTCAAGCGATTTCTGTGAAAACTAGCTCAAAATCCCGCATTTTCAGAAATACTCAAACGTCATTTTCTCAAAAATGGCTCCAATTTTTTCTCCACTATTTTCGAGCGGATATTGCGTCTGATAATTGCACTCTTTAACATGACGTAGAGTTCGTTTCCAGTTGTTTTTTAATTACACGAATGCAATTTTTTGAAAGATTTCTCACGTCATTAATATGTACATTTAGAGCAATTTGTAAAAACTATTGCATTTGTGAGTTAATGTGCTTCAAATGACTTTTAATGAAGTTTTCCGAAAGCTCAAAAATTTTCTGCGAAAATAGCTTCAAATTTCGAATTGACTGTAGCACTTAAGCGCCATTTTCAAAGCGAATTTTTGACACACTTTTTGCAGGGCCCTGGTAAGGAAAAAGCGGATAACTCGAATTTCTAAATTTATAAAGGCAAATTACTCTAACAAGTGGAGTAGCCAGAATCCTTGCTTTGTGGATCTTTGATACCGAAAAATGGATTGACGGCAAAACGTCCGTCTGTGCGCAACCCAAGCGCATGAACCGTTCAGCCGATGTTCTCGAAAATTGATTTTTCTAAATCATTCCAGCTGATGTCGCGGACCCTGGAATTTGAAACCTAAATTTTGCTTTTGGGGGGTACTTTACATGAAGCACCATTTTCCAAAAAAAATGATTTAAATTTCTTGATTAAATTTTTTTGTTGAATAGTGCGAAAACGTTTAAAACAATGGTGCAGGTCTCATTTTTGTTGATGTGACCTTATTATTCGAAAATTGGGTAAAAAATTTTTAAAACTTCAAAATTGGAGGCAGAAATATTTGTCTCAGACAGTCTGTTGCACAATAGCAGTTCAAAAGAATAATTATAGTCATTAACGATTTTTTCAAAAAACGAGTAGTTTTTGCGTATTTTGCTATTGAAATTTCAAAACAAAATTCTGAAAATCGTCTCTGATTTTTTAAAAAAAATAGCCACATATGTAACGTGGACCGGTAAGTAATATGGAGCTAGTCTTATTTTCGGATATTATTCAATGTTTTCGAAAATTGCAAAAAAAACTTTTCAAAACTTAAAAATAGAAGATTGAGACTTTTCCTCAGGCGAAGTCTCTTGCACAAAATTAGCTCTTTAAATGTCATGTACAATTCTTTTGATAAAACGAGTAGTTTTTGCGTTATTTCTGGTTGAAATTTATGAAATATATACAGGTTTCACACGAACTACGGGCCACGTAAAACATTGAATGAATGTTATGAAAAATAACTCCCAAATAATATACAGGTGATTAATTTGAATATGTTTATTAATTAGCGTTTCTTTCAGGGCCTAGACACCATTCTAATTTCGAAAATTTATCTTGATGGATACGCACGCGGTTTTGCCGATTTTTATTTTAATTTTAAATATTTGCAAAATAAAAATGGGCTATTATATCACTTAATTTTTATTGATTGTTTATTTACTTGTTATTTATTTTTCGTATATTTTAATTAGTGACTATCATTGGATATATTTACTCAGTTACGTCACTTGAAAACATGTAATTGGATTCCATGGTCACCTCATTTGGACCCACTTGTAGTAATTTTGCTTAATATGGCATCTCTGTTCTGTACTTAAAAACTCCAGCTTTTCTGTGGCGTCAAAACGAAATATTTGGAGTTAATAATTAAGTTAGATATTACGAACGAATTGAAGCCAGTGACATTCGTTATGTTGTTTACGACCGAATTGTTTTCTAGTATTTATTTATTCTTGTATTTAAAGAATGTATTGCTGCAGGAGCAAGAAATTATTTATTAGATTCTACGTTTTTACGAATAGTTAAGTGATTAACATTAAAATTATATTTAAAAATGAATTGTTTGTATCTATGAGAAAATAAAACATAGGTATAAGATAATGAATTCGTTGTTTGAAATGCATTCATAATGGGATGTATTCAATGTCATTTATTTATGAATGTTCCATTTATTTATAAAATTATCTTTGCTTGTCTCTATGATGTGCTGGAAATAAAAAAAATAATAGTTTTCGTTCGTTTACTAATTCATTTCTTTTTTCTTTTTAAAAAATCTAACGAAATTGGCAACGACGATGAATGTTGAAATAATTGTATATATTGGAAACGCGCAATAGTGTTCCATAAAGAACGCCTTAAAGGAAGTTTAATAAAACGGAAAAACATTTCTATTTATGGCAATGATGACAATTTTTGCAGAATTGATAAGAAAATATGTGCCCATTGGCTGCGTCCACCGCCGCATCCGCGCTTTGTTGCCAGCGCTCATTGACTGAGAAGTGGTGATATAGGCAGAAATGAAATATAATATTATTACTTAGTCGTAACGAAGGGGCGAGAAAGTATTTGCTGATTTAGCACCACTAATTGGGGGTGTGGTCTGTTCGGATTATCAGGAAAAATTTCGCGAACCTATACAAATACGTCTATAGGATTACCAGACACAATGGGTAGTAGCGAGAGATGTGAGACAATGGCAACGCAGAGTAGCTATAAGAGGAAATGGCAACGGAATGCAGTACGTATATAATAGATCGCATACGGTTGTCTTCGCTACATTGTTTAGAAAAATGGAAGTACAATTTGTCTCTCTGTATTCGGGTATTCGACGTACAGTATTCAGAATTGCGTTGACTCACTGTCTTCATGCTTCATCGTTCATAAATTAAATTAATAAAAATCATGTTTTTTGTTTATTTTTCCCCCATCCCAAAATTTTTTCGAATTATTAAAAATTTGGGATCAGACGGGTTCTACTATAACGCAAAATTCTTAGAAATGTTTATCATGTGATTACTTAAAAACCACGGGGGATGGAATACTTCTGGAAAAAGGCGTGCAATAAAATCAGTAAGGAACGCCCATTATTTCTCTTTTAACAACAAAGTACTTAAACTTTGTTGACCATTGCTACCTCATCTCATTTCCCGGTGCTAAACCACATCGCACTGAACTGCGTCTGAAAAGCATCAGTGAGCGGGGTGGAGTCTCGCTAGCAAAACTCGACCGGGCGAGAAACTCGAAGGCGGAGCCCGTGAAATTGAGACGCACGGCCTGGAGATAGAAGATGGGGACGGGCGAGCGGTGCGGGGCGCCGTGGGAACACTGAAGTGTGATGTAAGAAGCTGAAAATACTGTCGTGAAGGAGAAGATAATTTTATGATTCCAATTTAAAATGAAAATTACTTAACACAGGAAGAAATTAATAAATAGATAAATGAAATATATAAGTAAATGGTATACATATTTATTTCTCTATTTAATTTAATGAGTTAATAATCTATTTATTTTATTTATTTACGTCAAAAACAGTTAGAAAACTGTGTGTGACGTGCTATGGGGAGAAGTTTTAATTAAGGATTAATTTGAAGTTACATTTATGTCCAGAAGCAAAACAAGGGACCATCTCAGCATTTGCTCGATGATCAGGGAAACTGGACGAAAACCTGATCGAGATGGGGGTCATTGACCCAGAAGCTGAAGTACAATATTCGTTACTGGTTCTTTACAATTATACACTCCAAATGATATATAATACAGTAAATTCAATTGTTAAAATTAATATTACTTTGCTTTTGGATGCTCGGTATTGACTATAATTGTATAGAAACAGTTGTGCAGCAGAAAAGATTTTACTTGGGACTTAAACTTTTGTATCGAATTTAATCGTTTAATATCATCTGGCAAGGTGTTGTAAAATAATGTACATGTATTATATGTGAATGTTTTGTAGTGAGCTGTTGATACTTTTACGTGATAAATATGATTACTACGTCGAGTGTTGCAGTTATAGACAACGGCGTTTGCTGAAAATATATTCCCACCCTTAAGTAAGTCATTTTTGACAAAAACCACTGATTCGTATATGAAGAGACGAGGTAATGATAAAATACCTAGATTAATAAAGAGAGGCTTACCAGAATCACGTGCGTGGGATTAGTAGAATTATTTTTTGTAATCTAAAAGTCCGGGAGCTATAAGATGTGTTTCCCCAGACTATAATGCCATATCTCAGGCGGGAATAAGCATTCGCGCAATATACACAACGAGCAGAGGGTAGGTTGACTGAATTTGAAAGAATTTTCCAATAAATGGTGTCCAATTGAAACTTTTTGATTTCTGTCGCTAAGAAAATCCCTTATCCATTCTATTTCACGCCTGTCAATTTTAGCTTCGATGAGTTTCAGTATCAGTAGATTATGCGTCACTGCATCAAACGCTTTAGTAAATCAATAACAATTTCGTCCACTCTTCCCCCCTAAATCCATTACTTCAGACAAAACAGACGAGTAAATCTTTCACGCGAAAAGCCATTTCTAAAGCTATGCTGTAGATTATGGAGGTTTATTCATAAACCATTCTGTCTGATCCAAATTATTTCTAATCGAATTGGATACTAATTTTTCAAAAAAAATTACGAACTACTGACGTCACACTAACTGATCTGTAATTTTCCACTTCTCATTTTTGTCAACTTTTGAAAATTGCCACTATTAAAGCAGATTTGCAATCATCCGGTACACTTTTATTGTTGATCGATGTATCGAAAAGTGTGATCAAATGTGGAATTATTGTCTTCCCTGCTATCTGCAACATATCGGTCGTAATACCATTCGGTCTGTAAGACTTACTGTTTTTAATTTTATTCAAATATGTACGAATTTCCGTTTGGTCAGTTTTGAGTACGTTGTTGTGCCCTATATTAATTTGGTTTGCTGTTTATTTGTATACAGAACAGAAATAATTATTAAATACATTGGTTTTGTCTTCATCTACAATATCTTCACCATCTTATAGAAGGTGTGTCTCTTGTTTACCTCGTCGGTGGCGTACATAGTTTGGAATCTTTGCCCAACTGCTTTTGTTATCATCCAAAAGTAGCTTAAGATACGATTCTTGCGCGGTTTTCTTTTAATTTTCTTTCTTTAATAATTTGTTGGAATTTCTGTAAATGTTCCTCGCCGAGATGCCTGTCATTTTACACTTTTCTCATTTCCTTTTCAATTTTTCGATTTTCCGTGTTACAATATGCTGGCACTAAATTATTTTTATGTACTTAAAGGGAACGAAACTTCGTCAATGATTTCTTTGAATTTATTCCATATGTCTTTCAAACCGCCTCCTAACTTTTCGAAATCCGCGTGCTTCAGTTTTAGAAAATGTTGCAGTCCGTTTGTGTCAGCGTTTCGATATTGCCGTACTCTATTACCGATTATACCACTTCCCTGCAAATAGCATTTATTTCAAGAACTACGGCGTTATGGTCACTTATTACCTGAATAACATTGCAACAGTATAACATGTCTATCTGTCTAATAAGAAAAATATCTGACAGAATTTTGACGTGTTAGCTTGTCATCATCTTGCGTCATTCCTGCATTCCAAACTAGATTATTTATTATTAACTGTATTTGTCTTTCGTATACATCACCGAACCTATTAATATCGCTTAGATTTAAGTCGACACCAATAATAATCGGATTACTGGTTCTATTGGAATTCGCGGATATTCTCAAGAAGGGAATAATTACTATTTGGTAGCTTATAATATGCAATAAGATCTATTGTCTGAGAGTTGCTATGCTTATATCTACTCTTACAATTTCATGCTCAATACCTTTCCATGTCAAGTTCGTGTTTATAGATGATTCAACTAAAATATTATGTTTCAAGATAAGTTAATTCATGATTATGACATTGGTAATATTTTATGTAAAAATGTATTCAGTATCATTAATTTGTTTAAATTGTATACATGATGATAAGAGGTTGATTCCTCTATTTAATATTTTTCTTCGATTTATTAATATTTCATGTAATTAATTATACTCTGCCTTTCCGTTTACCCTGCCTTTAACCTACATATCTCCATAATTATTATAAAATCATTGTACATTGATATTCCATCTTTATTTTGTGTAAGCTTTGTAAACGCTTGTAAAATAATTTATTCGCATGTGATTGCAAGAGTTTGTGCAATTGCTGGTAGATGTCGCTAGCGGCGTTAGCTATAGACGACTACTTATAGGCTGTCTTAGCACTCTTGATGATTTTTACGTACTAATGTAGTACCTATATTCGCTACCAGCCGCGCTCCTGTCAATCTGAGTTTCTGGTAATTCCCGTTTTACAGTCAGTGCTCAGTCAAAATTATCCGGGCGCAGTAATGTTATGTTGTAAAGTTATTTAAGTGCGTAACTTTTTTTGCGAAATTGCTTGTGCTAAAACTTTTGTCTAGTGTAATTGCTTGCCAATTCGAACCCAGCATTTCTGGCCGTTATGATTGTTGATCTTTTATGTAGTTTCGATTCTTGCAGCTTGGTATAGAGACTGACATGGTGTCGATTTTATATGTTACAATCATTGCAGATAACCACCTGTGTACTCAATTTTTGAAGAAGTTTATTTTTTAATGTGTATATGATGTCGCTCATTTTATTTATGCCTATTGATGATGAATATGCCTTCTGATTTAATTGTTCCCTCCATAGCTCTATTTTGAAGGCTGCTGCTGATTTTGCAGATAGCCTTGATTTGCTGTGTGATTCACATTTGTTATGGAATTGTTGCAGCTGATTGTGTGCTCGCAGTTTCTGTGAGCCAAAGAAGGTACGAGCTAATTTTTGTTGAGGTGTAATATGGTGAGGAAGCCCGTACCGCCGAAAGCGGTGGTTTCTAAACTCACCTGTTCGGTCGCGTAGGCAGATGAGCGCTTCGCAAGGTTGTCTGGGCGAAGGGATGAACTCTGCACCGTAAGAGTGTTGCGAACTCATTTCCGCCAGGTATTGCAGTGTCGTCGACTTCATGTAGTATAGCGAGCCCCATTCGCCGCAAATTCACTAACTTGACTTTCGATTTTGATCCCAGTATTATTATGAAGTTTCAATAACTATATTCCTGACTGACTCGAGACTCGAAAGCAATGAAAGCTTTGTCAATATTGGATCTTCAATACATACACTAACAATTATTTATTTATAACTCTGTGATATTTTATGGCCAAATTCTTGTAACAATGAATTTGCAGTGTAAGTTAGAAGGAAGGTACAGTTCTAAATATTTTTGTTGTAATGAAATAATTGATGTACATTTTGTTTCGAATTATGCTAATTTTAAATTAAATAAATATACTGAAGAGCTAAAAAAAGTGGTACACCTCGTTTAGGGCCTCCGCGGGCACACAAGTGCCGGAACACGTCTGGCATGGACTCGACTAATATCTGAAGCAGTGCTGGAGGTAATTGACACCATGAACCCTACAGGGCTGTTCATAACTCGTGAGAGTGGGTAAAGAAATTTTCTGAACAGCACTTTGCAAGGCATCTCAGATATGCTCAATAATGTTCAATTCTGTTTTTTTGGTGACCAGTGGAAGTATTTAAATTCAGAAGAGTCTTCCTGGTGCCACTCTGTAGCAATTCTGGACGCGTGGGCTGTCGAATTGTCCTGTTGGAATTGTCCAAGTTGGTAGGGTTGCACAATGGATTTGATTGGGGGCAGGTGATCAGACAGAACGTTTACGTACGTGTCACCTGTCGTAACGTATCAGGGGCCATGTCACTCCAACTGCATATACTCTATACCATCACAGAGCCTCCATCAGCCTCATCGTTCCCTGTTGACATGCTGGGATACACTAGGTTGTCGCCATGCTCGTACACGTCCATCCGCTCAAAACAATGTGAAACAAGGCTCGTCAGACCAGGCAACGTGTTTCCAGTCATCAACAATACATTGTCCGTGTTGACGGGCGCAGGCGAAGCGTAAACCTTTGGGTCGTGCAGTCATCAAGGGTACTCAAATGGGCCTTCGGTTCCGAAACCCCATATATGTCTTGTTGAATGGTTCGCACGCTGACACTTGTTGATGGCCCAGCATTCAAATCTGCAGCAATTTGCGGAAGGGTTGCACTTCTGCAACGTGTGATGATTCTCCTCAGTCGTTGTCGGTCCCGTTCTTGCACGATCTTTTAGCAGCCGCAGCGATGCCGGAGGTTTGATGTTTCAACGGATGCCCGATATCCACGGTACACACGTGAAATGGTCGTACAGGAAAATCCAAATTTCATCGCGACCTCGGAGATGCTATGCCACATCTCTCCTGCACCGACTCTGACACGTTCAAACTCACTTAAATCGTGATAACCTGCCATTCTAGCAGCAATAACCGATCTACCAACTGTACCAAACTTTGGTTGTCTTATTTCAACCGATTTTCTTCAAAATTGATAGTCCCAGATTTTTGTGAACAAACTCGCGACTTAAGAAAATTCAAGGGAGTATTTTGATTTTGAGGCTGAGGTGTAGTATATGGTACAACCTATGGAAGTCGTTTAAACCGGCACTTCGCGTCGGTCCGGCGAAGGGGAAATCCACGGTGGAGGGGACGAGGGGTGTTTAGGGGATTATGAGGGGAATCTTTCGGTGGGGAGGGGTGGTGAGCAATTTGCGTAACTTAGTACGTATATATAAAATGCAAAGCGGGGCGGTTGAAGTACATTGTAAAAATGTACACTTCTGAAGTAATTTTAATGGTTCGTAATTGGTCACGAACGTGACGTCAAAAGTTAGAGGTGGGGGAAATTTCACCCTAATATCTTGTCGAAACTTCATTACGAAATTGTGTGTTGTGGCATGTAAATCATGTTTTCGTCTACGTGATTTTCTGTGGGGGTAGCTGTGGAAGTGATTGGCTACGTTGCTGTCGTACAGTTAAGTTTCTTGTGTTCTTCAGATTCCTTGTGATTTGTGTTTTTGAGTGTCGAGAGTGTGCTGCGATGGAGAGAATAAATGTGGGTGTTTTGCGCATTGCGCCAAAGGAGCTGTTTGGCTGCCAATTGAATGGGCGCAAGAACGTAGTTTGATTGCTGCAGGGTTTAAGTGTGCTGTGTGTAAGTGACCTGTAAGGTTGGCCAAGCGAAAGTTGTGATAGTTGCGAGTGGAAGTGTAGCTAGAAAGGGGCCACTCCTCATGTTCGTAAGTGTTCTGTGCGGAAGGGGCCGTGGGTTGCGGAAGCAAGTTGAGTATAATTCAGGTATTAGAAATGACCTATTTTGTGGTTATAAAGCCGTCAGTCAAACCGCAATAAAAATCTGTTATCGGTAAGTTTCATACATTTCTGTCAGAGCGCTTAGCGTAATTTGAAGGAGGGGTAGAGGAGAACCCTCCTCCCCCTCCACCCCTCCTCACCCGTCGCCCTCCTCTTCCTTCTCCCCTGCCCTCCTCACCTAAACGCTTCTCTAAGGGTGTACTGTGTATCCTACTTTAACCAATTTTGAGGGCACTTTACATGAAGCCTCAAAAACATTTTTAATGTTTTCTCAAAGATGAATCCAATTTTTTTATCAAACTTTGTGCGCAAAGGACGCTTAAAAGAATGGTGCATGTGTTATGTTCCTTGAAACCCACATTTTTTGACAATTGTGATTTTGTAACAGTTGTGATTTTTTGGACTTCTTTTTACAACTATAACATTGAAGATAGTTTTTTTTCTTTAATGCAATCTGTTTTCTGAAGATCGGATAGGAGAATGGAAGGCGTGTGTTTTATTTTTGTTGAATTCTGAAATTGCAAAAATTGCCAATTTAGAAATAATGCGAGAAAGTGTATGCAGTTGGAGCACTACTAGTTTTTAATCTGCGATGAAATAATCCCTTTAGAGTCCACCCCTGGGAGTGACGACCTTGGGGCACCGTCGCAAAGTTAAACAAAATATATTTGGAACTGTTTCTTCCTCATATGCCCACAAAAGGCATTCGTTTTTCAAGAATCGTGTTTGCGTGTAAAGGAACAGCAGGATTGATTTTGCTGCCCCAACGCGAAGCGAAGACGCTCACCTGGCCTCGCGGATCGCCTCGATCCACGCCTTGCAGTCCGACTCGGTGGCCGCGCGCAACTCGTACTGTCGCTGGTGCTCGCGCCGGTACGAGATGGCGAAGCAGTGCTGCAACACACGACAGTACGCCCTTCACTCTCTCGTCTTACTACTCTAGGTAGTAAAGAGAAAGAGCACTGAGGTGACAAACGCCATGGGATATGCAAATACACAGAAGACAGTAGCATAACGTAAAAGAAGGAGCAAAAGGACAGTGCATTGGCAGAGCTTTCATTTGTACTCGAGTGATTCATATGAAAAAGTGACGTGATTATGTCCGCAAGAAAGGATTTATCAGGCTTAGAACGTGGAATGGTAAATGGAGCTAAGCGCATGGGACATTTTATTTTGGAAATGTTTAGGGAATTCAAGATTCCAAAATCCATAGTTTTAAGAGTAAGCCGATAAATCTCACTCCATGCATAACCTCTCACCACGGAAAAGGCAGTAGCCGACGACCTTCACTTAATGACCGAGAACAGCGGCGTTTGCACAGAGTTGTCAGTGCTGACAGACACGCACCGCTGCGTAATATACTGGCAGAAGTCAGTGTGGGACGTACTATGACGTATTCACTAGGGCAGTGCAGCGAAATTTGTCTTAAATGATCTGTGGCAGTTGAATACTGATTCGAAGGCCTCGCTTGCAACGCCTCTCTTGGGCTCGGGGCCAAATCGTTTTGACCCTAAACGACTGGAAAACCGTGCCTTGGTCAGAAGAGTTCCGATTTCATTTGGTAAGAGCTAATGGTAATGTTAGGGTGTGGCGCAGTCCCAATGAAGCCATGGACCCAAGTTGTAAACAAGACACTCTGAAGGCTGTTGGTGACTCCATAATTTAGAGAAAATCGCCTGAACGGTTGAGGGGGTGACATGACGACAAAGTGTACAATTTTTACAACCTTCCTATTCCAGATGCTTGAAATAGTCTTCCTGTTTAAGTACATTTAATTCCCTCGGAACCGATTTCGATTCATCAGTTCCCCATAGCTACGCGCATTGAGCGAGCAGATCCCGTTCAAAGAGAACCTACTTCGCTGACTACTATCGTACCTCTCAAAAGACGTCGTAGGCTTCCGCGGCCGGAGTTATGCGCATGATCTTGGCTGTCCGGGAGACGCCGCGTCGAAGGCTGTGTTGCCGACGTTTCGACTATCTTATCGTGGTCTTCCTCAGAGCTGGTCTGCCCTGAGTAGCTTATAGTACGTACCTAGTGTGTACCGCAGAGCAGCCCTAAGGAAGACCGCGACAAGATGGTCGAAATGTCGGCAACACAGCCTTCGACGCGGCGTCACCCGGACAGCCAATATCATGCATATTGCAACTCTCATTTACCCTGATTTAGCTGCGCGTTGGCATACCCATTAAAAAGGCCTACATATGACAACGAAGCAGCTAACTACGTGGTGTTGGAGGCAACACGGCGCAGAGCAACAACCCGCGAGAATTGTCATTGGTCCTGTGATAGTTGTTTTGCCAGGCACTCATGGAGAGCAACCGGCGCTTCTGGAAAGAGGCGAGGTTTGGCCGCTGCCCGACTGAGACTCAGACGACCACATGGCGTCAACAACGGACAAGGCTATGGAAGTGGAATCGAGTGACGACGACAGCACCAAACGGACCATCGATGAAGAGGCACTACAGACGGTAATGCAGCAGACAACCGCTTCAGCGTGAGCACCCCCTGCAACTGGAACCTCAATCGTACGACGACCTCAAGACTACTCCTCCCGACAGGAACTCCAAGAGACTCACGACTGGGGATGGTTTCCAGCTGGTCACCCAACTCACCAGGACTGATCCCCCACCCCAAATCCAATCCTTATCCCTGGGCAACCGCTACACCCCTCCAACAGCCTGACTCCCAAGCCAGTTCCTCCAACACCTCAGATCGCAAGACTCCAGAAGACTCAAACCTCCCAACCACTAAAATCCAACCCGATCAAAAGCAAAATTGGACCTTTCTGCATTGATCAGACCTTACCCAAGACCTCTTCGATCACAGCCAAACGCAATGACCGCTAAATGCAATGTGACACAACTCCTGACCCAACACCCGACTATGACTGCCTACAATAAAATTCGTGACCGGCTAGAACTTATCTCTACTACAAACTTAAGGACTTCATCCAAAATTACCTGAAATAATACACCGTTCGATATTAAACTTAAGATGTCACTCCGCTAATTATTCAATACGTAAACATCCTTTGAGCCACATTTCCAAGTACCGAAATGAAGTCTAAGCCTACTGGAAAAATGTTGATAACAGAGTGCGTTGTTGATAGATTTTAATGCTGAAATAACGTTTTTTGTACTATTGATAAGGTAAGGAATGTTTTTAAATTCTTCAGATACGTAGATTCAATACCCACAAGGTGCATTAAAGGAGGCGTATGCTTACAAAAGTGACTTTTAGTTCCATTATTTGACTGATCGAAATATTACCCTACAAAACCGAAATCTCCTTACAATTCGTATTGACTAGTAATTCGGCTTTCTGAGTTAGGGCTCCTGTACAGAGGATCCTAAGTACGTAGACGGTAGTCACATACGTACAGGAAATCCTCAAGGAAAAAGTCTCCGGTATATCCTTGGGGATCCGAACCCTTGCGCACACATGGAAGGCTTTTTCCTGAAGGGAATCCTCCAGGAAAATGACAGATTTTTGTCCAGTACACTAGTTCTGTGAAAATGTACTTGGTGCGACGACAGATGGCAGCTGGGAAGATGGTGAGGCAAAACCGAAATGCTAACCCAGACCAAAGAAATTAGAAAACTACTACGAGAAAGTTTGTGCTATTTGTAGCCACACGAAATACATTTTCTGTACGGATAGTACTTCTCATGTTATTAATATTTGACGTGACTGATGACATGAAATCCTTTAGGTTGGCTGAGCATCAACTATAGATGTATTCAAGAGATGAGAACATCTGGCCTCAAGGCCAAAAAGAATTGAATGTGGTTCGGGATTCTTCAATTACAAGTAAATCTCCACACATATTGCGAAATTTCTCAAGGTTTGGTTTCTTCGGGCCATGCCTCGAAGAAATCCCGCTTGTGTAAGCGGTCCTTAAGGCTGTGGGTCAGTAACCCACATAAAACATGAATGTATTCAGTGGTGTTCGGGAGGAGATCCGTGCTCTACTAGTTCTTATTTTCGAAAATGGTTCGAAATAAATATTATCATGGTCTGTAAAATAATATGAAAAAGAGGAAGAGGGAACCCTAGAATGAACATTTTAGAACAGTCTCAAACCGAATTTCAATTAAAAAAACTATGAAAAGGACAGCGGAGGTCAGAATGTCATGGCGGCAGCGACTAGGCACTTCTTGGCATTTAGGCTGCTTTGACCTTTGGCCTTCAGGATGCTGCTGCTGATGATTATCATGGTAATATTCATCGGATGTGAAAAGTGCCAACTTATAGAATTTCGGAACCCTGTGCTGGTCGAGTAGGAAACATTCCCTCCATATATTTTTGTAAACTGTCGGATAAAAACATTAGAAAATAGTATTAATTGCAATTGGTAGCACAGCCATGTTAATCACGTGGCTATGATGAGCACATATCCAGGACAGAAAATAGTAGGCTGATCTAAATAGCAAGTGATTGAAAACCCTTAGGTAAGGCGGGTCTAGGAAGACATAAAGATGGATCGAAAGCTGGGAACTTGTATCTCCCAATTCATTACGAAGGTGAAGGCAAAGAAAAACAGGTTTTATCTCTGTAGAAGAATTATTAATTGTTTTTATGATTGTGAGAAATATTACCTATATTACTCTTATTCTTCTTGAATTCTCGTCTACAATTTTAATTATAAGAAACGATAGAGATCCGATACGTCGACAAACTAATATACTAATTAATTTACCAACAGTCATGTACTCGTACTACTTCCATAATTAAACTTTATTGATCGTACGGAAAAAAATCAGGAAGTTCATAAATATAGCCCCAAACAAGTTCGTAATTTTTCACGGAGTGGTAGAACCTTAAAAACTAACTTAACCAAAATTTGATATAATATAACGTATTATATTTTTCATGTATTAATTATTTTAATTACATATTCTTATTTCAGCATTTAAATGAATATTACACGGTTTTATCACCATACTTTTATGTTTTGAAGGTTTTCTGAATGATGAACTCAGATTTTGATGGTTGAATTTCAATACCTAACCATTCTCTTGACGTCCTTTACGCTGCTGGGGGACAAAGTTTAATAAAAACATGTGGAGCAATTTTTGAGGGAAAATTGAAAATGTTGAGGCTTCAAGTAAATTAAAGAGAGAGAGATGAGAAGAGTCGAGAGAGAGAGAAATGAGAAGAGTCGAGAGAGAGAGAAATGAGAAGAGTCGAGAGAGAGAGAAATGAGAAGAGTCGAGAGAGAGAGAAATGAGAAGAGTCGAGAGAGAGAGAAATGAGAAGAGTCGAGAGAGAGAGAAATGAGAAGAGTCGAGAGAGAGAGAAATGAGAAGAGTCGAGAGAGAGAGAAATGAGAAGAGTCGAGAGAGAGAGAAATGAGAAGAGTCGAGAGAGAGAGATGAGAAGAGTCGAGAGAGAGAGAGATGAGAAGATTCGAGAGAGAGAGAGATGAGAAGATTCGAGAGAGAGAGATGAGAAGATTCGAGAGAGAGAGAGATGAGAAGATTCGAGAGAGAGAGAGATGAGAAGATTCGAGAGAGAGAGATGAGAAGATTCGAGAGAGAGAGAGATGAGAAGATTCGAGAGAGAGAGATGAGAAGATTCGAGAGAGAGAGATGAGAAGATTCGAGAGAGAGAGAGATGAGAAGATTCGAGAGAGAGAGATGAGAAGATTCGAGAGAGAGAGATGAGAAGATTCGAGAGAGAAAGATGAGAAGATTCGAGAGAAAGATGAGAAGATTCGAGAGAGAGATGAGAAGATTCGAGAGAGAGAGATGAGATGATTCGAGAGAGAGATGAGAAGATTCGAGAGAGAGGGAGAGATGAGAAGATTCGAGAGAGAGAGATGAGATGATTCGAGAGAGAGATGAGAAGATTCGAGAGAGAGGGAGAGATGAGAAGATTCGAGAGAGAGGGAGAGATGAGAAGATTCGAGAGAGAGGGAGATATGAGAAGATTCGAGAGAGAGGGAGATATGAGAAGATTCGAGAGAGAGGGAGATATGAGAAGATTCGAGAGAGAGGGAGATATGAGAAGATTCGAGAGAGAGGGAGATATGAGAAGATTCGAGAGAGAGGGAGATATGAGAAGATTCGAGAGAGAGGGAGATATGAGAAGATTCGAGAGAGAGGGAGATATGAGAAGATTCGAGAGAGAGAGAGAGAGAGAGAGAGAGAGATTGGTGGGGAGATTGACAGTGATTCCGGGCGCGTCAACGACTGAAGTCATTAGTCCTGTAAGCGTAGTGCATGTTTTTCTCGGAAGGTGGCGGCGATCTTTTCCCGCTGGATGGCGAGAACCGGCGCCGTCTTACCGTCGGCTAGCAGGGTTTTCCCTAACCATGTATCGCCCAGCAGCAGGGCAACGCGTCAGCCGAGACAAACTAACCTCCCTATCAGTCTCGTGTGTGTGGTATTCTAGTGCATGTTAGTGTATCTGTGTGTTACTAGGGGTGAGGAGAGGACAAGTGGGAGGAAGGAAACGTCTTGCGCGGTCCGTGACTCGTTTGTTAGGGTACTGCTCCTGCACTGCTCTCTTTCTCTTCTCTCTCTCTCTCTCGATTGACTCTCTCTCTCTTTCGACTGACTCTCTCTCTCTCTTTCGACTGACTCTCTCTCTTTCGACTGACTCTCTCTCTCTCTCTTTCTCTCTCTAAGAATCTAATGATTTCTTGATGATGCTATTTTGAAATTTCGGTCAGATGTTGCAAAGAGCGATAAAGTCACGTCTGGCAATCTCACTTTGGACAGAACTTTTGGGGAATGATATAAGTAATACGATATTGTATAAACATTAGTTTAACACCACAAGAATTGTTTCCTAATTTTCCGTGAAAGTAGTTTAAAAATATCTAAATAATTTTTTCTCAAATACGTCTAAAAGTTGTTTCTTTAAAGATATGTTCGAAAAGATCAATATTCTCTTTATATTGCAGCATAGTTCCGATTTTCTTTTAAATCTTTTTGATTTTTAAAATGACGAATATTTAATATATGTTGGATTATCTTCTTCAACCACTTTTTTTAAGACTAGCTGAAGTATCTCGCCGGGTAATTATAAACCGCAATCAACTATTAGCGAAAAGAGTGAATCCATAGTAATAAAAATGATTTCCACGACATGTAGCTGAGAGCGATAACACAAAAAGCAATCGATGAAGAGACGAAAGAAACTCGTGCCCTTCTTCAGGATTGTCGCAGTGTCCTTGAAACGTTTGGTAAAGATGAATACAAGAATAATTCTGAAAATTAATAATTTAAATGACATGTTGGTAGATGCGCCATGATCATCAGTTTCACCTGTCGCTAAGAGCTGATTGGTTCCTAATACATTTCACCAGAGGCCATTAGCGGTGCAGCAGAACTGGAACCAATAGATTCGCTAGAGGTCAGAAGCAGTGCGTCAGTAAAAAATTAATCTCACAGCCATGTACTGTAAAATGAAAATTATAGTATATTACTAAAATTTCAACCAATTTCATTAAAAAGAATGATCATGAACATGGTGGTTTATATAATATTAATCTTTTTCGTCTTTCACAAAGATTAGATATGTAGCAACCCCTGGTATTTTCCTCGTTCTCTCTAATATACGAGTTTCTCGCGGCTCATTCGCCTGCCCCGCCCTAACACACTAAGGACTCTCCCGCCCGCTCAGTTTCACTCCATCCCTCCTCGAATCGTGGAGCCCCACTCCGCCCCGCCCGCGTGGATTCGCCAGTTATATACTCTCATGAAGCGTCTGGTAACAATTTTAACCTTCAATTGACCAAAGTATCAATTAAATCATTGAAATGATCGAATGGATTGAAATGAATTAAAAAAACTCAATGTTCAGTAAGATTGGAATAAAATTGTTGATTTATTTAATAGAATAAACATATATAGAAGTCGAAGCATTCACCTAAACAATAAAGATTATATGTTATTCACCGTGCAACAGCTCGTTTCTGCGTTATAATATTTGCACGAGAATTTCTAAATAAGGTAATAACGCGTAACACGTAATAACACATAATGAATTCAAATATCGAAACAGAGGCCATACGAATATCCGCCCCCGTTCCCGATTCTAAGTAGCAGGCAAACTAGCAGAGAAACTTGATAATCTCAACAGTAGATTAGTTGAAAAGAGCGAATAGATGTTGGTTTGTTCCAGATAGATAAACTCCGACACCATTTGATCAATCTACATGAAAATTACTTGTTTTTTCACCTAGAAGGATTTTATGCTTTTAATTTTGTAGGAACTCCATTAGATGGCACTGCAGCACAATATACCGCTTCAGATCAATGCAATTCTCAATCCACCTGAGATTCATTGTTGCTTGGCGTTGCCGTGTGTCGCGGGGCGAAGCCGAGGAGGACAGGGGATGTAGGCGGCTCGGAATAGAGAGAGGGAAAAGAGAGAAAGAGAGACAGCAGGACACCGTGAACTGATTTCTGCTAGTTTCCTATAAACATTTACACAACCGCTCTCAAGGCAACAGCGCAAACGGGATTGTGGCATTTCGCATGTCGTTAAAAGGCCGTTCAGATGAGACAATAGAAAATGAATGCCAAATTGGCAAATATAAACAATTTCCAAATTTGACAATTGTAAAACTGATGTGATTCCCTATGCCCGAGCCAAAAATTACAAATTAACAATTTTGCAACAAATATTAATTTTATAAACTGAAATGTGCGCTCTCACGAAAGAGGGTGCCCATGTCGAACATTACACACTATAAGTTTTCACAAGAGTTGCCAATTGATTCCTAAATATTTACGCTGGGAGAGGTAGCTCAGGGCATCAACTGATGTCACTGCAGTCCCTCTGACCGAGATGTCCTAGCTTTGAGTTCCGACGGTGACGACTGTCTGGAGAAGAATTCTGGCGGTCGGATGCTCTGATAGGTAGTTTTCCGGGGTTTCTCCTATAAAGACCAGACGAATGGCGGAGCAGTATCCTAACAAACGGGCAACGACCCCCACCTATCTTAGGTTCCTCTTCCTATCCTTCTATCCTGAAACACACTCATACACACTTCGGGAGCTTAGAGCTTGTCCCGGCTGGATCGGGGCCCTGGTGGGAGACACCTCGTTGGGGAACCCCCTCTAGCCGGCGGTAGGTCGGCACCGGATCTCGCCATCCAGCGGGTGAAAGATCGCCGCCACCTCCGCAGAAATATGCACTACACTTACGAGACTAATGACCCTGGTAGTTGACGTGTCCAGAATCACTACACAATCAACCAATAAATAAATACTTACTTTCATTGCGGCTAAAATGTTAAATATTCACTGCTCTATTGACGCCAGTACCTGAGCAAAAACGCCTGCTCACAAATGTTATTCCGTGAAGGCGCATGCGCCGGCAAAATCTGTGCATCGACAGCGAGGAACGATGCCAGTTTCGCCTCTTACGTAAACAACCGAGGTCACGCTCACGGAGGAGCTGCGTCCTCGCCCCTTGAAAGGTCGCGCCTACCTCATCAGACCTAAGGTCCTCAGCGCTAGTGATTGGTCCACGCGGCCCCTCCCCCTCCCCCGCCCCCCAATATCGCTTGTGGCGACGATGGAATTTGAAACATTTTTTTCTTGGAGAGGGAGAACATTTGCAATGTACTCGCGGCAAGCTGCATGAAAGCTCACTGAATTGGAAAGAATTCTGAAATGCGTAACATAATGAGCACACATAACTCAGTATTCATTTCATTGATTTAGATATTCCATTTGAGGTTTGACTGAATTGAGAAGATCCACAAATTTTATTACCTTAACATCAGCCAATAGCATTTTGTACATTTTAAATGGCGTGTGCGGTTGCGTGATAGAATAACAAACAAAGGGAAAAACTGTTTCAACGGAAAACAGCATTGAGACTATTTTTCCTTCTTTAACTGTTAATTGTCACTACGTCACCAATTTGAAGCTTGAAATCGTACTACTTATTTTGTTCCAAAGAACATTCGTGTCATCGGCAAACAAAACTGCTTTTCCGTTTCTATTGTACGAGGAAATAGCTTTTAAACATAAAATGAAATATAGGACCTAAAATCGAACACTTAACCTATGGTTAATTGGCAAAGAATTGGAAAAGTGAGTATAATATAGAGAATAATGTTCGTGCCAAGACGGTATTATTACCCTTTGCGATTGATGTTTAAGATACGATGAAATGAAATCTCAACGCAATGCAAGGAAATCCATACAAAGGTAATTTTGAAAACGAACGTTATTAGCAATGAAGTCAAAATCGTTTGACAGATCTAAAAATATTCCAATATGTGCTTCATTTTAATATATTGATAAAGACACATCTTTTTTTTAAAGAAGGTCGTTTTCATAGATTTTTACTTACTAAATCCAAGTTGTGGATCTGCAAGAGCTTAGTTTTTCGTGAGAAAAGTTTCAAAAAGCCTCTCAAATATTTTTTTTTAAACTGACGAAAGAAATTGTCCGATAATTTTGAATTTCATTTTTCTTGCCTTTTTTTAAAAAGTGATTAATATTAACTGTTTTAAAATTTTTGAAGTATTCCCATGCATAAAAAAGCATTCAAAATGTGAGTTTACGGATATATAAGTGTGGGCTCACAAGGTATTAATAAAGAATCAGATAATTCATCCAAACTTGCCGAATATTTATTTTTTTAATTTACTGACTCTTCCGCTAATTTCACTGGCAGACATTTGAGAAAGAAACCCCCAAATAGTTGGGAAACGTACGAGGTTCATTATGGTGGTTTTAGTCCTCCTTGAGATCAACCTCAATTCTCGGAAAGGGTTGATCGAGGAGACTTGCAACTCCTTTCGGACGGCTTGCGTCTCCCTAATAAATTTTAAAATAACATTAGTTGGAATCCCAGCGAGGAAAAAATGTTTGCAATTTCATGTGATAATATTGCCCAGCCATTAGAAATAGAGCGGCAAAGTAGAAGCTGATGTAGAAGCGTGTAAACCGCGACGGCAAACTTACACGTGCAAGTTCTGCTGTACTTTCATTTTCACTTCAGAATTCCTGCAGCTTTCCGTTCGTTTCAGACGCGCGTAGCAGTGAGTTTTCCCCGCGCCTTTTCACGACACAAAACCAGCGTAATGCGGCCGCGAGAAGAATAGCGGGGAGGATTAAAAGAATTAGACGTAGCGTGTAGATGAAAGGAGGACTTCTTGGCCGTGGGCGCGGCGGCGGGGCGCGGGGGGCGCGGCCGAGGGAATCAATAAGCATCAGCCACAGAGTCGTTCCGCGGAGGGCGGTGGCGGGCGCGCGGGATCGAAGCGCACCTGGCCGTCGCAGCGCGGGGGGCGGGGGGAGGGGGCGTGGCGCGTGCGCTGACGTCAGCAGCCGTGACCTGAGCACGCGCCCCCCCGCGCGGCGCGGCCCCGTGGACCCGCCCGCAGCCTCCGACGCGCACCGCGCGGCCCTCGCCAGCCTTGGGCCTTGCTGCCACGCGATGCGTACGCAGTGGGGCCTCCATGCTGAAAACTCGATTGACAGCAAAACATTGTCAGTCCCTGTCTATCTGTCCATCAGGCTGTCCTTCAGTCCGTCTGACCGTCGCTACGTCCGCCTGTCCGTCCGTTCGTTCGTCCGTCTACGGCCAGCGCTATCATAAAAACGGATCAGCCGATATTTTCCAAAATTGATATACCTCGATCGAGTTACAGTAACTCGAGATCCTTCTAATTTGAAACGGATAGTGATTTTTGTGAAGCCTCAACATTTTCAAAATTGCGTAAAAATAGCTCCAAATTTTTTGATTATATCTTGTTCGCCGTAGTGTAGAAAATTTCAAAAATTGCAAAAGATCGAACCTTTTCTCGGCGTCTTCCTACAAGTACAATATTGAAAATAGAGATTTTTCCTGAATAAAATCTTATCTTCAAAGACATCCTAAAATAAGGTCGTGCATATTTTTTTCGAAAAAAAGTTGACCGACATAGGTGGCTCGTGGCATCACTTGATGTTTGTGCAGCGCCTCGAAGAGGAAGGCCTAGGGTTCGAATCCCGACGGAGGCAGGATTTTCCACATTCGGTAGAATGCACATTAGGGAGCTACGAATCGGTCGAATGCAGCCGCTGTGGGGAGGTAAACGCTAGTGACCGGCTGCTCTGATCGGTTTATCGATCAGCGATCAGCTAAGCGAATACCGGAGCAGTACCATTACACATGGACCGTGGACTCTAGCAGTACTCTAACAAACGGACCTTGTTCTATCCTATACTTATTTGCAAGCTCACTTACACTTCCATACACTACATACTCGTAAACACGGATGCCGGGAGACCAGTCGGGAATTTACAGCTTGCCCCGGCTGGGGGTTGCCTCGCTGGTGAGAGATACCTAGTGAGGAAAACTTTCGTTTCGGTCGGCGCCGGATTTGGCACGTACGAGGCTAATGACCTAAACAGTTGACGCGTGGAATCAATAATCAAACAGTGAAAAATGTGAGTAGTTTGAGAAGTTCAAGCAGTTTTTATCAATAATTTCCTCAAATCTGCTTCAATTCTTTCTTTAAATTTTATCCTCGATAAATAAGTGCTTGTTGTTTAATTTTTGAAGAACTCAGTATTTTCGAAAATTCCAAAATGTTAACTTTGCAAAACCACAAATTTCAGGATACCAATTTTTTGTTAAAAATAATGATTAAAAAATAGATTTCTTAATTTTTTTTAAAAGAATCGAAATATTTTAAGGCCATCATCTGATGTCACTACCGTGCCTCTGGCAGAGCGGTCACAAGGACGATTTTTGACATTAGTTGCACAGCCAGGTCGAAGTCAACTGCTGTCTGGAGGTGAATTCTAGCGGCCGGCTGCTCTGATCGGTAGTGTCCGTGATTTCTCTGATCAACGCCAGGTGAATGCCGGAGCAGTACTCTAATAAACAGACCACTGACCGCGCGCGATCATCTCTTTCTCCTCCTGGTTGAACCCTCTCCCCTTACTTACGCACACTTACTCTTACTTGCACTAAACTACTGCACATGCCGGAAAACTAGTCGAGATATTAGAGCTTGTCACGGCTGGGGTGGTGCCTTGCTGTTGGGAGATACCTGGTTGGGGAAACCCTCGCAAGCGACGTGGGTCGTCATTGCCATCCAGCGGGAGATGTCCGGCACCTTTCGTTTTAAGACCTACACTACACTAACGGGACTAATGACCTTAGCAGTCGACGCGTCCGGAAGCTCCAATCAGTCAAATCGCCTGCGCAGTCGCCTCCTAGACAATGCGACGTTCTCCTGCAGCAGCGCCTGCCCATGGTCGCAGCATCTGCCCAATTGCGCGTAGAGGCAACGCGCTAAATACACTACATAGAGTGGCAGAAGCGCCTCCAGCTCGGCAGCAAATTGAAGCCGTGTTTTTTTTTATTCCAAGCAGCGCTCTCGGGAGAAACGTAGTATTCTAGTATTCCGTCTGGCGCTGGTTACGGCCGAGTGGGCGCGGGCTGAGCGGTGTAAAAAGTCTGGGTTCCACGACCAAAAAACAATCATATAAAAATGAAACTATCAATATGCAAGGAGAACGAATTGGGAAACCTTAAAAACATGGTGCTTCCTGCATCGATTACTTCATAAGAATGGAAGCTGTTGAAATGTTATTGCAGTTAGCATAACGCCTGAAAGTGATTGTTATTGCAATAAGAAGCAAGTAATCAGATCATTAATACGGTGGCAAACTTGAAAAATGATATATTTGTGGTTTGATGACTTCTACATTAATTGTCATTGTGAATATTACTAATATAATTTAAATTCAGATAATCGAAAAGACAATATAGAAATAATATATGATCCAAACAAGTGCAAAGGATGCAGTGCAGAGGAGGCTCACCTGCTTGTCGGCCGCGTCCTTGTGCTTGGAGGCGCCTGGGGCGATGAGGCGCTCGCAGTAGCAGCCCTCCAGCAGCACCACCCCCGACGGCCGCCCGCACGCCTCCGACTCGTAGTAGAACAGCATGTTCTGCAACGCACATTGCCGCAGTGTCAGCCACGGAGCCAACAGCGAAGTAGGCAAGGCAGACGCTAATGAAATACTTTTTTGTAGTGAGACTGAATGTCGACAGTGATTGTAAGCTAAAGCAAACCGTTTTTGTCGAATATGTATTTACACCATGTTATTTTATTATCAGATAGAATTTAATTGTACCAGTTGTGTTCGATGGCGGTTAAGTTAATGGTTTGCATGGATGTAAACAACTGTCGACCAACCAACTCCCCTTCTAGTTGGAACACTCCTTTGGCACAGTGTTTCAACAGGAATAGGTCCGGAATCCGAAAGAATAAACACAATTCGAAATAATGTATTCGCAAAATGCAAAATACCTTATGGGATTTTTGTATTCGAAAATCAAAAACATTAACGCAATATAACACGTAAAATGTGAGGAATTACGTCGAGATAAAAATTAAAATGAGACATCGGGAATGTTAGGGAATCGGAAAATGAAAATATACTATTGGTTAAGTAAACTTTGGACAATTTAGAACATTTTTGGGAAACACAGTTTATTAAAATAACGTAAGACATCGTTGAGTTGACAAGAGAGGACTAGATGCATGGTTGCAGGAGCTACAAGAGCGCATCGAGTTGAGGTAGTAACAATAAAAACAAGTGAACTTTAGCACAGATTGTAGGTGAAAAGGAACACTTTTCTTTGAGCCAGAATAAGATGGATTTGATAGCGAGAGCTGTCAGAGCATTATGTAAAAATAGTTTGTTTTAATTTGTAAGAAGTAGAAAATGGACAAGTGTTCACAATTAATAGAGAATAGGAGAACAATTCAAGTTAAAAACCGATTAATGAGAACAGAATAGTATTCGGGAGAAAATTAGATCACGAATTGCTGCAATACTAAAAGAATAAATTCAGTGTGGTAACGTGAAGAGCTCCAGAATGAAAATATGAAACAATCGCTGAATTCAAAGCACTACTCTTCCTTGACATTTACGGAACTAATAACCTTAGCAGTTGACGCTCCCGGAGTCACTAAATAAATAAATAATTTAATAAAATAAATAAAAATATAATAAAATAAAATATATAATTAATTAAAATAAATAAAATTAAATAAACGTCTTCCCATAAAATTAAATAAATGCCCACCGTCTGCGATGAAATGGAAAATTTCAGGAATGTTTTCATAATACTGTTCGTTTAAAGAATATTTTAGAGTAAATGTGACAAACTTCTACAGCGTGTAGGGGTGTGAAAGGGTTAAAACAATCATTTTTTACTTTTTCGTTTCCGCTTACGCAGAAGAATATGTATTGAGCAGTGGAGGGAAAGTTATGAAAATAAACGGAGAATTTTCGGCAGAAAAACTCTTATTGCCGGGCCTTGGGAACGAAAACGTTAATAAATGCAGTTGTTAAATTTAGAAAAAGTATTCTTGGTCCATGTTTTATGGGTCCTTGATACCGACCAAATCGATTGACGGCAAAACGTCTGCCCGTCTGTCTGTGAACAACGCTAGCGGCTAAACCGTTCGTTACCGTTCCGCTGGCGGCTAAAGCCTATTTGTTCCGAAAGTGATATTCCCCAATCGATATGAATGATGTCACGGCCTCTCAAATTTTAAACCGATATATTTTTTATTTTAGGTGATACTTTACATGCAGCTGAAGGACATTTTCAAAATTTTCAAAAAATGGCTCCAAATTTGTTGATTAAATTTTGAGGTTGGATAATGTCGCAATCATTTGCTCGACGAGCAAAGTAATATCGAGGTGATTAATTAGGAATATTTATTGCTTTGAGCTTTTCATTCTAAGATTTACAAGAATTCTAAGATTTATCTTCATGGATACGCGCGCGGTGTTGCTGACGTTTTTGTTAAATGAAATCTATTCTAAAAAATAAGTTCTTTAAAAAAGGTATGTACATTTTTTAAATGAGTAGTTTGGTGTAATTTTGAATATTCTAATTTGAATATTCAAAATTCCGAATTCCGTGTCATTGTTGGGGTATGATTTAGATGGATGAAACGCAGTTTTAATAGCCTAATTTTTGTTGATATTTGCTTCAAAATATTTAGTTTTCGCACCTAATGTTCTACGATTTGTAATGTGTTTTACAAAAAAATGATTTAGATGTGTTAAATCAGACCAAAATTGCTGTTTAAATAGTATTTCTTAACCATTACTGAGGGCAAGAAAATATGTTGTTTTAGCACTAGTTTGCTAATGAAAATACAATGGGATTTTTTTAAGGAAGTCACCTATGTGCTCTTTGCCCCTGAATATGTTTGGCAGAAAACCTTTGCATAAGGATTTGCCTCAGAGTAATTGTTCCAGGAGGATTGTGTTACTGCTGGGTTGATAATTGCGCCCTAGTTCTGCATCCAACAGATTTAACACGAAAAAATTGCAGATTACGATATAACAAGCAGATTACCAAGAGCCCAGGGCAACGCCCGACGTTGCTGCGTTTGTTTAAAACTAGTGGTGGAACACTAGCACAAAGTTTCTCGCATGATTTGCAGCACATTTTACAGAGAAGAAAATATAATTTCACATATAAATTGTATATCAAGAACTGAAGGTCGTCAAAAATATCGCCTTACGAGGTAAATACGATATCATTATATCTATATACACATTCTTCCCGACTTTAATAAAATAGAATAACCAATTTATTGAACGTAGAGCCACTGCAACTTTAAATTTCAGAAAAAAATCAGCCGTAACTTATCTTTCTCCCATTCATGCAGCCGTCCAACAATGAAATTCTCGAAATAACATCTCAAATATCGATTGCTGCATTGTATTGCAACGCGGCGTATGGAGCTAATATCGAATTATCCTAATAAACGTCCCTAAAAAATTATGGTATTAAATTGTTTTCAATTTGTCTTTCATATTACATTTAAACCGTATTTTTAAAAGAGGACACCAAACTTGTCCAATTCAGTTAAGGTTTGCAGGTCACTTGAAAGAGAATTCAACGATACATTGAGAATACAAATTGTAGAATAAAGTAAAAATGAATTAATATTTAGATTATCAACAGTAAAGTATAATTAAAACATTTATTTTTCATGTCCTGTTGATCAATTACTGTTCCCCAAGAATTTTTGTCGTGGCTTATAGTTAGTGGGACACATGAATACAGGGTGACTTGTTTATCTTGAGACAACTAAATATCTTGAAAAGTAAGAATCGTATCTAGAAATGTTTCGAATAAAATTTGTTTGTCTCAGAGGGGCCTATTGGATGATACCAATCTCGATCTGCCACCTTCACCCCCTGGAGGTGGGGGTGGGGCAAATTGCGAATTTCAGATGGGAACTATTTTTTTTTATAGCGGATTCGGATTCTCCGCAAAAAATACGTACATTTTGTTTGAAACATTTTTCGTTGTCCAGTAGATGGCGCTGTAATCGTATAAAACACAATTTTTCGCAATTCTGGTCCAACTGCACGAGGGGGTGAAAAAAACATGATGGTGTTTTTAAGAATCTTTTGTAGTACGAGTATTGTTGTGAGCATCCCACAACCTTTGATAGAGAGCGGGGGGAGATCACTTTTAAATTTCAAATGGAACAAATTTCAAAGTGCATTAATTTCAAACAAATTACCAGAAAACTAATAGTTTTTTTTTTTCAAAAAGTTGTACATGACTTTTCTAAGAAACTAATTATTTTAGAATAAATTTTGAGGTAAAATTCTCAATCTTCAATTTCGTGGTTTTCAGATGTCAGCTGCAATTTGTAATTGCCAAAACAAGATGCGCAAAAACTCCTTTTTTTAAATTTTACATTAAGAGCTTTTCAGAGCTGATTGTTTTAGAAGAGTTTGTTTGAAGGAAACATCTCTAGCTCCAATTTTGAACTGTAAAAAAATTACAGGTTTTAAAAATACAGGGTTCGAATGTAATGAGAATAGCTCCAATTTTTAAAAAACATTCATAATTGCTTACATTTCACGCAAAATTACGCGAAAAATACTCAAATTTTGGAAAAGTTGTAATTGATAATTTAAAAGAATCTTTAAAGAACAGACGTCATTAAAGAAAACTATCTTTATTCATATTTTAGTTGTTTGAATGACGCCGAAAAACATTGCACTTTTGAAATTTTCGGAAAATCAGTGAATTCAACAAAAAATTGACCTGATCCATTTTACTAAAAAACTTCCATGCCATCCAACAACAAAGTGTAAAAAAATTGGTGCGATTTTTTTTACTTTCCCGAATACGTACGTGCATACGGAGTAATATACGTAATATAGGGAAAGTTATGTAATACTGTGGAAAATCGATTTAGATATTTCAACGGAAATACATGCTTTGGGGTCCCCTGTTGAAAAAGTATTGTTTATTTTAAAAGTCCGTCTGTCCGTCCGTCGGTTTGTCTGCGAACACCACTAGCGCTGGTCGACCTGACTTCACTCGAGGCGCCGCAATTCTCAAAATATTTCTTCAAAGTTTGGGGATACTTTACATGAAGCTCCCGGGACATTTTTAAAATCATCTCAAAACCCCTTCAAGTTCATTCTTTATGTTTCTTGTAAGAATACACTTGAATGCACTTATAAAGGTCACATATGTCCGATTTCCACGGTTATCTCTGCATTTTCGAAAATTGCAAAAGTTACAAATACAAAATTGAAAGTAGAGGATTTTGCTTCTTATAAAATGTATTGTCCATAGTAAATTCTTTCGTTAAGGTCATGTACAATTTTTTAAAAAATTTAGTTGTTTTCGTGTAATATTGCGTGCAATATTTGCAATTTTAAAAAATTAGAAAAATATTTTCTCAAAAAACGGCTCCAATTTTTTTCTTTTAACTTTTGGTAGGGATAAGTGCTAATTGCACTTTATGAGATGGCATAGATGCGATATTGCTCTATCCTCTTCTTTTTCGAAAAATTTCAAAAATGTAATTTTTTACTTGCCTCTCACGTCGTTAATATTTACAGTATCGGCAATTTGTTCCCTTTTTTATATTTATAAATACATGTGCTTCAAATAATTGTATGTAAAATGTCTCGAAAACTTACCCGTTTTGTGTAAAAACTAGCTCAAAATTCCGCATTTTCATAAAAGCTCAAACGCCATTTTCTAAACACGTTTACAAATTTTTTGTTTAAACTTTTCCAATGGATAGTACTAATTGCACTCTTTAATATAGCGTAAAGTTCATTTTGGGATATTTCTTGTTTTTTTGAAAATTACACAAATGTAATTTATTTGAAAAATCTCTCACGCCGTTAATGTGCACATTTCTAGCAATTTGTAAACACTATTATGCATGGGCGTTAATGTGCTTAAAATGACTTGTAATGAAGTTGTTAAGAAACAAAAAAAAATTTGTGAAAAAGAGCTTTAAACTTCAAATTTATAGTAGCGCGTAAACGCCATTTTCTTAAAAACGGCTCCAAATTTTGTGAAGGAAGTTGCCATTTAAGACTAGGTTTTACTATTATTTAATATTCTTAAAATAATATTTCCTTTCTACAATTAGGAAACCGAAAAATTAAGAAAATTTCAAAAACAAATACGTTTTTGGTGAAAGATGGCAGTTGGCAAGAGAATGTGGCAAGTCCGAATAGCTAGCTGAGATAAAAATAAAAAACTAATACGGGAAAGTCTATGCCATTCTGTCGCATCACTATTTTAATTTTGAAAATGTCCCGGGGTATTTATGTAATGTTTTCCCCAGAATTAGAACATCAGTTTCAAATTCAATGCGCCGCGACATCAGCTTGATCGAACGGTATCAATTTTTGAGGAAATCGGCTGAACGGTTTACAGACAAACAGACTGGCGGACAGACGTTTTGCCGTCTTTTTAAATTTGTTTATATTCTGGATGAATTTACAAAGATCATTTAATGTTCAAGTTACATTTGCACTTTCTGGCTTACAATTCAACTTAATCTAACTACTAACCATATTAGCGCAACGGAAGGAGTTCGCACAATTTCTACCCGGACCTCCTTTTAAAAAAGTGTACAGTAAACACAAGTAGTGTTGACACCTTAAATAATAAAAAATATCCTTTAACAAATTCATATTCATCAGTCTACGATTACTACATAATAAATCAATGGTACAAACAGATTATACCGATTTAGAAACAGGTTTACATAAGTTACCGAAGCGGGAAAAATTATTCTGGAAAATTTTTCATATTTTATTGTATCATTTATCGCAAAATATCAGAGAAAGTATTAAGTAATTAATATTTCTTACAACTGCAAAACCTTCTGCCCAAAAGTAGGCCCTCTTTTACCTGGGTCCGTCCGCATTGAGGGCCTTCTGGGCCCGAACGTTACTAAAACTAATCTACCTGTGATGATGGGACTCACAGAGCACCTCAATTGATTTATTCTACATTGCTTAGAATCTTCAAGAATAAGGGATATCTGTTTTATTCGTGTTTGAATGTCTGTATATTTACCCAGTTTGAGATTTCTGCTTTGGTTGATCAAGTGCAGTCGAGTAAAAGTTATTGCCGAGCTAAGCAATACGGTGAGTGGTGGGTTTGATGTTTAATTAGGTGTAGTTGCTTTTTGGAGATGAGCCAGGGGGCTTAGGTGATGGATCTTAAGAATTTGTTTTGGGTAATTTGCAATTTCTGTGTGTTATATTTGGCAGCATTTGTCCATATTGGGCCGGGATAAAAGAAGAGGAGTCTAATGATGGATTTGTATATGATAATGGCATTGTTTAAAGACAGTTTAGTAGTTTTATTTATGAGCGACTTTAGTTGAACAATTTTAAATTTGGCTTGCTGAACTTTTTTGACTATGGGAGTTTTCCAGTAAAGATGGCAGTCCAGAGGAAGACCTAAGTATTTTACTGCCAGATTATTTGCAGTCCATGGAATGATATTATTATTTATTCTTAATTGAATGGGAGGGGTATATGGTGTGATTGTGAATATTTTAGCGGTTGATTTGGTAGAATGTATATTAATCTTCCATTTTGAGGAACAATAACTGTTTCTATACAATGAGAGGCTATACTGATTATCAAAAAATAAAATAATAATATTTATTTTAACAAAACAGATATAATGAATTAGTTTATATTTGTATTGTATATTTTTTAAAGACTTAATGTTTGTAACAAATAATTTGCTTCAGCTTTCGAGTCAGTGACCTCCATCTCGATCAGATTTTTGTCCAGTTTCCCTGATCCATTGAGCAAATGCTGAGATGGTCCTTGTTTTGCTTCTGGGCGTAAATGTAGCTTCACTATGCGCACGTTTTGTTCAACTCTCCTTTTGCTTGTAATGGTAGGAGTAGAGGTAAGAGCGAGTTGCTATTTTGTTAGCAATGCAGAAAAATCATACTTGCAATTCATGTACCGATGCTGTTGACACATTGCCGGCCAAATTACTTCGAATTTGGCGCCTTGGCTTCGTTAACAGGGCGTTTGATGTTCTTTGGAGGCTTTTCAAAGGAAAAGACCATGCATTTTAAACTTGGCGCCTTCGAGATAGTCTTAATTTTCTCCAAAAAACCGCGAGAATTTCTTCTCTGGGCTTCCAAACATTCATTTCGTCGTGTAAGTTCCTTGAATTCGATTTCAACTGTTCTATTAGTGCGGAGCGTCACCGAAAGATCGCACCAGCTCCTGGGAAGGATCTTCGCAGCACGGCCGCGTGTACTTGGCGGGGACAAATACTGGGAATTCTGTCGCAGACGGCTTGTCGCCTTGTTACGACAAGGTCACTGCGGAAGGCTGTGTAAAGGCGTGTTGGAGCTGGAGCGTCTTCAGGATTCGACCAGGATGTGCCAGGCACTACATGTAATTGAAATACGTAAAGGCCACGAAATTCGTAAGGAAAGCGCAGTTTTAGTTTGGGCAGAGGTAGCTGTGACAACTTCTATACTCTTTGTTTCTTTCGCCAAGTAACAATATCTTTAAATTGTGTGTCATTTATTTTCCAGAACATTCTTGTCTGACGAAAGAACTACTGCGATGGAAGAGGCGATGTTCCACTGTTATTTTCATTTTTCATCAACAATGCTCTGCTCTCCCAGCCTCATTCAGCTATTTTCGCAGCGTCAACAGATGCAAATAAGTTTTCTATAACTCAGAAACGAAAATTACTATTTTTCAAATATTGCTAATCTTGCAATTTTTAAAATTTATTTTTATTTATTTATGTTAAACTTTTACTCGTATTTCAACTATTTATAGTTAAAATGATGGGAAGGGATTCTGGAACTCAAGAACACGTGCGCTGATAAACTTTTCCCCCTACGTCACATACAGTTTTTACTGTTTTTTTGACTGAATAAATTTAAATCTAAACCTTTTAATGAATGAATATGTGTTTTAATTTCATTGCTATGAAGTTTAATGATGGATGAGACATAGAGATTGCACTGTCACCCACAAATTGGACTATTTGGGTTAATCTGGAGGTAGGAATGTCCCCTGTCTAAAGGTTCAATAGTAGTGGGGAGAGGTGGGATCCATGTGAAAGTCCTGCTCTTATAGGGCGATGTTTTGCCGTCAATCGATTTATCAATATCAAGGACCTATAAAAGATGGATTCTAGCTACACCACATGATAAAGGAAATAATTTACTACATAGGATGTCCAAAAGCTCCCGTTACAAAAAAACAACCTTTGATTCAACGTTGACTTTCATAAAAAATGACAGATTCAGTTTTCCCGAAAAAATGTTGCCTGAAAGATAATTGAGTTTAAATGTTACTTCCGGCGCAAAATTCAAACTGATGCTGCGTCTGTCAACGGAGCTGAGCGTAACGTCGTTTCTTTCCGTTTTCGGTGATAGTTTCGAGTGAGGCAAACATCACCTGCCGCACACTTGTGTACTTTAATAGTATTTAGTGTTTTATATTTAATACTCATTTAATCTATTAAATATGGTTATATTCGTTTTTGCTGTATGTTATAACTACGGTATGCAGTGACGTAATAATGATCGCAGAGCATAAACCAAGCTTTAAAGAAATTAACCAAATTCCTGTAATGCTCAATTATGTTTTGCATATCTTCAGTGAGCATTAATATCCTGTGTTTTATAAAGCCACATATAATAAATAAAAGATCCATGTAGTTTCTTTACTTAATACCAAGACGTATCTTAACAGCGTTTTGCAGCTAAAATGTTTGTTCATCAAAGTCGTTTATGAGTTACAATACTGGCACAATTTTAAAAATGAGGTTTCGAGATAAACTCGTTTAACGTTAAGACTTTATATGTCGTAAAGGGCTTTTTAATAGTTCTATGTATACTAACAATCATAAAATATTTTAAAATGAGTGTCATAACTAAAAAGTCTATATTTCGAGTTCTGCCAGAGTTGCAGTCCACGAACGAAATATTGAGGTTTTTTAATATTTCTAAGCTTGTCGTTCAAGTTGAATCTTGCGCGATTTTCATTTTAGGGAGCTCTGCCCAGTCACTGCCCTGAGGAAGCCTGCGACATGTCAGGCGAAACGTCGGCCTTCATGCCAACGACGCGGTGTCTCCCGGATGGCCGAGAATTTAACATTTAGGTTTTCTCCCTCTGTAATTGAATTTGAGGGATATTTTTAATCCTTGTGAAGGTTACCTCAAATAAAAATATTTTGGAGAGCAGTGGGTATATAATAAGCTTCCTTAAAACAATCCAGCAAATTACGTTGTTATTGCTAACGGATAATACTGTGAGCTGATGTAATGAACTTTCTGTTTCCGCTAGGAATGTATTTTGATAGGGGCTGATTTAGCAAACCACGCTACACGATGCTCTGTCGTACAAAGACGTCGCCATCACGACGATGACCACATGTACCCCGCCTCGAGTTCTCGTAGACGAATGTGTATTCCGGCCTTTGTATTCCTGTTTCATAGGTGAGGCGAATGCATGCCACTCTTCCGAAGCCTACAGATAATTCGTTTAGCATATGTCATGATATGAAGAAAAGGAACTACCACTTATCTTGTATGCGACTCTCTAAAGCACAACACTTTAGTTCACACTGAAGATTTGCAAAAGTAATTCGAGCATACTAGGAGTTTTGTTAATTTCCATAAAGCTTGGTTAGTGTTGTGTTCATTGTTACGCCGCTGCATACTATGGTTATAACAAACAAAAAAGAGTAGATTTAAAAGATTAAATGAATAGTATACATGAAACACTTCATGCTATTAAAGAACTCTAGTGTACGGCACGTGATCTTTGTCTCACTCGACAGTTTCACTGAAAGCGCAAAGAAACGACGCTACGACAAGCCCCGTTGGCAGACGCCGCGCCGGTTTCTGCTGTGACCCAGCAGCCGTTTTGAATTTAGCGCACGGAAAAAACTTTTAAACTCAATTTTCTTGAGGTCTTTTTTTTTCGTAAAAACTGGATCTGCCATTTTTCATTAAAATCAACATAGAATCTGGAGTAATTTTGTCACGTCAGCTTCTAGACACCTGTATATAGAAACAAGATGTATTCACTTCCTTGTTACCAGGGTTCGACAATAGGTTTCCTGCCGAAAAATCGTCGTTTTTTCGCAACATTATAATACTTTCCCTATGTATACTGCGTAAGCAGTAACGATAATGTAAAAAATATAACTTACAAGTAAATATTTTTAATCTTTGTTAATTTTCTTATCTGTAATTATCTGTAGTTCAATAAACAACTACAGTTGCTAACATTCATAAATGTTAATTCCTTTTTGGACTCTTTAGAAAATTCAAGATACTTGAAACTTTTTTGTTGCAAATTGTAATATCAAATAATGATTATAGGCGTTGCCTTTACCCTCAGTATCGTTTATTAAAAGAGTAGCTTTCGATGGCTTAACCGTCATCATCAGTTTCCTGCTGTTTGGAAGCCACAAAACGACTATTGCTGAACCAATATTTAAGCTCCAAGATTTGGAGGTTATTGTCACCTTTAAAGGTGATGAGGAGAGGGAAATTTTATTTAGTATTTCAGGAGAGAGGTTGTTAGAGGCTGTGGTTTTATATTTTCGCAAAAATATGAACTTGTAAAACCAATCGATTATTTTAAACGTTATTATTTCAACAAAATCAATTAGGAATATAATAAAAAGCATATCATATCAACTAGAAACTTTGTAGAAAATCTGTTTTAAAAGATTATACCATCTAAACATTTGACGATCACCAGCTCAGTCTTGGTGGTGAGTAGACGTTTGACGAGACGGCGACGAGAATTTTGAGTACGTCCCAGGGGCTTCATGCGAAGAAACCCTAAAAATTAAAATATCGGTTTCAAATTCAAGGGAACGTGACATCAGCCAGATCGATTGAGCAATATAATTTTTGAGAAAATCGGCTGAACGGTTTAGCCGCTAGAGTTGTTCACAGACAGATGAACGGACAGACAGACGTTTTGCCGTCATTAGATTTTTCGGTTTCACAGGCCCACCAAACAAGGCTGCCCCACGTTTTAGATGATTTTTATTTCTAAATTTAGCAACTGAATTTATCCACTTTTTTATTACCAGGGCCCTGTAATATGTGTTCCTGCCTAAAATTTGATGTTATTTTGCATAGCATTACATAACTTTCTCTCTACTCTATAGCGAGAAAGAAAAACAAAAAAATACAATAAACAACACCTCAACTATATCATACATCCACCAAAGCTTTAAAAATTGTGTAAACGTTGCACAAAACTGAGGACGGGATTGCCAGGGACTGCCTTTCCTGAAGCCCCTCGAGTCCCAAGATTTAGGCACACAAACAGCGGGGAGAGCGAAATCAACTACGCTCTTAACCAACTATGCCCAGGTCAGTCACTGCAAGCAGCAGGGACTGGCATTCCCAGGGGGGGAATGGAATCGCAGCAGAACACGGCGGAAGCTTTTCGCAAGTTACACACGCAACAGCAATGGATAATATTGGTCATGGAATTGAATGAAATACTATTTCGCATCTTTTATTTTAATATCAAAGAGAAATTAAATAATTGTGACAAGGACTGAGGGGCTGCATCCTCACAGCTCATCCCCAGCAGTGGCTACTTACCACACGTTAAACGGCGATGTCCTCCTAGGGGACATATCACCACGTCAGTGTAAATATTAAACAATGAAAATGCAGATGAAGTGTATATGTAGACACAAACTGTGCTCCCGCAACTGGAGAACGAATTCGCAAAGATTCACAAACAATACCAGCAACTACTACAACAACACGAAGTAACGCAAAATCATCTTCAGGAGCAAATAAAACGAAACGAAATACTACGTTGTCATATCCAGCAATGTGAGCTTCAAAGTTCTGCGCAATTAGTGAATCAAGCAGTCTTTCATCAACCGAGTGCGTCAAATATGCAAGAGGCTATTAAATTTCAGCAAGAAAGTACTACAAACAAAAGAAAACGTGGGTTGGATGCAGCAGAAGGTCCTCCAGTGCAGACAGTCTATGTTCCCTTGCAAGACAGGTACGAAACGTTAGGAAATGTACCTGAATCAAATTTAGACTTACTCAAAATTCCCCCAATAAACATTATTAAAAACACAGAAAATATTCCGAACTTTACTTCATTAATCGCAGAAACCCAAAACTTGTTATAAATAACTCTACTTCAAAAGTAAAACAAAATCATATTGCAATATTATTCACAACAGAAGATGACTTTAAAAAATTTCGTAAATACTTAGACAAGAAAGAAATTCAATACTTTACTTACCACGAACCAACAAATCCACAATCTATGTCATCCCTACAGAATATTCAAACGAGGACATAAGATTAGAAATAGAAAAAACCTCTCCAATAATTTCATTTTACAAACTATTCAACAAAAAAGAAACAATTAGAAATAATGCAATAGAATTGTTAGATAACGACCGGGGACGTGAAATGGTGCACCTGAATAGACTATTCAATAGTTTCAAAGAGATATATAAAAACAAATCAGACGTACCTGTTCAATGTAAATACTGCCAAAACATAAACCAAACGCAAGCAAATTGTAAATTAGAATCACCCTGTGTCCGATACTTAGATAAACATCATTATTCAAAATGTCCAAAGCCTAAAGGTTTTCCAGCAAAGTGTGTTAACTGCTTTCAAAATCATACTACTAATTTTAAGAGGATGCAAAATATTCAATACAAAAATGGCCAACAATAATTATTTTTCGGATTCTCAGACCAATCTTAAAACGGACCAAAGGCCAAATCAATCTTATTAACTAACCAATTCTGATTACAAGCCCCATCCAAAACATAAGTTACCCTCCCAATATTGGTAATAGAAGAGACTTCCGAAAACTTCAGCAGTTTCCGCAGAATCACGTAACAACCTTACGAATAATTACGCTCTAGTAACACAACTGCCAACAAACGTAAATACCTTAATTCCATTAATAACAACTCAAATAATTAATGCTCTATTCCCACAAATACAACAATTGCTTCAACAAATTCTGCCAACAAAAATAAACAATGAACCAGAACACCGATTTAAAAACCCTAAATTGAAATGTCAACGGCCTTCAAAGGCGATTCCACGAGTTCAAACACTTTATTAACTATCGAAAAATCCACACAGTTGGAGTAGCTGTCATAATTATATGTTGAATAAACCCCAACTGTAATAATCTCACAAAATAATAATCTAGAAATGGTAGCAATATCCATCTAACTTATTAAATTAGTTTCACTTTAATTACAGCTTACAAACCGCCAAATAAAAAAGTGGCTATAGATTTTATGGAAACTATGTTCAGTAATAATAATAATAATAATAATAATAATAATAATAATAATAATAATAATAATAATAATAATAATAATAATAATAATAATAATAATAATATACTATTAGGAGATCTCTGAGCAAAAAATCAAGCATGGGGATGTGTTACCATTTCCCCTCAAGGAACAATATTATTAGAAATTGCCATAAAAAATAATTGGATAATACATGCACCCACAAGACCTTCTCATTATTCGTATAATAAAAACATTAAACCAGATATAGTTGACATAGTATTAACGCAAATTGTAATCTGGTCCATATATCAGCACGCAATCCCAGCATTAAATACGGATCATAACCCAGTATTAATAATATTAATTCAAATAACTCCAATTACTTCTTACAATCCGCTAATAAATGGTAAAATAAATTGGAACTTATTTCAGAATCAAATAATGCAAGTGGATAACTATTCTAAAAATCTAAATACAACAAATGATATTGACCAATCTATAGAAACCATCGAAAATAATATAAAAAGCCCAATACAATCGTCAACAATAAGACAAACCAACACGAACAAAATAAAAATAATCCCTTTTAGAACTGACATAACAAATTTAATTGCCTATAAACATAAAATACGCAGACAGTGGCAAATCAGCCGAAGTTTCTCGATTAAAACTACATTAAATTCTCTAAAAAACTAGAACAGTATACATTCTCCCAATTCCACAAGTATACTTCGGAACTTCAAATTATTTATCGCTTTGTACAGCAATAAAAATAACCAATGAATATACACAAATCTAATACTTATTTCAAACAACATAACAGCCACTACTAGTATTGAAAAAGCTGAACTCTTAGCTACACATTTTAAAGACACCTTAACAAATAATATACCCGGTAATGTAACATTTACGAACAAAATTAATTCAGTGCTTTTGCAACTCTATTACACAGTTTCTGAAAGAATTTAATTAATTTCCCCAACAGAAACACAATTCTTAATCAAAAATCTAAAAAAAATAAAAATCCCCAGATGTTGACAAATTCCCAAACATAATCATTAAAAAACTTTCAAAACGAGCGATTATGTCCTTAACAGCAATATACAATTCTTGCCTAAGATTAAATTATTTCACTAAATTCATTAAATTATTTCATTAAATTATTTTCATAATCCTGGAAAATGGCATTGATATTAGTCACCAAGTAAAGACCTTTCTAAAACAGAGAATTACCGACCAATAATTCTTCTTCCAACACTTTCAAAAATCATCGAAAAATTAATACTAAATAGAATTAACACATTCATAAACAATATCAATATTATACCCTCGTAACAATTTGGTTTCCGCAATAATCGTTCAACAATACGTCAACTATTAAAACAAACCAATTCCATAGATACTAACTTCCAAAAATCAAAGCATACATTAGCACTATTTCTGGACGTAGAAAAAGCATTTGATAAAGTATGACCCCAAGGTTTATTACAGAAAATACGCCAAAGTGGATTCCCGCAATATTAAGAACGAATAATAAAAAGTTCACTAGTAAATCTCAGTTTCAAAGTACAAGTCAACTGAGTACAGTCTTCTGATTAAAATACCACGGCCAGAGTCCCTCAGGGATCGCCATTATCACCTACCCAATTCAATTTATTTATTTCAGATCTTCTACAACTAAAGAATTAAAAAAAAGCATTAGTTGCAGTTGACACCGTAATATTTACAGCGCCTCAAAACTTAACAAACTTCCGGCCGAAATAAACTTCAAGAGGATTTAAACACACTTACTGAATGGTTTCGGCAATGGAAAATTAAAATCAACCCATCCAAATGTAAAGCGAAAATATTTTCATTAAAAGTCTATACTATAAATCCATTAATTCTAAATAACACGTGTAGTCAATGGTTCTCCCCAACCACTTCGGTAAAATACTTAGGACTATATATTGAAAAAAGGCTTACTTGGGAAGATCACATAAAAATTACGGCTAACTAAACATTCATAAAAGTGTTAAAACTGTACCCACTAAAAAATAAAAACTCAAAAATCAGAATCAACACGTCAATATCCATTTTCAAATGCAAATTAAGATCTTAAGGCTAAATGTCCCGACACTAGTACAATTTGTAGCCACCACGTGGCAGCACCAAAATAAGTAAAATTTACTTTACCGATAACGTCTGAACCAATGGTTCGATTTTCGATCTGTAAACGTCATTTGACGCCTTTTTAAAATAGAATTTACGCTGCGATGGCCTTTTTCCAAAAATCTAACAAAAACGCGAATTTGAAATTAGTTCTCAAACTTCCGAGAACAAATTTAAAAATGAGGTCTTATAGCGCGATGGCGACATGCTTCCTAAATCCAACGCCGTGACAATCATGCAAATCGGACGAATAGGAGTGTCGTAAAGTGAAATTTACGAAAACACCTCGCCACCCCACCCCCCCACTTCCTCTTCTGCGCCGTTGCGTCTCCCACCCGCCCGTTGTGGGCCCTCTGTCAGCGCGGTGGCACGGCCAGGCCCGGCGGTTAAAGCGGTGCTACGTCTAAGATTACTTTTTAGCTCTGCAAATAATTCAGCAATTAAAAAATAACAGAATCCTTTTTTAGCTTTATGGGTACTGGCCTGCGATGATGCAGTTATGCTCCTATTAACAAATAACAGAGTTGACACCCTTATGATCATCTCCTTCTCCTCTACTCCAAGGATGGGTTCATGACCTGTTCTGACTTCTACCAATTTCATTTCTATAACGATCTGCCTCTGTGTCTTCTACCTCGCGTTCTACACATAAACGCTTGCTTTAGAATCCGTGTCAGTCCCATGTATCGAAGTCATTCCTCCGTTCACTCCCTGAAGTCAGAAAGATAGTATTTTGCCATTGTTTGCTTGAACAATTAATTTTCATCTTATTTCGCGTCGCGCTTCTGGCCTGTAGTCCTATGGCGAGCGAGACAACTCGCATAGTCGAGGCTTGCGAGCACAACCGCATGGGTGGACAAATGAGCATCAGCACGAAGATTTCATTCGTTATCGAATCCCGCCAAGCGATTTTCATCGCTAACTTATATACCGCTAGTTCACGTGACAGTGCCTCCCGCGCTGGAGAATGGCCGGTCGGCAAACACATTCGTTAATTTGTTTTGGCCGTGTACAACGAATTCCGTTGCTAGGTGCATTCCGAGAGCTGCACCCAGACTAACGCCCGCTCTCGGGCACTTGTACCGCAACACCTGCACTTCCCAACCGTTTGCTCCGTGTACAGACCGTGTCATTATATAACTATTCAATTATAACTGAACTAAAAATATAGGAATATTTTGTTTCTCTACGAAAATCTCAATGTGTGTTTGTGTGTGTGTGAGAGAGAGAGTGTGTGTGTGTGTATTTGCCTGTAATAGATCGAAAATGAAAACTGTAATAATTATTTACGAAATATGTAACGTAATTACATCCTTTACTTTACGAGATCAAATCGTACAAATAGAAATATCAAGATTGCAGGAAAATAAACCATGGAACTCTACAATATACCGATGACGCAGAAATCCTGGTGCCAGCGTGATTATCCCTTCTCCCTTGCGGTCGAGCAAGCAGTATATTTTCTGCAACTTTTGGATTTTTTTCATCTAGATCTACTTCTGTTAAACAGGTTATATTATTTTAAAAATATTTAAACTTAGACCAACTGGCAACTAATTTAGACCAACTGGCCACATGTCATACTTTTCAAGAAGTGCGTATAATGTTTATCCGTAAATGCCATCACTTTGGTCTTTGTATTTGAAGTGCTTAAATAATATCCTTTGGGATTTGATGAAATTAATAAACAAACTTTGTAAATTATCTTATCTTTTAGGATCAAAATTATTTTCGTATGAAAGTTCATAAATATCACGCAATCACGTTTCGGTCGTTTAGGAATGTGCCGCACATTTTTCCAGCATGTTATCTTCAGATGCAAAAAGACGAACAACAGTGAGAACTGTTCGGTAGCTACAAATAATCTAGTGACTACATGATATGGTTACCATAGGGTAAAGTGAATGAGAAACGAAATAAAAGAAAGTTTATAATTCTATCTAAAGATGAAAAAGAATTCGTGCACACACACAGGGAGTGACTGACTGACAGACGGACGGAGTGACTGTCGGACGGACTCACTGATGGACGGACGGACTGACGGATGGACGGACGGAGGGACAGACGGACGGGCGGACGGGCAGACGGACGGACGGGCAGACGGACGGACGGACTGACTAATGGTCGCACTGACGGACAGATGGACTGACTGACGGTCGCATGACGGACTGACAGCCGGCCTGACGGACAAACGGTCGGCATGACGGACGGACGGTCGGCCTGACGGACGGTCGGCCTGACGGACGGTCGGCCTGACGGACGGACGGTCGGCCTGACGGACGGACAGTCGGCCTGACGGACGGACAGTCGCCCTGACGGACGGACAGTCGGCCTGACGGACGGACAGTCGGCCTGACGGACGGACAGTCGGCCTGACGGACGGACAGTCGGCCTGACGGACGGACAGTCGCCCTGACGGACGGACAGTCGCCCTGACGGACGGACAGTCGGCCTGACGGACGGACAGTCGGCCTGACGGACGGACCGTCGGCCTGACGGACGGACAGTCGGCCTGACGGACGGACAGTCGGCCTGACGGACGGACAGTCGGCCTGACGGACGGACAGTCGGCCTGACGGACGGACAGTCGGCCTGACGGACGGACAGTCGGCCTGACGGACGGACAGTCGGCCTGACGGACGGACAGTCGGCCTGACGGACGGACAGTCGGCCTGACGGACGGACAGTCGGCCTGACGGACGGACAGTCGGCCTGACGGACGGACAGTCGGCCTGACGGACGGACAGTCGGCCTGACGGACGGACAGTCGGCCTGACGGACGGACAGTCGGCCTGACGGACGGACAGTCGGCCTGACGGACGGACAGTCGGCCTGACGGACGGACAGTCGGCCTGACGGACGGACAGTCGGCCTGACGGACGGACAGTCGGCCTGACGGACGGACAGTCGGCCTGACGGACGGACGGTAGGCCTGACGGACGGACGGTCGGCCTGACGGACGGACGGTCGGCCTGACGGACGGACGGTCGGCCTGACGGACGGACGGTCGGCCTGACGGACGGACCGTCGGCCTGACGGACGGACCGTCGGCCTGACGGACGGACCGTCGGCCTGACGGACGGACCGTCGGCCTGACGGACAGTCGGCCTGACGGACGGACAGTCGGCCTGACGGACGGACAGTCGGCCTGACGGACGGACAGTCGGCCTGACGGACGGACAGTCGGCCTGACGGACGGACAGTCGGCCTGACGGACGGACAGTCGGCCTGACGGACGGACAGTCGGCCTGACGGACGGACAGTCGGCCTGACGGACGGACAGTCGGCCTGACGGACGGACAGTCGGCCTGACGGACGGACAGTCGGCCTGACGGACGGACAGTCGGCCTGACGGACGGACAGTCGGCCTGACGGACGGACAGTCGGCCTGACGGACGGACAGTCGGCCTGACGGACGGACAGTCGGCCTGACGGACGGACAGTCGGCCTGACGGACGGACAGTCGGCCTGACGGACGGACAGTCGGCCTGACGGACGGACAGTCGGCCTGACGGACGGACAGTCGGCCTGACGGACGGACAGTCGGCCTGACGGACGGACAGTCGGCCTGACGGACGGACAGTCGGCCTGACGGTCGGACAGTCGGCATGACGGACGGACAGTCGGCCTGACGGACGGACAGTAGGCCTGACGGACGGACAGTAGGCCTGAAGGACAGACGGTTGGCCTGACGGACGAACGGCCTGACGGACTACCTGAAGAAGAACGGCTTAACGGACGGACTGACGGACGCATGGACTTTTTTTAAAAAATAGTTAAAAATCGGAATCAATATTTTGAGTAATGCATCAAAAAATTTTAAAATGGTATTCGAAGGAAGACGGAAATATGTGAAAAAGGTAGTTATGTACTACTATTACAGACCGTTTACCTCGGTCTGTAATAGTAGTATAGAAAGTCTAGTTTGATATCCGTGGAAGAATAGATTGAGATGCAAAGTGACTAACGCATAAACTGAGTGTGTGGCTTGCGTGTCCCGCAAGTACCGCCTCCTCCGTCGGGGCTGGCCGCACGACGCCGGGCCTGGCCGTGCCACCGTGCTGACAGAGAGCCCACAACGGGCGGGTGGGTGACGCAACGGCGCAGAAGGGGAAGTGGGGGGGAGGTGTTTTCGTAAATTTCACTTTATGACGCTCCTATTCGTCCGATTTGCATGATTGTCACGGCGTTGGATTCAGGAAGCATGTCGCCATCGCGCTATAAGGCCACATTTTTAAATTTGTTCTCGGAAGTTTGAAAACTAATTTCAAATTCGCGTTTTTGCTAGATTTTTGGAAAAAGGTCATCGTAGCGTAAATTCTATTTTAAAAAGGCGACAAATGCCGTTTACAAATCGAAAATCGGACCATTGGTTCAGACGTAATCAGTAAAGTAAATTCCCCTGTGATAGTGTTGCGATCTATTGAATTTTCCTACAAGTATTTTTCGGTGCATTTAGCCTTAACGCCTATCAAATTTGGGGAGGTGAGGCAAACAGCAATTTAAAACAAAAGCTTCAAAGAATTCAAAATAAGTATCTCTGCTGAACATTAAAGGCACCTTGGTTCATCTCTATATGCCTAATAAAACAATGGATAGACAGACTCACCACCCGATTCTAAACTAACTACCCTGCGACCCGAAATTTTAAATTAGGTTCCACTTCATACCCCTATCCAAGAATTAAAAGTCGGCATTGCGAAGACTTACTTCGAAGTCCGTAAAATAAAAGAAAAGAAATTAATTAATAGCAACTTCCTAGACACTCCACTGTAATTAATTAATAGTATTTAATTGTAAGTTTAAAAAATGTAAAATATGCCGTATGCTACCAACTTTGTAAGGAAACATTATAATCAAAACCTTGAAAAGCCGAACAAGGATTAATAAATTTAGAAAAACGTTTATAGAAATCTGTATAACCCCGTAATAGTGGTTAGGGTCTTCAACCAATATGGTTCGATAATTTTGGTTGATCTCACGAACGCTAAAATATTCAACTTCAGCTATTTCCTCAAGAATTTTCGAGTCGATATTTGTTTCGGAAACTTCTTCCAATGAAATTCTCAATACTATTGGTAAACTATAAAGAAAATATTCCGCCGAAGTCGATGAATTTTCGGATAGTTTGCTAAAGTCTGTGCAACTCTCATAATGTTCTTAATACCTCACATATTTAATGCATCCTTATGCAGAATCCTTTCCTATATTATTTCAGTGGTATAGATGAGTTTTGAGGCTCTCATGCGCAATCAGTCTATAAAAACTAAATCTCTAAAGAAAGAGAATTTCACGGAGACGTTACGAATTGCTTTCAAATTATAGGATGTGTTGAAAAAAACGCATCCAAATATCCAGGTCACGTGCAACCCCCGACTGGCAGCGCATTGAAATCTGTATTGCTATACAACTCCGAAACCAAGCGTTCTGGGACCTTGGGAGAAAAGAAGATACGTCTCTCACTTTGTAATCTTCAGAATGCGATCTTCCTGGACATTCTAGTACTTTTTGCTGGTTTGGCGCTTCTCGATTCTACCCCACCTGTTCAGAGACATGTAGAATCTGCAACTGTATGTAAAATTAAAATAATTACTTGATATTCTATGCGATTGAATATCATTGGTGTACTTCTCTGTTTGGTAGTAATGCGAAATAAGAATAGTTTCTATTTCAATGGAGAATTTACTGTTATGTTAAAACACGTTCAGTTAATAAAATTACAAGAACTACAGAATAAGCGACGGAGGACAAGAGAGTCTTGGAGAATTATATTTTATGGGTTTAATTAGGAATTAGAACGATAGGGAAGAGGATGGGATTTAACATGCGTGAGTTCTTGCACGGGTACGTTAATACCGTGTACCTAGTAAAATAGCTAAGATTAAGCTACTCTTCAAAAAGGGCAGTAAAAATGAAATTCAAAATTACTTGACAATTTCCCTTCTGTAATTTTTTTTTTCAGAAATATTAGAGACACTTTTCTTTAAACCAATGGATAGCTTTACAAGAAACCACGAAGTGGTTTAATATTTTCAAAATGGATTTAGAAATCCAAAATCTGCGGAAGCGGCCATATTTGTTTAAGATGTCGCTTCATCGGGAGAATAAAATTAAAGTACCTTTTGGAACACTTTTAAATGTTTTAGAAGCATATGACGATATCGATCATTACAGTTTGCTTCCAATGGAATTCATGGTATTGCTGTAGATTAGTTTTGTTCGTACCATAAACAACGATCTTAGAGAGTAGAATTACTGTACGGCAATTAAATGGCCTTATTTAGTGTTTCATCACTCCTATTTATTACCAGTTGCATATAGGGACTCTGTCTTCAACTTTCTCACAAATGGCCTACAGTTGTAAAAATGCTACTAAACAAAAACAAAATATGTATTTCTAAAAATGACGCACATTGCTAGAGAAAAACATAAAATACTTTCGTATAAAATAGCAATAATTTAAATATTTAAGACATTCTTCACGAATACTGCAATAACTTGTGTAGTATAGTACATATACAGTAAAACAATTCTTTATCTACTAATAATAAAAAAGTGTCGCTGTTCCATAACGCAACACTAGAATAACCAGTATTAATTGGCAGGTGGCCTCTTCCATGGAGCCTTGCAGTCGCAAGATTTCAATTGTGTCGTAAGCAGTGAGGTACTGAGTGGGATATAATACAATTGCAACGCGCAGTATCGACTGGATAGATGATGTAAGGACTAATTGGCGAAATAACTCACTTTTTCATTTTTCTACCCAAATGGAAACTGAATTTTCGGCAGAAAACTCTTATTACAGGACCCTAATAATGAAAAAGTGGATAAATCCAGTTGTTAATTAAAAAAAATCTTCTAACATGTGTTGCCAAAATCCCTTGGATGGCGCAATCTATTTTGATTAAATGTTGTTCTTCGATAGTCTGAAGGACGTTTATGAGAATGGCGCAGGTTGCAAACTCTGATTTTTCAAAAACTGAAAAAATTCATATTTTATCGTCGTCTTCCTACAGCTAAAATACTAAAGATAGATATTTTTCTGTTAATAAAATCTGTTCTGCAAAGATAGATTTTGAAATAAGGTCATATATCATTTTTCGAAAATTTGAGTATTTTTCGCGTAATGTTGCGGGAAATATAGTCAGTTTTTAATTTGTGTTTAAACATTTTTTCTCAAAAACTGCTGCATTGTTTTTTATGAAATTTTGTTGACGGATAAACTGCAGGACATTTAAGAAAATGATGCAGGTCTCATGTTGGTTGAAAACCCTGATATTTCGACAATTAAAAAATTCAAAAGTTTTTTTGGCGTCTTCCTACAACTACAACTATGAAGATACAGTTTTTTTAATGAAATGTGTTCATCAGAAACAGATATTCAAATAAAGTCATGTTGAATTATTCGAAACTCTGAGTGTTTTAGAAGCAATCGGGCGTGAAGTATAGTCGCTCGCTCTGAAAATACTGCGCTTGTTGATCGTAATTAGGTGCTTTGAGGATGGATGCTACATACGTGAGAGGCTGTGTAGTAATTCATATTTCTTTGTTCATTTCTTACCTTGGAGCTTTTTTATACGTTTACTAATTGATCTTTTAGAAATTATTTAAAGCCTTTTTGAAATAAATAGGATGTAAAGATCGCTAGCCTTCAGTCGCCCGCTCCCAATTTGCGCAGTTGGATACTATGTAAGTTTGACTGATTGTTTTAGTGATTTCGGGTACATCTATCAGGGTTATTAGTCCGTAAGTGTAGTGCAGTTGATGCCCTGAGCCATCTCTCCCGGGCTGTCTATGTACGTTAGAATTTTTATATTATTTATGTATCATTTTATTATATATTTATGTTATATCATTTTATATTGCGGCATTTAATAAATTGTGTTAAATGTGAAAACGAATTGATGAGCGGTTATTCGTGGTAATTGTTACCGTTCGTAACGGCGTAATGCCGCGCCGCACAGATAACAAGATAAATGACGGTTGCTTTTAGTTTGCGGAAATAAAAACGAATATTTCTTTATTTGTATAATATTACAATACCATGGTGTTTAATAATTACTATTATATATTTTTCGATCTATTGGTTTTCCAACTCCATTAGTATCGTATTATTTCTTAACTTTTTAAATATTTTACTTTCTTTCATTCTGCTTATTTTCTTGAAAAATAATATATTATTTCAAATGAGTTATACAAAAAATAATTTGGAGATAAATATACAAAGATGTGCCGAAGATCCAGTTCCCATAAGAAAGTACCTGATTCGAATTTTGTGCTACCAGAAGATTTACCTGTCGAACCCAATTCACAGTATATCCTTGAATAATTGCAGAGCTTCACCGACACTAAAAAAACACACTTGACGTCATAACTTCCGTTTGCCCAGGTGCTGAGCCACCCGTCATAAACTCATGCCCCGGACTGTCCAAGACTCGTTCCTGCATCTTGCTGCTCGTTGAAGCGGTTACATCCTTCAAGCCTTGCGCTCTTTAAAATAGAGCGCGCGTCTACTCGTGTGCTGTGATGCTCTATTTCACAGAAAATTTTTTGTTTTGGAGAAACCTTATATGAAGTCATTTCAAGCACTTTAACTCACAAATATAATAGTGTTCACAATTTTCTGGAAATGTGTATATTAACGGCGTGAAAGATCTTCCAAAACAAATTACATTTGTGTAGATTTTTGGAAAAATAAATAAATACCCTAAAATAAACTTTATGCCATATTAAACTGTGCAATTAGCACTATCCGTTCGAAAAGTTTGAAGAAACAATTTGGAGCTGTTTTTGAGGAAATGGCTTTTGAGCGTTTCTGAAAATGCGGAATTTGGAGCAAGTTTTCACATAAAATGCTTGAGTTTTCGAGAAACTTTAAATGACAATATTTAAAACTCTATGTAGCTATATGTACTCATAAATATAATAATGTAAACAAATGTAAAAACAAATGTCGCCGCTAATGTAAATATTAATGACGTGACAGATACAACAAAGTAATTTTCATTTTTGTCAGTTTTGAAAAAATGAAAGAATAGATCACATCTCATAGAGTGCTTTTGACACAATGCCCACCAAAAGTTAAAAGAGAAAAATTAGTACCGTTTAAAAAAAATATTTTGTAATTTTTTTAAAAATTGCTAATATTGCACGCAATATAGCGTGAAAACTACAAAAATTTCAAAAAATGTACCTGACTTTAATGAAAGAACTAATTATGAGCAACAAATTTTATTTTGAAGGAAAATCCCCTATCTTCAATTTTGCAGTTGTAGGAAGACGCCGAAAAAATTCTAACTTTTGCAGTTTTCTAAAATTCAGAAATAACCGTGTAAATCCAACCTATACCAACTTTATCAGTGAATTTTACTATATTCTTGCAAAAAAATTAAATAAATGTTTGGAGCCGTTTTGGAGACAATTTTGAAAATGTTTCATGTAAAGAACCCCCAAATTCTAAAGAAAGTTTTTCAAGACTCGCGGCGCCTTAAGTGGAGCCAGTTCGACCTGGGAATATCCATTTTGGACAAAATTGTACGTATGGTTTTGGCACTAGTCGTGTTCACAGGCGGACAGACGGACGTTTTGCCGTCAATAGGTTTTTCGGTATCAAGGGCCCACAAAACATGGATTCAGGCTACACCACATGATAGAGGATATTTTTCTTTAATTTAACAACAGGATTTATCCACTTTTTTGTTATCAAGCGCCAGCAATAAATTTTTGTCTGCCGAAAATCCCCCGTTTTTTGCACAGCATTACATAACTTTCCCTACACTACGTGTAATACACTACGTACACACTATGAATTACTTCGTATATATGTACATGTGATGGAAAGTAAAAATTCAGTCTCGCGAGAGCTGGCGTGCTGAACATACCTAATTAATCGGTATGTTGCAATGTTAGTTGTCAGTATAGGCTGGAGTTATTGGTAAAGGATTGCGAAGTAAAACCCTGATTGTTAGTGTTATTAAAGTTGAATGGCAATTATGTTTGTTTGCTTTAAAGTAATTGTTAGATTTAGCCGAATAGATTTCGTATTTTCCGAAGCGGCGTATGTCAGGATAGCTCCGCGGAAGGGGAGAAAAAATTAATAATTAATTTATTGAAAATAGATAGTCGCGTTTAGAGGATTCACTCGAAACCTAGCAAGGGCCAGTAGCGTACGCGGAATAATTTTGAGAAAAGTTATTAAGTACCTAAAATATCAATTAGTCTATGACATTCCGGGATCACTTGGGAATTAATTCGGACGATAATCGAAATCACAATAACACGATACCGAAGACATAACGTGATCAGCGCCAGACCTGAAGAACAGCTGAGAAACTAGCAGGAAGCTTACGAATATTATTTCACGAAAAACCGTACGGTATACTCCTGTGTTTCAAACGAAACGTTAATAACTTGATTTATGAGCTCTTAGAATTTATTTAAACAATCATAATAAATATTAAAACTATTTTTTAGAGAAAAGGCGGATAATTGACAGTAGTTGCAATTTTGTTAGTTTGTTCTGCAGAACCTCCAGTAATCGTGATTTCTGTACAGAATTGCAAGTCCACATGTAACAGGTAAGACGAATAATGTTGTATGTTAAAACCCATGATTGAATTTGAAAGTAAAATTAGCAATGTAGTATAATAACATCGAGAGAATCTATGAGCATAGCAGGGCAACGGTAGAAATAATTGTATTGTTAATATCAGTAGAAAGTAGGAAGTCATAAATGGCCTCATCGCCCATCTAACAGAAAGTTAATAAATGAAATTATCTAATAATAAATTATTAGTTGAGTTGAGAGAAACGTTACAAATGGCTGCCCATCCTGGGATAGAGTAAGATAAATAATTAATAAAAGGAAGTTAAGAACGGTACATACAGATAAATAAATTTGAAATGTCTGAATATCATTTTCGAATTTACAACCCGCAAACACCTTTTCAGCTTACTTATTCGATTGCTTATGAAATGGCGGGAGAGTCATTGTGATGGGACAAACTGCAGATGAAAGAGGCCTCGTGGAAGTGGAGAATAAAAGTAATAAATGAAGCAAGTAACGTAAAGGTTAAAGCGAATTTTAAAGCCCTGAAGAATATAATAGACATGATGATATAGGAATTAATGAGTTAGGACAGGTCAAATCTAAAATTGAGTAAGGGGATATATTAAAGAAGGAGAGAAGAAAGATCTAGATGATAATTGTAAAAGAAAAACACATGAAATAATGGTATAAATCGTTCAAGGAAAGATTTGAAGGAAAGGATAACATGGGAGAGATGGAGATTTGAGTGAGCTCAGGAGGGATAAAGAAAAAAAATGCTGTCGAAGAATTAAAGAAAAAGAAAGTAGGAGGCTATGGCATGGCTTCGAATGAGATATGAATCTATTCTAAGGAAGAAGGAATAACTTATTGAAAAGTATTTAATAAGATAATTAGGTAACTTCAGAAGAAAGGAAAAAGGAGTAATTATACCAGTTTACAAGAGAGGGGGCAGGAACAAGGTGGAAAATTACATAGGAATAACGCCCATTACACCATATGGAAGAGGATAGTCACATGCAGAGGTAAGGGACTTACCCATGCAATCAAACAGGATTCAGAAGTGTCAGGATTTACGAATAACATTTACATATTGAACTATATTATACGGAGATACAAGTAAGCCTAGATACAAAATGCCTACGTGCTGTATTTATTTATTTGAAGACGGTCTTCGACAATGTGAACAGGAAAGTTGAGTGGAACATTATCTTGAAACTGTGAATTGAAAAAAATCATTATATGCTTAACTCGTTTTGGTCCCGTTTTCCAGTAGTGGAACAAGCGTGGACCTGTCCTTCGTTTATCTTTATCTCCCTTCTCATCACCCCGCAACGTATGGTAACTTGTTCAGACTGACAATAGTTGCATGCCCGTGAGTGTTCGCATTATTTTTCTTGCAATGTTGCGAGGTGGATGTTAAGTCTTGTTTGTTGAAAGTTCTAGGCTCACCATGGAAGACAAAAAGTATTGTTACTATTTATTAGAGAAGTATTTTCAAATAATTAATTTTTTTTCTTTACAATGAAATGTTTAATACGTGAGGTAGAAGTGGGTATTTATGATTACATTTCTATATATAGAACTATATAATATATATTTGAGAATAAATATAGATTTCAGAAACTTTAATTAAATTATAAATGCTCCTTTTGTAGAATAGGGAATGAACGATATTACCCTTTTACTTTGTTGTAGATTTTTTTAGAAACATAAGTCCCAGAGACATTCTGCAACTTATTGAAGACGTTGATCCTTCAAGTGCTTGTATTTTTAGTACACCTCCTGAAGATGTGGTTGGAAGTAAAGAAGATAGTGCAGACGATGATGAAAGTGAAACAGCAAACAATCTCTCTGACCGTCAACTTTTGGCAGAAGGAGCAATGATTTTTCTCTTCAACGAAGATGAAAGAGCAGGAGACGACGACAATGTGGGGGAAATTATAGATCAGGTCAATGGAGAAAGCCTTCCAGAAAGCAAACCATTCAAAATTTACGGGACAGATATATAATATTTAGCTTGCAAGTTAGCAGAACTGCGATGCGGATATATAGGGACTTTATCGAAAAGTGTCGACGACGACAAAAAATTCAGGAAAAGAATGGAAGGAGTAATTTTGATAATAAAACAGATCTTGGTGGTAACATCATGCTCCTGAAATGGAATAACAATCGTGACAAACGAGTACTACATGTGATCCTTTTGAGCAGAGCCAGAGCTAGACAATTTTGGGCCCAGTGCAATGCTGAAATGTATCCCCCACCCCGAAAAAATTAAAAATGTGAAAGTATCTCTAGAAACTGAAGAGGTATTTTATTTCAACAAATAACGAAAATTACGTTTAAGCTAGAAAACGTTTTGGGAAATATATTTTAAATAATAATTTTAAGTAAGAGTATTAAGTGATCAAACAATGCAATTTCAGACAGTCAACAATGCAGAGAGCTTAAAACGCTAAAATTGTTGGATTTAGGTAGTGTTTAATAAAATAACATGTTGTTCTATATGAAATAATAAATATGAATTTCAGTAGAACCTATTTTAAAGATTTTCTGACGTTCTAAATTATTTTTCATCGTTTTTTTCCCAAAAATCCCAACATCGGGCCCATTGATTCGGGGGGCTCCGGGCGCCTACCCGTTCTGCCCATGTATAGCCCCGGCACCATTATTGAGCCAATTGGAATTGCCAATCGATGAACCGGGAAAAGAAGACAATTCCAGTCCCAAAGCACAGTACCGTAATTATGTATAGTACTTTAATGAGTGGAAGCGGTCTCGTCGCGTTGACGAGACCGCGGGTAGCGTTATGGAAACAAAACACAAAGATACCACGCGAGAAATGCAAAATAAATTTGCATCAAAAATGTTTCAAAAAACATCACGCATTTGCATAATGAAGACATTTCTTTTACATCTGAGGATTCAGAAACTCATACATTTATCAATGTATTTATTTATTTACATTATATAATTCAAGATCTTGTAAATCTTCTTGAATTTTTTCGTAATTCTCACATGATTTATTTGTCATTAATATGCAATAAAATTAAATTGTTATCTAGAACAAATCTTGTATTATTCATAAAAATTGTAAAACAAAATACCCTCCAAACTCTTGGTACCAGTCGTTTTCGATCTTCCACTTATGGACTGATGGTTTAAAAAGGGCAGAAGAAGAGTAAGTGTGAGAAAAGTATATGGGTGGAAGTATTTTAGAATTATGAATTACTATAAGTATTTAGGGTTGACTTAACAAGGGACGAGGCTATAAAAAGCATATTGCAGGAACAGGTGAAAAGGGGATGGTGACTATGAAACAGGTGAGATATAATTAACAGAATGTGCATAAATACCTGGGCAAAGAGGATGGGGATTTTGGATATTATTGTCGATTCTATTGAAGGAAAGGAGAAACTGAAAGCTTTCAGGAATTATTTTTATGGTGCACTAGTTCAATGCTGTGTGTTTAAGGACCTGAAACAAAACACGTAACGGTATAGTTAATACCATTGCGGGACTGTATGTCCTCGGGCTTTTTGAGTACTTTATTGCCCGCTCTAATATCAATACAACACATACAACATTGCCAATACCAATTGAATATGGGGTCCCTCAAGTTTCGATTTCAGGTCCTATCCTTTTTCTGTTATACGTAAACGATATGTCCTCGTCTATTAAAGACGGAAGAATGGTTCAGTTTCCCGATGACACGAATGTTCTTTGCAAAAAAACAGTAAATAGTACTATTTTAGAAGTTTCAAATTGGTTTTGTTATATCAAATTAAAAATAATGAAGGAAAACAGTTTCTAATAAAGAAAAAATTCCAGCCGCGTGATCCCTGCAATTCCCTTCATTGAGCTTGGAATCTTACCTCTGCCTTGCCTATATATTTACGAATCTGTAATATTTGTCAAAAGTGGCTTACTTAACGGTAGGAACATATTTTCATGCCATACTGATATTTATAATTACTACACACGTCGTAAAAATCACGTTCATCAAGTGTCAGTATCAACAGCTCCCTATCAGGAATCCACAGACAATACTATACAACGTTACTTTACTACGCATTGCCAGATGACATTAAACAATTGAAATCGGATCACAAATTTAAGTTAAAAGTAAAATATGTTCAGCTACATAACTGTTTCTATACAATTAGAGACTATACTGATTATCAAAAAGAAAAATAATGTTTATTTTAACAAAACAGTGATATATAATGAATTAGTTTACATTTGTATTGTATTTTTTAAGAGACTTAATATGTTTGTAACATATAATGTGCTTCAGCTTCCGGATCAATGACCCCCATCTCGATCAGGTTTTTGTCCATTTTCCCTGATCCATTGAGCAAATGCTGAGATGGCCCCTTGTTTTGCTTCTGGACGTAAATGTAGCTTCACTATGCGCACGTTTTGTTGAACTCTCCTTTTGCTTGTAATGGTAAGAGTAGAGGTAAGAGCGAGTTGCTATTTTGTTAGCAATGCAGACAAATTATACTTGCCTTTGATGTGTTACGCGTGTAAAACATGAATGCTCAATGAAAATATGATGAATAAAATTAACATCTTTAGAAGGAAAGTCTTAAGACGAATTCTAGGCCCCATACAAGAAAACGACATGTGGAGGACAAGGCACAACAAAGAAATATATCAACTGTATAAGGAGTCAGCAACGAACTAGTAAACCATAAAGTCTTGTAGGCACCACGGGGATTACTGGACGTTTTTGCCCCTCGGACAACTACCAACCCCTCGGGCCAGTGGCCCGAGTTTGGAAGTCGCCTTAGGGGCAAAAACATCTACTTAACACCCTAGATACATAAATTACTATTAAGATAGAACCTAAGTAGACTATCGTATATCTGGACGAGAAACAGTTTTGATAATGGCATCACACACTATTCAGAGCGCTTTTCATCGATAAAACACTTGGATGTGCACCGTACAAATGAACAAAGAATGTGCTTCTACGTGGAGGATAAAAGTTAAACTCAAATGGAATGTAAAATCTAACTCAAAAAACCTCGGAATACAATCCTGATAACCGTTTCCTTAAGTCAAGCTAATTTGTTCACAATATCCTTATTTTGCGGAGATGTTCTTGCTTATTACAGTTTTATCATGCAAAATGGAACCTTTTTTTACGCAGACGACGAGGTATCCTTCATGATGAATATCCACGCGTTTTCGAGACAACGTTCTTAGAAGGGATTTTTATAGTACTCTCCTCGGTAAACACGAGTTTACCTGTCATGTGTATTTGCCTAGGTAAAAGGACCTATGTCGTTTGAGGGCCTCAGAACTGTTGTTAATGTCATTAATCAAACTTATCATATTGCATATTTAGCCCTTGGTTTATTGGTAAATAACAATCATTGGCATGAAATATTTTCAGGAGGCAGTATAAGATGTAATAGGACTAAACTACTAGAGCTTTTCGCTACAAGGTTTAGCGATGTTTCACATCCATTGTACGTGTGGGCAATACACTGCCCATTCACTGTAACGTGGCCACCGCCTATGCTCAACGTAAACGTGCAATAACCCCCCGCAGGCAGCGGGCGGCAGCCCAAACAGCGAAGAGTATATAACGCGGAAAACAGCGCAGCAGTTGACCGCAATGCAGAAATGGAACAATTTATCGGTCGTCCAAAAGGGCATGATCATTGGCTTTCGAACCAAGGGCGGCAGCATTTTCGACACGGCTGAGTTTGTAATGTTCGCCTGCCGCCGTTGTTAATAACGTGAATGACAATATGTCGATGTCCACAACACGTAACTGTGACGCAGCACGGGCCTTAGATGACAAGGGAAACGAAGGCTGCGGAGATGTGTACGGGCGGATAGACGTACAGCTGTAGGGTTAGTGACCGCTCAGATGCACCAAGGAACAGGGCCTCCTCAACAACCGTTCAGCGAACGTAGCAGGACTGGGCCTCCGCCGCAGGCGCCTGGTTCACGCGCCCGCGCTGACCGCTGTTCATCGGCGACGAAGGCTGGAATTTACAAACTAATACCGCTCCTGCACGTCCACCGATGGCCTTTTCACGTAGATCACGTGTTCTGTCCCATCAGCTAGGTCGTCGGCGTATACGGCGTGGAATGTCTAACGAAAACACCCTGCAACAATCGCCCGTCAGATCTAGACCGGAGGAGGGTATGTGGTGGTGTAGTGAACGATTTTGCGGCATTCCCTGGGTGATTTCGTCATTTTGGAAGGCACAATGGATCAACAGAAATGTGCAGTCATCCTCGGGGACAATATTCACTCCTGTATGCCCATATATTTTTCTTCAGCCCGATGACATCTACCAGAAGAACAATCCAACGTGTCTTATACCTCGTAGTGTACGTGCATGATTTGAAGAACACCACGATGAGTTTATGGTATTCGCCTGGCCACCAACCCCCACCTCCATTTAAAACCAATCGAGAATCTGTGGGCCATCTCGATCGGGCTGTTCGCGTTGACCATGGTCAGCTGGGTACGGTGCTCAGTTGCGTATCCATGGTGCACTGGAGTCGGCATGGCTCCACATCCTTGGCGGTACCACTCCGAACCTTAGTGTCTAAGGGACGAAGTGTTTAAGTGGCTGCAAAACGGGGTTATTCAGGATTTGGTCGGGGGTTACGTTGTGACTGGACTGTGTTCTTCGCGATTTTTTCTGAATATTTTCTAATTAGAAATTGTTCACGTTGGCTTGCTAGTGTCAAAATCTCGCCACCGTCGGGGGCGGAACCCTAGCACCTTCCGGCCAGAGGCTCTGCAGTGACATCAGCTGATGCCTTCCACCATCGTTGCCGGATTCAGTTTTCGAGTTATTTCATCACACGCCGTTTAAAGCACTTGTACTCAAAATTGATTTACAGTATACAAATTGCCAATAATGAAAATATTAACGACTTCAAAGAGATATCAAGAAATATATGTGTGTAATTTTTTAAAGAAAAAAATGGTGTTTATTCAACTTAGTTCATTGTGCACTACCTATAAAAAAAGTATAATGAAAAATTTGGAGCGTTTTTGAGAAAATATTTTATTTTGATAATATTTAATATCGTCCATATTCCATATATGAAAACATACAGGACGTTAATGATACAACTAATTGTATAGAAGAAATTTCATTTGAAGAAAAAATACTATCTTCAGTAATGTGATTGTAAGAAGTTGTCGGAATAATTCAAACATTTGTGTATTCCGAAAATTCACAACTTTCAGTGACAATCGGGCGTTGCCTAGCCAGACTATTCTCACAATAATGTAAAGTAAACATTTAAAGCCATTTTTGAGAAAATTTCGAAAAGGTTCGAGGGTTCGGTTTAGTAGGTAGTCTGGAAATCAAATTAACGGCTCCTAATTAGATCTATGAGAGGATGATTAAACCGCAGTACCCCGAGGCAATCTTCTGTCCACGACAGGATATTTTCTTCCACAACGTTGGTTGTCATCTCTAGGAACAACAAGTGAATCGCGCCCGAAGGGCCCCTTTGCACGACGCCACAGAAGCGGCTTCCGAACGCCACGGCTCGTAGCAGAGCATTTGTTTGAATGGAGGTCTTCCCACGGGCGGCGGCGGACCCTCGCCACGAGCAACACAGGAGAGCCTACGCGCCACAGCGTTAAATAGAGGTATATATATATATATATATATATTTTGTGTACCACCGCGTCCCTGCAGATCGCAGATGACTCTGATACCTTCACGGCTACTAGCTGTCTTTCAACTTATGCCTTTCCGCGACGGCCATGTGAGCTTCCGTGCTCTACGCTGGCAGTCGGCACTTGCGCCTTGCCATGCCGTAAGTTATCATCAATCCGCTCGCAAGCTAATTAGGGCTACAGGCTTCCCAGGTCGCAACCAATTAGGCCTAAAACAGCGTCGTGCGTTTGCCATACTGGAACGCGTTTTAGCGGTTTCACTCGCACGTTTGTGGCGCGTTAGTGAACCTCCCACGGGCCATCGCGTCCGGGGACTCCGAACATTCCATCGGCCGGGGCTGTACTGTGTGTAATCACGTACGCATCGCCGCGAGTCAGCCATCAGCAGCGACGGTACGGGACAGACGAACGGGAACAGGAACATGCGCAGAGCAGGTACCTGTGCTTGTCTCCGTGGGTGGCGAGAAACGTGGTGTATTCAAAGACATTCTAACATCACACTCTAATGATTGATTAAACGTTTAGTCAAATTCATTTATTGAATTATTTTCTGTACTATTCATTTTGCATCTCATTATTAATTAGCTTTGTTGTTCTAAATGCATTAATAATTATATGATTTAATATTACATTTTTTATTAATAATTCACCGCTGGGACTCGGCAATTCATTACGTAAATAGCATGTACATTAAGTTTAATAACTGTTTTGTTTTCTCATTTATTAGATTGTAAGTTTAATTTATTTTATTCCAAGAGACATTACGAATACTCGTATCACTGCCCTTTCAACTTTCGATTCATTAAATTAAATATTAATTCAATTACGCTAAATTATATTCGGCCGATTCGTATCATCTGCTCTTACGAGGTGGTCCTCCAAGCCTTTCTTTTAGTAGCCCTCTGAGTACATCGTCGAGCTTCCGGAGGCCAAAATGTGTGTGTGCTGTGCGTGCATGTAGCCAGCAGTCGAGTCCACTGTGGGCTCATCATCGTGCGTGTGAGTGTGAGTGAGTACCGCATCTGCATGCGCTCACACGTCGCAGACGCGCAATGCGTAGACAAGCGTACTTATACCCATTTTCAAAAGACTCTTAACAAATTATTCTTATTAAACTTAATTAACACCTTACCCACATTAATATACAAAACAGCTGTATTTTAATGTTCAAATAGAATCGCCAACAAAATAATCAATAGAGCAATTGAAAAAGTAGAAGTGTTCACAAATCAGGCTTATTTTGTGAGATTTTTACTCTTCAAAAATTAAGGGACAAAAATATGAAAGAGTTAAGAAAATCCGTGGTAGAATGAAATGAATCGGAGAAGATTTTGCGACAATTTTCGGAATTAATTGAGAATGAACTTTTTTAGTATTACAGAATTACACTTAGTAACAGCTTACAAGTGATCTTTTACGAGCATTTTCGTGGATATTAGCAAAAACGCTTAAAAATGTTGATGTACTGAATCCTAACAATTTCCTTAATCCGTATCGGCAAGTATATTTTTACGAGGATTGCAATTTTGATATTGCAATATTACCAGGTCATATTCCGTATGGAAGTAGGATGCAAGGTCATTGACTATTGGGAATTTTTGAATGTGAGTAATATCAAGTACTACGATTCATTGGTAAGTTCAATGTCAGATACTGTAAGGACTTATTTGAAGGAAGCTATGCAAGACATTACTCTTGGAAAGAGTACAACTCCTTTAATTCATGAATGTAACAGATGGTATAAATATTAAAATAAATTCAACTAACTGTGTATTCCACGTTGCATTGAATGCAGAATCATATACAATCAATTACTACCTATTTTCTTTTATATCAATTATTCTATATTAATATCTTATTTCTCATCAATTTCATTTGAAGAAAAATTTCAAAGTATTTTAAGTCAACTACTTTGAAGGATTAAGAATGGTGTTGATGCGCAACTTCTGTAAAATAACGAAAGGGAGTGTAGGATGTTCGTGCCAGATATCGTTCATTTAATAAGTGGATCGCATATAATTTGCTTTACTTTTGCTGCCCCATCATAAGGGCGTGGTAGGTCCTCATGACGGCGCTAAATTCCCAGAAACGTATTTCCAAATGATATGTCCCGAAAAGTTCTGGTTACGCCGGCAAATATTATAATTAAAATTTTGATTTAAATAATTAACGAAATTCAATAAAGAAGTACACAAATCAATTTCTGAAAGCAATGTGTTACAAACAAAATATAATTTAAAATGAAAGAAAGTGTAAAAAATAAAAGATGATGTAAGATGAGATAAAATAGAAGAAAAATGTAAATTTTACTTCAAAGATGTGAAAGTTACAAAATAGTTTTGGTGAAAGAGTATGTAAAGTACGTTCACGCAATGTGTTACATGTGAAAGTGACAATTTAACAACAGGAGCCATTGAAAGCAACTTTTTTATCCTAAAGAAGTTAAAGTAACCTGTGAGAGTTTAGTAAAAGAATGTGTTTAAAAGTAAAACAATTACATCTTGATTACATAAAGAAATGTATTGATATACGTTTAACTAATTTTAATACTGTAGAGTTGAAAATTCTGATTTATAAAAGTGAAGGATATTTCCTTATTTTCAGTCAATTGTATTACTAAATAAGAAAAGGTGCAGATCGACATGGGCCAAAGAGCGAGTAGCCTCCTCTCAGAGGTAGTGAGTGCGGAAGCCCCTACTGAAGCAACGATAGATGACAGCCAGGGAAGCAATCGGGTAGCCCCGACCGAAACTAAAACGGATAGTCTAATCTATAAGAATGAAATTCTAAAAAAGAGTGAAATACAAAACATAGTATACAAGAGGATATTAGCCAACCTGAGGGTCCAAAAGTCGAATCCATAAAGACCCACAGAAATTCATAACGAGTGTTGTTTAAGTAACCGACTATGATTCAGAAGTATCCTTTATTATGAAAAAAGAGAGCTATGAGTGACCAATAATTCCTATATGAGCAATCAGATGCACTCGTAAGTGTTGCTCATTCGGAATACACTTAACCAGTTTAGGTTATGTTGTTACTCGGCTCTCGGTGATATTATGCAAAATGTCGAAAGTGATTTCGCAGAATACTTTGACTATTTCACTGAAAACAGATCATGGTTCCGTACAAAGATACTCACACGCATAGATAATCCTTTGAATGTGTTCAATTACAATTTCGAAACCGGGCAAGTCAATCTTCTTTGTACAAAAAATAGAGAGAGTTTATAATGTGTAACTGTAGAACGACGAAACAGCTTTTGTTAATGTGATGATGGTTTGTTTAATATTAAGAAATAACCAATCCCATATTAATAAGGAACGTTCATGAAATGCGAACTTTTAAAACAATTACTCATTTTAAACAGTTATTGCATAAGAATCCTCAGTTTCGTTAATTGACAACTATTCATTCGGCAGCTTGCGCGCTTGCTGCTTGACAATTTGCCCGCGGATAAGCCCCTCTGGCTTTGAAGACTGCGAGTGAAGACGTCAGCAACACATACGAAGGCCTATAGCCTTGTGGACAGAAAACGATTAGTTAGTGATTCCGGGCGCATCTAAGACGTAAGTCATTAGTCCCGTAAGTGAAGTGCATGTTTTGCTCGGGAGGTGGCGGTGATCTTCCCCCGCTGGATGGCGAGATCCGGCGCCGACCTACCGCCAAGTAGCGGTGTTTCCCCATCCAGGTATCTCCCAACAGCGGGGCTCCACTCCAGCCGGGAAAACGCTAAGCTCCCGACCGGTTTTCAGGCGTGTGAGGTAGTGTAGTGCATGCTAGTGTATGTGTGTGTAAATGAGGAGTGAGGATAGCTCAAGGAAGAGGCAGGAAAGATAGCGTGCGGTTTGTGGCCCGTTGGTAAGGGTACTGCTCCGTCATTCGACTGGTGTTGACCAGAGAAACCATGGATAACTCCCAATCAGATCGGCCGGCCGCTGGAATTCTTCTGCAGACAGCCACTGAATTCGACATGGCAGTGCAGGGAGTGTCGAAAATTATGCCACTATCGGGAGTCGAACCTAGGACCTCCCGGTGCGAGGCACTGCAGTGATATCAGCTGATGCCGTGAGCCATTTCTCCCAATGAAAAAAAAGACAAATAATGAACTGAATAGGGCTCAGCCACAAACGAAGTGTAAGCGAAACGTGTTCAGCGACGCGCGCGGGGAGCACGTGTTAAGATAATTAAACGGATGCGACAGAACGAAAGAGGTCTTGTTAATTGACTGATTGATTGTTTCCGGGCTTTGGTTCCATACGTGATGGCACAGCATTTGTACGACGGCGCCGATTTAGACGGACCTATTTGTCAGGCATGAATGAAAGAGAGCACGAAATACAAAGATGTCACTGCAGTGCTTCTGACCAGGTCATCGTAGGGTTCGGGTTCCGAGGGTGACGGGGTTTTCGACACTCTATGCATAACTAGGTCGCATCCAGCCGCTGTCTGGAGATTGATCGCGGCCGGTTGCTCTGATCAATAATTGGCCGTGGTTTCTCCGATCAACACCAGGCGAATGCCGGAATAGTGCCCTCGCAAACGGGCATCGAACCGCGCGCGATTTCCCCCCCCCCCTTCCTTGTCCTATCCTGACCCCTTACTTACACACATCACTATCACACGTGTCAGGAGCTCGGAGCTTGTCCCAGCTGGCCCCGCTGGTTGGAGATAAGTGGATGGAGAAAACCTCGCTAACTGCGGACGTTTAGTGCCCGATCTGGCAATTCCGTTGGGAGCGATCACCCGGCACCTCCCGCGATTAAATATTCTTTACACTTCCGGGACGCATGGCGTGAGCCGTTGGTGCGCTGGGAATCACCAATCAATTACTCAATCAAAGACATCTTAAGAGGAGGACAGGTTCAATTTGTCGAAAATGAGAGTATTTTGTGTGTGATTATGGGCAATACATGAGCAATATTTTAAAAAATGTTTTAACTTTTTTCTTCGAAAAACGTCCCGAAATCTTTTGTTAAACATTTGGGAAGACGGGGGAGCGGGAAGACGTGAGTTACCTGGTAGAGCACGAACCAGCGCAGCTGCCACTTGGCGCTGTCGGCCGTGCGCTTGTGCAGGTAGCCGCTCATCACGTGGTCGAAGCGCGCGCGCTCCGACAGCATGACGAGCTGGCTGTCGTTGACGCGCACCGTGCGCTGCATCTTGGGGCTGAGCATGTCAGCCGCGCATGGTGGCAGCGGGCGGCCGCCGGGGCGCGGGCGCCGTGGGCGGGGGCGGCTCAAGCAGCGCCAGGTCGTCCTGGCGCACCGCGTGCGCCACCAGCACCAGCAGCGCCAGCGGCACCAGCAGCAGCAGGCAGCCGAGCAGGAGCAGCGCGGGCCCGGCGCAGCGGCAGCCGCCGGCCGCGCGCGCCGCCCATGGCATGGGCCGCCCGGCAACAGGTAGGAGGAGCCCTGGATCGACCGCCCGGCGCCGCCCCGCGCCGCGACTGCCGGCCGGCCCTGCGCCACCGCGCCCCCGCCCCCGCCCCCGCCCCGCCCCGCCCCCGCCCCGCACGCGCACGCGCACGCCCGCGCGCCGCCGCGCACTCAATAACCCCAGCCCCAGCCTCCCAACCGCCTCGGCCAGGCGCCGCCGCCGCAGCGCCTCGCAAGCGCACTAACGGAACACTACACGGTGATACAACGCTTAGCGAATCGGGCTCTTGTTCCCAGGTTTGCGGGTTCAAACCGGTTCGAAAAAAATCCTTCGTACGCCTTCCTTAGGAGAGGAAGTAAGGCCGGCTGTCCCACGTAGTGGATGTACTGCATGGAAAAGAACATCAAGCCTAAAAGAAACCTCGGAGCTAAATTCAAAATCGCCTGTTTCGTCGCCAGAATTAATATCTCCTTTCTCCGCCCTTCCTTATAACTTGAGCAGGATTTGCTTTTTAGACTTACCGCGAATTAGAATGCTGGTCCACAATTTTTCAGTAGAAAAATTGTATTGTGCATGCCCTTGCAATGAAAAAGTGGATAAATCTTCTTACTTCATAAAATACACTATCATTCCCGTGGGAGAACTCTTGCAATCCGACACTCTTCCTTAATCTTCCATTTTCATATTAAGCCCATAATGTATCTTTTTCTTCAAAGCCCTTTTACCCGCTGCCACTTGTTCTGTATGTCTCCTTGGCATTGTTAATACAATGTTCTGATAATTCAGAACGTACTAAAATGTAATAACATAACAGTACAATATACCTTTATCAATACAAACAATTCGTATTTAACTTTAATACCGAACAGAGAGATTACACCCGCGTAATTCAAAAGCATAGAATGTCACGTAATTAGTTTAATTTAATAGACAGTTGTGGATGTTGCTCGTCTCTACACACAATGGTGCTAAACACAATCGAGAGGCGGCGAATGAGCAAAAGTGTAGTAGACCGTCTAAGAAGATCTCGTCCACTAAATTACTGTGTGATGAGCGTTGCTTTAAGACCTTTGGCCTCCAAAGTGTACTTCTAAGGCCCTCGAACGCTTCGTTTAGGAATTGTTTAAAGATATAGATTCTTTTAAAAAATTCTAGCGGAGCGTTGCGTGTTGCATTTGACATGAATATTTAGATGCATTTTTAAACACATCCTTCATGTTTTTCATGTCAAAGTGCAATTTGTCACGTCTCCGTAAACTTCTCTTTCTTTAGAGACCTCAGATATAAAGACTGGTTGCGTGAGAGAGCCTCAAAAGGTACTACTGAAATAGTATTGAAGACGATTACAGTACTTCCTCTAATACGGCGTGTCTTAAAGATTTTGAAAAGTCAAACACTTTTCAATAACTTCAATTTTTCATGGCACTCCTGTTTCCTTCAAGGGTATGGTTTTAATGCAACATTCTGTTAATGCATTACTTGTAACAATTAGTGCTTCTACATCAGCACATACTTACACACATATTTTTCTCTTCTGCAATTTTCGAAAATCAAAGAGTTTGCCGAAAATAGGACCATACCGATTTTTTACTGTCCTTTCGCGCGAACAGAAAATTTAAAGAAAAGATTGGGAGTATTTCTTTAGAAAAAAAATGGTTTAAAAATTGTCCATGTTCCTTGCAAAATCACTCAACAATTACTCATATTACTGGAAAAACTGACCTCGTTTCAAGTGGTCTATGACAAACCCATTTCATTGAAGAGGGAAAATCTGTCTTCAGTATTGTAGTAGTGGTAGAATAAAATGAACTTTTGTAATTTTCAAAAAATCAGGAATTATAACAAAAATTAAATGTGCGTCATTTTTGTAAGCATTTTGTACGCCGTAAAGCTTAATCAAATTTCATTTTCGAGAAAATTTGCTCCAATGGTTCCGATGATATAGTTTTTACTTTCACGTAAATGTACAATTATACGGAGTATTTATTATGAAGGTAAAGTTATGTAATGCTGTGGAAAATCGGTTTCGAGATTTCAACGAAATTTGGGGTCTCCTGATACCGAAAAGGTTTTTTTTAAACGTCCGTCTGTCTGTCTGTCCGTCTGTTCGTCCGTCTGTGAACACAATTTAGATTTTTTCCAAATCGCAGAAACCTCTGTCCATCTGGCCCAAGCTTTGAGATTTTGAATAAAATTCTATAAAATTTGGGGGTACTTTACATGAAAGCCTCCGTATATTTTCAAAATTTTCGCAGAAACGGCTCCAATTTTTTTCTTTAAATATATTGTAAGAATATAGCAAAATACATATATAAAGGAGGTATAGATACGACTTTCAGGTTTAACTCTAAATTTTCGAGAATTTCAAAATTTTTAGGTTGTCCTCCTACAAGTACAAAATTGAAGATCGAGATTTTTCCTTCAAATAATATTTGTTCTCCATAGTGAGGTATTTCAATAGCGAAACAATAACAATATGATCGTGTACTTTTTTACTTTAGTAGTTTCGCGCAGTATAGCGAGCAATATGTGCAATTTTAAAGATTTGCTTAAAAAAACTTCTCCAGTTTTTCTTTTAACTTTTGGTAGGGATAGTGTTAAATGCACTCTGTAAGATGACAAATGCCATATTGCTCTATCCTTTTGTTCTTTGAAAAATTACAGAAAATTGTTTTTTTACTTGTCTCCCACGTCGTTAATATTTATATTGGTGCAATTTGTTCACATTATTATATTTATGAGTACTAGTCAAATAAAGTTTGTCAAAAACTCAACCGTTTTCTGTGAAAACTAGCTCAAAATCACGCATTTTCAGAAATGCTCAAACACCATTTTTTCAAAAATGGCTTGAAATTTTTTCTTCAAACTTTTCGAACGGCTTATACTCTTTAATATGACAAAGTCCATTTCGGAGGCCTTTTTTGTTTTTCAAATATTACAGAAATGTATCTTTTGACAGATCTCTCACGTGGTTAATATGCACGTTTCCATAAAATTGAATTTGTGAGTTAAAATGCTTCGAATGACTTTAAATGAAGTTTTTCCAAAACTCAAAAATTTTGTGCGAAAAATAGCTTCAAATTTCGAATTTACAATAGTGATTCGAAAGTAGCAATTAAGCGTCATTTTTTTGAAAACGGCTTCAAATTTTTCAAAGGAAATTGCCATTTAGGACAAGGTTTTACTGTTTTTGAATTTTCTTAATATAATATTTCTGTTATATAAGTAAACCGAAAAATTAAGAATATGTCAAAAAATGTACTTTGAGCGGCGATAGAAGGCAGCTGGCTGGAGGATAGAGCAATTCCAAATTGCTAGCTGAGACCAAAGGAAATAAAAAACTAATATGGGAAAGTCTGTGTAATTATGTAGCACCATTAGTTTTTCTTGATCTATCCGACTCCCACACTGTATTCCCTGATACATAACAGTGATTGCATATGTATGTATGTGCTACAAAAACCTTAGAACCTCAGAAGTGATTGCTCCTTTGTTTGGCACGAACGCTTTCAAGAGGATAAGAATTGCGTTGGGATTCAAAACTGTTACCCTTAACTGTTTATATATTCAGTTAAGTACAACCCCTAATCCATCTGAGCTTCGTTGCTACTGAGCGTTGTCATGTGTTGTAGGGCGGGCCGAGCTGGCGGAACGGGAAGGATAGCAAGGAGCGGGCGAAGCGAAAGCAAAGGGAGGGGCAGAGGAAGGAGCAGCGAAGGGGCAGGCCGAGCGGAACGGCCTGGCCGGGCACGAGATGTGGCAAGGGCAGCCATGGTGGCCCTATAGGGCGTCCGGGGGTGGAGTCACATAGCGTTATGAGCGAGTGAAACACATAGAGCGGAGTAGGTTGGATGGAAGGGACAGATCGTGTAGGCAGGTTTGCCTTCGTTAGACGAGCCGGAACAGATAGATCGGAAGGGGTTGGATGGGAGGAGCGTGCGTTGTAAATACAATAGAACGGCCATGACGGGCTGAACAAGGCGTGCCGGTGAGACGGGCGAAATTCGAGGCGGGAAAGCCTGCTTAATAAACTATCTGGACAACACCGAGTATCAGCTAGTTACAATAAAACGCTAGATTTTTTTCTTAAATTCATCGAAAACATCTTTAAATATTGTCATTATCAATTTTCCGTTATGAGTTGTTTTTTGTGTGAGTAGTTTTGCGTGAAATATGTGCAATTTTAGGCACGTAAAAATTCTAATAATCAGAAAAATTGAATTGGTCACTAACTCTCATAATTTATTAATATTATGAAATAACAACACGTAAATTCAGAATTATTACACTAGCGCAACAATGTCTAATGTTTCTTAATGAGAGAATCTGTTCTGATTTGATTTTATAATACACCTGTATTTATCGCGACATTAAACACTTGGTGAAAAAGTACCTGATAAAATGAACTCTCTCTATCTCACTCTCACACTCACTCACCCACTCTCTCTCTCTCTCTCTCTCACACACACACACACACACACACATATATATATATATACATATATATATATATATATATATATATATATATATTGAAACCCATAATATGTGTTTCATTACACTAATTAAATCATTAGTGTAAGAAATCAACAGCTATTTTGGACTGCGCGGTGCGAGCGCCGGGCGCTGCGAGCAGCGAGCAGCCAGCAACGGTCGCCGCCGCCACCACCGCGAGCAGCGTGAGAATTTCGGTTAGAAGCGGGGAGCGAGCACGTGTAAGCAGCCGTTGGGGACAGTCGAGCCGTGCCGCCCGTCGATGAAGGACGTGGCCGGCGTGCTCCCGGTCAGGAAAAAGTTAATTAGGAGAATCGCGGGAGACGTTAGCAGAGCGGCGACGAGTGCGGACGTGCGGCGAGAGTTCTCCGCCGGTGTATGGACGCATATAACATTGCGACGTATTTTACGTGCTATTAGGAACCGCAGAGTAATTGACGTGTAAACAGAACATTAGAAGTATCAGTATAGTGAAAGATTAGTGTTGGTAGAATGATTGATGTTGCTCTTATTAGTTGGCGCGGTGGAAACATTCTTGAAATTGCGCGGTACAGAACTGTGACCAGTATACAGAGTAGGCGCGGGTTGTGTAATTGAACCCACCGACGGACAGCGATTCGAGGAAGGGGCGAAGCCGAGGCGTCAAGATTCTGATCGGGGAAGAATTGCTGGAGCATCGGCCGTGGGCGATTGCCACGCCATCCGGCGCTGACGGCCCACAGCAGTAGCAGAGGTCGACAATCCTGTCGGCACGAGCGGTTCTACGAGCATCATAGGTATTCGATCGGGGCCCCGCAGGTATGAGAAATGCATTTCACTCTTAATCTTGGTACCAAGGCAGAGTGTAAAAACGTTGTCTGATTATGTAAATAACAAATTTGATTTAAAATAAATCTTGTTTATAATTGTATTTCAATTTATGATTAACCACCCCAACGTTGCACCAACTTATCCAGGGACCCATTCACGTAAAAGATACCCTCTCTTAGTGTTGTATTGCAGTGAAAATACCCGGCACCACCAGGTATGTCACAGCTGGCGCCCGAACAAGTGGAAAACGTATAGTTAAGAAATGTGGCCTTAGGAAAGTTGGTGAAATGTTGGAAAATAATGTGCATGTAATTGATGTATAGTAATGCAGGGTATAGATGAGAAGCAGGCAGTGCAAAGTGTATTATTATAGAGTACAAAAAAAAATAACAATACATGTGTTAGCAAAAACATGCACAAGTCAAGTAAGCATGAAATGTTGATAATTACAAAAATGTTGCTGCGTAATTAATTGCGGGCTGACATAGGCAATTATTTGTGAGCATCCAATATATAGTTAATATTGTAGTTACTGAGGTTATGAAGGCTATACATGTACATGTTACAGATAATATAATGTAATAGAATTCCAAGTTTTGTAAGACATATTAATAATATTTGAACTGCTTGGCAATTTTTTATAACATGGAAATCAAAGAAATGGGGAAGTAGTAATAATTCTTATGAGAATATAAAGGTGGTTAATAGTGTTGTACAAATTATGCACAAAATTGTTTTTTTGCTGGGAACATTCACTCAGTAGTGCATTATCTATTGGTGATGGTAAAGTGTGGGGAATTTATTAGAAAAGATACCAGGTTGGGAAATATATACCAGCAGTGTGAATGTTTGTTGTGAATATATTATATTATTGAGGAAAATTCAGGGAGGAGATATGACATGCAAATGTGAATGATGATGATGTACATAATATAGCAATAGGTGCGTTGAAAAGTAATTTCAATTAATAAGGGATTTATTATAATTTGAAAGCATTTTTGTGTAATAGTATTAATGAGTCTATTAGCAGTGTATATGTGTTTCAATGGTAATAATATTATGTATTGTAAGGATTATGTTTATGCATTGGTAGGTGAGTGGAAATTTATATGGCTATTGAATTAGTGTTATTGTGTTTTGGTGGTGAGTGAGGGTTGTCCGTCATTAGTTAGCAATTGAAATAGGTGTGAATTAATCCATTCACGAAGGATACAGTGTTGTGGCGGATATAGTTACTTCATAGGATAACTGTGATATCGTTGGTAGGTGAGGCAAGTGGAAAATTTGTGCGGTATTTTAGTGTAGTGAGAATCGATCGGACAGCTCAAAGCAACAGAATGGAGGCGCAAAAGGTAGTGCTAGACCGGGAAGAAAAGGCGGATGAAGTAGGGGAAATAGATGGAGGAATCGATAACAGCAGGTCATCGGAAAGCAGGGATAGTGGCATTGGAAGCCGGTTAGATGATACGTCAGGGGATAGCTTCAATAGAGAAGTAGAAATCACATCAACACCGATGAACCAGGTAGCAGGAACTCCAAATCGGGGGGGTGGAGAAGATATGAATTTAGGCGTTATGCAGAAAATGATGGAGATGTGGGAGGAACGAAGTAGGAAGTTGGCTGAAGAACAAAATAGGAGGTTGATTGAAGAACTAAATGGGAAACTAGATGAACAGAAAATATCCACAGTGGAACAGATTAGGAAGTCAGCTGAGGAGCAGAAAATATCCACAGTGGAGCAGATTAGGAAGTCAGCTGAGGAGCAGAAAATATTCACAGAGGAGCAGAACAGGAAGTTAGCTAAAGAATTAAATGAGAAAGTCGAGGAACAGATTGGGAAGTTGGCAGAAGAGCAGAACAGGAAATTAGACGAACAGAAATTATTCACAGAGGAACAGATTAGGAAGCTGGCAGAAGAACAGAATAGGAAATTAGACGCAATAGGGGGGCGAATAGGACGCGCTGAAGAACAAATGGAGTTAACGAAGAATGAGATGACTAAAATCACGGAGCGGGTAGAAAGTCATGAGCAATGGACTGCCGAAGAATTAGGGAAACAGAAAAAGGAGTTAGAATTCCAAGTAAGTAGTCTGGGGGGGGGGGATTTGAAGAATAAGTTATTCCAACAACTAGATGCTAAAACCGCTAAGCAGGACGAGAAAATTGAGAGGATACAATCGGTAGTCAAGGAAGAAATGCAGGAGAATAAGCGGGAATGTGAAGAGAAGGTTGTGTTACTACGAACAGAGATTGAACAAATAAAAGAATGCAAGGCATCCCCAATGGCAGCAAGCGGGACAGTACCATTTACCCCTCCAAGATCACTAAAATTTTCAGGAGACGGGAAAGAAAATCCATGTATATTTATGAAGGCAGCAGAACGACATCTAGATGTTATCAATACTTCGGAAAGGTGTAAAATACAATTATTATATTTAATGTTAGAAGGCAACGCAAGGATATGGGCCGATACATTTGATAAGTTTCCCGAATCAGTAAAGGCATTTAAAGATCGATTCCTTGAGCGGTATTGGAATGAGGAAATTCAAATTAATTTTAAAATCAGCTTAATGAATAATCATTACAACCAGTCAATGGGAAGTTTGCGGGAATACGCAACAAGGCGTATTATGGAATACAAAACGCTATCCCCACCGATGAGCGATCAGGAAATAATATGTGTACTGACAAGACAGTTCCCAGTTACGGTGCAGAATCTTTTACGTAGTGTGCAGCACACCGACCTGGAAAGATTCCAGAATGTGTTAGGAGGGTACGACTTGACATTTGCAGGCGTACCAAAGAACAGAAATGAAGGGAATGTTAATATGGTTAGATCGGAACGTAACCAGGGGCAAGGGAATGATAGGAGCAACGATTACCAGAGAAACCAACGCGGAAGAGGGGGAGACGGATGGAGACCAGAGCCGGGGAACCAGAGACCGGACTGGAACAGATCTAATTCAAACCATACGGAGACGCGAGGCGGGGGCGGGAATGCACCCGACCGATTAGCACAGCCTAGCACAAGTAGTGATCAAGGACACTATTTAAACTAATAGAGTCCGCGGTGATAGGTGGCCCCATTGCGGACGCGGAAATCGATGACGTAAACGCGGTCTCCATAAACGCTATGCAGCCGGTAACCTACGATACCCAACCGTGGCGGAGATGTAAGAACTCAGCGGTCAGAATCAGGAAATGTCCCACGATATCGATAGAATGTGAAGGTATAATTAAAGAAGCTTTAGTGGATACAGGGTGCACGACTACAGTAGTATCAGAAGAAATGTATGAGGAGTTAAAAGCAACAGGAAAAGAAGTAATGTGTTTGCCTATGAATAGGGCGTATGTGATTGGGGCAACTCAGAAGAAGTCAAGCCCCATCACAAAACAAATCATGTTTCAAGCCAGGATTGGCAACCAAGTATACGAGATGGTGGCCCTGGTAGTCAAAAAATTATTGTATTCGGTAATCATAGGGATGGATTTTCTGGTCGATCACAGAGTAAATATAGATCTAGAACGGCAGGTGGTAGAACTGGGGAGCCAGGCGGTAGGATTTGACTTGGGGATGGACGAAGAGTACGAAGCGTGTACGGGCGTAATGGCAAAAGATTCATTAGAAGAACAGCTGAGGCAGCAAACGGAGAAGCAGATTGAGAAGTTTGCGGAAGAACAGAGCAAAGAATTAGGTAAACAGAAAAGATCCGAGGAGGAACAGAATAGGAAGGCGGAGGAACGGAACAGAAAACTAATAGAAGAACAGAACGGGAAGGTGGTTGAAGAACAGATTAAGAAGCCGGCAGAAGAAAGGGGAAGAATCACAGAAGAACGGAATAGGAAGCTCATCGAAATATGCGAAAAACCGTATGGGAAAGCGGAGGAACTGGATAGGAAAGATGAGGTGCTAAAATTTCAATCATGCCATCAAGTAGATGCTAGGGTAGCGGTAACAGATAGAAACGAGGGGATGACGAACCAAATCCATGAGGAAGTCAAGACAGCGGAGGGCAAAACGGTGGAGGTCCAAATCGAGACCGAGGAGGATGTTTATAAAGTGAAAGTGAAAACGGAAGAATTGAAGTTAATAATGGAAGAAGAAATGGAAATGAAAATAGAAGAAATGGAGCGTATAGTAGAAGAAGAAACCGTGGAAAATATACAAGGGTGCGAAGAGAAAAGAGTACAAGAAGAGTTTAAACAGGAAGAAGACGAGAAAACGTCGCCAAGTGTCAAGTATGGGGTGACACAAATTATGCCTCCAAAGTCGATGAAATCTCTGGGAGATGGGGCGGAAAACCCTAAGGTAGTTCTGCGAGCAGAAGAACGGCACCTAGCATCAAACAACATATTGGAAGGATACAAGATCCAGTTATTACACCCAATGTTAGAAGAGAACGCCAGGACATGGGCAGAGAATTTTGGTATATTTCCGAAATTTTTGAAGGAATTTGAAGACAAGATTTCCGTACGAAAGCGGAGCGAAGAAACCCAAATAAACATCAAGAGCGACCAGAGGAACAGCCATTACAACTACATTACGGGAAGTCGTAGTGAATACAGAACGAAGAGCATTATGGAACCAACAACATTATTTGCCCTTATAAAATATCAAGGAATTAGTTGCATGTCAACGCGACAGTATTTTGTTACCGTGCAGAGCCTACTGAGCAGAGCAGATCATACCGATTTAGGAAAGGGTTTGAAGATATTGGAGGGGTACAACTTCATGTTTGCAGACGCCCCAACGAATGGGAGTGAAGGGGATGTAGGCAGGTCAAAAGTGGAACGAAGTCAGGGGCAAGGGAAGAGTGATGGTATGGTCAACCATTGGTACAAACGTAGAAGAGGTCGTAGCTGGAAATGGGATGATACCTATCAAGATGTGCTCAACACGCTGGAAGCTATGTCCTACAACTGTGATTCAGGAAATCACTGTCAGCAAAATGGGAATGAACCGTCGCACAAGAGACAAGACATAGTAGGACACTACAAGCTTCAAATCGGAAACCTGGTTCAACATGTATGGAAAACAGTGAAGTGTAAATAAGTATAATGTTAGGGTTAATAATAAGTAATCACATGTTAATTCGATTTTAAGTCATAAGTGTATATAGGGCGTCGGGCAATATGCAAGAGAGTGCAACCATCGGCAGTGACGATGTTACTAGTGTGAATTTTTCTAGAAGCGGGAAAAATTCAAAAAAGAAAAGGGGGGGTGATGAAACCCATAATATGTGTTTCATTACACTAATTAAATCATTAGTGTAAGAAATCAACAGCTATTTTGGACTGCGCGGTGCGAGCGCCGGGCGCTGCGAGCAGCGAGCAGCCAGCAACGGTCGCCGCCGCCACCACCGCGAGCAGCGTGAGAATTTCGGTTAGAAGCGGGGAGCGAGCACGTGTAAGCAGCCGTTGGGGACAGTCGAGCCGTGCCGCCCGTCGATGAAGGACGTGGCCGGCGTGCTCCCGGTCAGGAAAAAGTTAATTAGGAGAATCGCGGGAGACGTTAGCAGAGCGGCGACGAGTGCGGACGTGCGGCGAGAGTTCTCCGCCGGTGTATGGACGCATATAACATTGCGACGTATTTTACGTGCTATTAGGAACCGCAGAGTAATTGACGTGTAAACAGAACATTAGAAGTATCAGTATAGTGAAAGATTAGTGTTGGTAGAATGATTGATGTTGCTCTTATTAGTTGGCGCGGTGGAAACATTCTTGAAATTGCGCGGTACAGAACTGTGACCAGTATACAGAGTAGGCGCGGGTTGTGTAATTGAACCCACCGACGGACAGCGATTCGAGGAAGGGGCGAAGCCGAGGCGTCAAGATTCTGATCGGGGAAGAATTGCTGGAGCATCGGCCGTGGGCGATTGCCACGCCATCCGGCGCTGACGGCCCACAGCAGTAGCAGAGGTCGACAATCCTGTCGGCACGAGCGGTTCTACGAGCATCATAGGCATTCGATCGGGGCCCCGCAGGTATGAGAAATGCATTTCACTCTTAATCTTGGTACCAAGGCAGAGTGTAAAAACGTTGTCTGATTATGTAAATAACAAATTTGATTTAAAATAAATCTTGTTTATAATTGTATTTCAATTTATGATTAATCACCCCAACGTTGCACCAACTTATCCAGGGACCCATTCACGTAAAAGATACCCTCTCTTAGTGTTGTATTGCAGTGAAAATACCCGGCACCATCAGGTATGTCACAATATATATATATATATATATATATATATATATATATATATATATATATATATATATATTGTGACGTACCTGGTTTGCGGTACTTTTCACTACATTTATTTTTAGAAAGGACAGGTGTCTTGGTTCGTGAATGTGTCTCGTAAGGTTTGACAAGAACATTGGAAAAACTCAATTATAATTTTCTTTAAACAAACAAGCAATTTATTACCGAAATCACACATTTAGTACATCAATTTCAATCTAATTAATCCCTGTTTTGGTACCAAAACTATACCCTTGATCTTAGGTTTCACAATACCTTGAATACCAAAAATAGTTCGTTTCTTCTCGGATGGTTCCCAACGGCTGCGACGATCGGCGGCCTTCGGCACGACTCGGCGCCCCTTCGGACAGTTGACTGCGTGGACGCCCGTGGCACCGGCCCTCTGCGGCGGTTACACAATACCTCTGCTTCAACTTCAACCTTTGCACGTGTCTTCCAAATCGAGTAGGCACTACTTCTATATTACCGTCCACCTCTCCCTTGCAGTTTATCTCGATGCATTCTTGCGGCACAATCCACCAGTTCTCCTTCGCTTTCCTTATTTACAATAACGCAGGCACGTGGTCACTACCCATGCCGTTACCAGCCACGCGGCTTACAGTTCTTGCCTTTTTCGCCACTGTTCCTGACACCAATACCACGATCACCAGCTTGCGCTATTTAACATTTGCCACTGTCACACTTAACTCACTTCTTGATAGCTTCCCTTACATTATTTAACTTAATTTTGTCCTTTTTCACCGCGCGCACCAACATCGCTCCGCTCTCCTTCGAGTTCTGTTCCACACTGCAACTGCCGTCGTCTCGCCTGGTCTCGCCGCCTTCTCGCGCCTGACTCGTTCCCTTGTCACGACCATTACTCGCCGCCGTTGCCGCGCAATTCAAAATAGGCGTAATTGGAAGAAAATGCCCTGCGATTCGAATTAATTAGAGAAACGCTCCGCGTTTCAATATATATATATATATATATATATATATATATATATATATATATATATATATATATATATACACATATACCACATTTACTAATCTTATCCGATTGTTATATTTCGTACTTCGCAGAATCAGATTGTTATAGTTCATACCCAAGTTCGCGGGTGCAAACCCTATTGAAGCCGTGGAGTCTTATGGGCGAAGAATCCTTCATACGTCTTCCTATATCATTTGTATTTTTTCCGTCATCGACGTGCTGGCGGAAAGGGTCCTTCGTTGCCATTAATAGTGAACAGTAGTACATACCAAAGAATTTTTAAAGCCAAGTAAACACTCCATGAACCTTCCGCATACCGACGCATATGTATTCGTCCAATCATGACCAAAGAAATCGAAAATCTCCTTCTAACTAGTCTACAACCTCACATAGAAACCAATAACCTAGTATCAGACCAACTTCACTTTAGGCAACACCACAAGTACTGAAAGAATTAATAGCATCGCCAGAATCACAGAGAATCGAAGCATCACATAGCATCGCCAGAATCACATAGCATCGAAGAAAAGCTGCTCAACAACATTTCTATACAACACTCAAGTGAAGTTGTGTAAAGTATGGCACAAAGACCTTCTCCATAAACACGGATTGACGTCTGTTTTTCACCATTGAATTTCTCGTTCAGAGTTGTACCTACATACGTGATTTCAGAAAGATTCTACGAAATTAAGTTTTTTCCCCATTTTTTGCCACAATTTCGGGATTTAAGCTTCATTTCTTAAAAGACGTTTAATTTTGAAACTAATAGACGGATTGACGTATGCTTTTGACCATTGAATTTCTCGTCCAGAATTGTACCTATATACGTGATTTCAGAAAGATTCTACGAAATTAGGTTTTTTCCCATTTTTGCCCCAATTTCGCGATTTGGGCTTCATTTTTTTAAAGACGTTTAATTTTGAAACTAGTAGTCGGATTGACGTCTGCTTTTCACCATTGAATTTCTCGTACAGAGTTGTACCTATATACGTGATTTCAGAAAGATACTACGAAATTAGGTTTTTTCCTAATTTTTGCCCATATTTCGGGATTTAGGCTTCATTTCTTTAAAGACGTTTAATTTTGAAACTAGTAGTCGGATTGACGTCTGCTTTTCACCATTGAATTTCTCGTCCAGAGTTGTACCTATATACGTGATTTCAGAGAGATACTACGAAATTAGGTTTTTTCCAAATTTTTGCCCCAATTTCGGGATTTGGGCTTCATTTCTTTAAAGACGTTTAATTTGAAACTAGTAGTCGGATGACGTCTGCTTTTCACCAATGAATTTGTCGTCCAGAGTTGTACCTATATACGTGATTTAAGAAAGATACTACAAAATTAGGTTTTTTCCCATTTTTTGTCCCAATTTCGGGATTTAAGCTTCATTTCTTTAAAGACGTTTAATTTTGAAACTAACAGACGGATTGACGTCTGCTTTGCACCATTGAATTTCTCGTCCAGAGTTGTACTTATATACGTGATTTCAGAAAGATACTACGAAATTAGGTTTCTCCCATTTTTTGCCCCAATTTCGGGATTTAGGCTTCATTTCTTTAAAGACGTTAAACTTTGAAACTAATACACGGATTGACGTCTGCATTTCACCATTGAATTTCTCGTCCAGACTTGTACCTATATACGTGATTTCAGAAAGATACTACGAAATTAGTTTTTTCCTAATTTTTGCCCATATTTGGAAATTTAGGCTTCATTGTTTAAAGACGTTTAATTTTGAAACTAATAGACGGATTGACGAATGCTTTTCACCAGTGAATTTCTCGTCCAGAGTTGTACCTATATACGTGATTTCAAAAAGATACTACGAAATTAGGTTTTTCCCCATTTTTGCCCCAATTTCGGGATTTGGGCTTCATTTCCTTAAAGACGTTTAATTTTGAAACTAATAGACGGATTGACGTCTGCATTTCACCATTGAAATTCTCGTCCACAGTTGTACCTATATACGTGATTTCAGAAAGATACTACGAAATTAGGTTTTTTCCTAATTTTTGCTCATATTTCGGGATTTAGGCTTCATTTCTTTAAAGACGTTTAATTTTGAAACTAATAGACGGATTGACGTCTGCATTACACCATTTAATTGCTCGTCCAGAGTTGTACCTACATACGTGATTTCAGAAAGATTATACGAAATTAAGTTTTTTTTCCATTTTTTGCCCCAATTTCGGGTTTTGGGCTTCATTTCTTTCCAAGCGTTTCACTTCGAAACTAATAGTCGGATTGAAGTTTGGTTTGCGCCATTGAATTTCTCGTCTCGAGTTGAACTTGTATACGTGATTTCAGATCGATCCTACGAAATTAAGTTTTTTTAAATTTTTTGCCTAATTTCGGGTTTTTGTGCTTCATTTCTTTTTAAGCGTTTAATTTCGAAACTAATAGTCGGATTGAAGTTTGGTTTGTACCATTGAATTTCTCGTGTCGAGTTGTATACGTGATTTCAGATCGATCCTACGAAATTAAGTTTTTTTCCATTTTTTGCCCCAATTTCGGGTTTTGGGCTTCATTTCTTTTCAAGCGTTTAATTTCGAAACTAATACTCGGATTGAAGTTTGGTTTGTACCATTGAATTTCTCGTGTCGAGTTGTATACGTGATTCAGATCGATCCTACGAAATTAATTTTTTTCCATTTTTTGCCCCAATTTCGGGTTTTGGGCTTCATTTCTTTTCAAGCGTTTAATTTCGAAACTAATACTCGGATTGAAGTTTGGTTTGTACCATTGAATTTCTCGTCTCGAGTTGTACTTGCATACGTGATTTCAGATCGATCCTACGAAATTCAGTTTTTACCCTTTTTTGCCCCAATTTCGGGTTTTGGGTTTCATTTCTTTTCAAGCGTTTTATTTCGAAACTAATAGTCTGATTGAAGTTTGGTTTGCACCTTTGAATTTTTCGTCTCGAGTTGTACTTGTATACGTGATTTCAGATCGATCCTACGAAATATGTTTTTTCCCATTTTTTGCCCCAATTTCGTGTTTTGGGCTTCACTTCTTTTCAAGCGCTTAATTTCGAAACTAATAGTCGGATTGAAGTTTGGTTTGTATCATTGAATTTCTCGTCTCGAGTTGTACTTTTATACGTGATTTCAGATCGGTCATACGAAATTAAGTTTTTTCCATTTTTTTCCCCAATTTGGGTTTTGGGCTTCATTTCTTTTCAAGCGTTTAATTTCGAAACTAATAGTCGGATTGAAGTCTGGTTTGCACCATTGAATTTCTCGTCTCGAGTTGTACTTTTATACGTGATTCATGTCGATCCTACGAAATTAATTTTTTTTCCAATTTTTGCCCCAATTTCAGGTTTTGGGCTCCATTTCTTTTCAAGCGTTTAATTTCGAAACTAATAGTCGGATTGAAGTTTGGTTTGTACCATTGAATTTCTCGTGTCGAGTTGTATACGTGATTTCAGAAAGATTCTACGAAATTAAGTTTTTCCCCATTTTTTGCCACAATTTCGGGATTTAAGCTTCATTTCTTAAAAGACGTTTAATTTTGAAACTAATAGACGGATTGACGTATGCTTTTGACCATTGAATTTCTCGTCCAGAATTGTACCTATATACGTGATTTCAGAAAGATTCTACGAAATTAGGTTTTTTCCCATTTTTGCCCCAATTTCGCGATTTGGGCTTCATTTTTTTAAAGACGTTTAATTTTGAAACTAGTAGTCGGATTGACGTCTGCTTTTCACCATTGAATTTCTCGTACAGAGTTGTACCTATATACGTGATTTCAGAAAGATACTACGAAATTAGGTTTTTTCCTAATTTTTGCCCATATTTCGGGATTTAGGCTTCATTTCTTTAAAGACGTTTAATTTTGAAACTAGTAGTCGGATTGACGTCTGCTTTTCACCATTGAATTTCTCGTCCAGAGTTGTACCTATATACGTGATTTCAGAGAGATACTACGAAATTAGGTTTTTTCCAAATTTTTGCCCCAATTTCGGGATTTGGGCTTCATTTCTTTAAAGACGTTTAATTTGAAACTAGTAGTCGGATTGACGTCTGCTTTTCACCAATGAATTTGTCGTCCAGAGTTGTACCTATATACGTGATTTCAGAAAGATACTACAAAATTAGGTTTTTCCCATTTTTTGTCCCAATTTCGGGATTTAAGCTTCATTTCTTTAAAGACGTTTAATTTTGAAACTAACAGACGGATTGACGTCTGCTTTGCACCATTGAATTTCTCGTCCAGAGTTGTACTTATATACGTGATTTCAGAAAGATACTACGAAATTAGGTTTCTCCCATTTTTTGCCCCAATTTCGGGATTTAGGCTTCATTTCTTTAAAGACGTTAAACTTTGAAACTAATACACGGATTGACGTCTGCATTTCACCATTGAATTTCTCGTCCAGACTTGTACCTATATACGTGATTTCAGAAAGATACTACGAAATTAGTTTTTTTCCTAATTTTTGCCCATATTTAGAAATTTAGGCTTCATTTGTTTAAAGACGTTTAATTTTGAAACTAATAGACGGATTGACGAATGCTTTTCACCAGTGAATTTCTCGTCCAGAGTTGTACCTATATACGTGATTTCAAAAAGATACTACGAAATTAGGTTTTTCCCCATTTTTGCCCCAATTTCGGGATTTGGGCTTCATTTCCTTAAAGACGTTTAATTTTGAAACTAATAGACGGATTGACGTCTGCATTTCACCATTGAAATTCTCGTCCACAGTTGTACCTATATACGTGATTTCAGAAAGATACTACGAAATTAGGTTTTTTCCTAATTTTTGCTCATATTTCGGGATTTAGGCTTCATTTCTTTAAAGACGTTTAATTTTGAAACTAATAGACGGATTGACGTCTGCATTACACCATTTAATTGCTCGTCCAGAGTTGTACCAACATACGTGATTTCAGAAAGATTATACGAAATTAAGTTTTTTTTCCATTTTTTGCCCCAATTTCGGGTTTTGGGCTTCATTTCTTTCCAAGCGTTTCACTTCGAAACTAATAGTCGGATTGAAGTTTGGTTTGCGCCATTGAATTTCTCGTCTCGAGTTGAACTTGTATACGTGATTTCAGATCGATCCTACGAAATTAAGTTTTTTTAAATTTTTTGCCTAATTTCGGGTTTTTGTGCTTCATTTCTTTTTAAGCGTTTAATTTCGAAACTAATAGTCGGATTGAAGTTTGGTTTGTACCATTGAATTTCTCGTGTCGAGTTGTATACGTGATTTCAGATCGATCCTACGAAATTAAGTTTTTTTCCATTTTTTGCCCCAATTTCGGGTTTTGGGCTTCATTTCTTTTCAAGCGTTTAATTTCGAAACTAATACTCGGATTGAAGTTTGGTTTGTACCATTGAATTTCTCGTGTCGAGTTGTATACGTGATTTCAGATCGATCCTACGAAATTAATTTTTTTCCATTTTTTGCCCCAATTTCGGGTTTTGGGCTTCATTTCTTTTCAAGCGTTTAATTTCGAAACTAATACTCGGATTGAAGTTTGGTTTGTACCATTGAATTTCTCGTCTCGAGTTGTACTTGCATACGTGATTTCAGATCGATCCTACGAAATTCAGTTTTTACCCTTTTTTGCCCCAATTTCGTGTTTTGGGTTTCATTTCTTTTCAAGCGTTTTATTTCGAAACTAATAGTCTGATAGAAGTTTGGTTTGCACCTTTGAATTTTTCGTCTCGAGTTGTACTTGTATACGTGATTTCAGATCGATCCTACGAAATATGTTTTTTTCCCATTTTTTGCCCCAATTTCGTGTTTTGGGCTTCACTTCTTTTCAAGCGCTTAATTTCGAAACTAATAGTCGGATTGAAGTTTGGTTTGTATCATTGAATTTCTCGTCTCGAGTTGTACTTTTATACGTGATTTCATGTCGATCCTACGAAATTAATTTTTTTTCCAATTTTTGCCCCAATTTCAGGTTTTGGGCTCCATTTCTTTTCAAGCGTTTAATTTCGAAACTAATAGTCGGATTGAAGTTTGGTTTGTACCATTGAATTTCTCGTGTCGAGTTGTATACGTGATTTCAGAAAGATTCTACGAAATTAAGTTTTTCCCCATTTTTTGCCACAATTTCGGGATTTAAGCTTCATTTCTTAAAAGACGTTTAATTTTGAAACTAATAGACGGATTGACGTATGCTTTTGACCATTGAATTTCTCGTCCAGAATTGTACCTATATACGTGATTTCAGAAAGATTCTACGAAATTAGGTTTTTTCCCATTTTTGCCCCAATTTCGCGATTTGGGCTTCATTTTTTTAAAGACGTTTAATTTTGAAACTAGTAGTCGGATTGACGTCTGCTTTTCACCATTGAATTTCTCGTACAGAGTTGTACCTATATACGTGATTTCAGAAAGATACTACGAAATTAGGTTTTTTCCTAATTTTTGCCCATATTTCGGGATTTAGGCTTCATTTCTTTAAAGACGTTTAATTTTGAAACTAGTAGTCGGATTGACGTCTGCTTTTCACCATTGAATTTCTCGTCCAGAGTTGTACCTATATACGTGATTTCAGAGAGATACTACGAAATTAGGTTTTTTCCAAATTTTTGCCCCAATTTCGGGATTTGGGCTTCATTTCTTTAAAGACGTTTAATATTGAAACTAGTAGTCGGATTGACGTCTGCTTTTCACCAATGAATTTGTCGTCCAGAGTTGTACCTATATACGTGATTTCAGAAAGATACTACAAAATTAGGTTTTTCCCATTTTTTGTCCCAATTTCGGGATTTAAGCTTCATTTCTTTAAAGACGTTTAATTTTGAAACTAACAGACGGATTGACGTCTGCTTTGCACCATTGAATTTCTCGTCCAGAGTTGTACTTATATACGTGATTTCAGAAAGATACTACGAAATTAGGTTTCTCCCATTTTTTGCCCCAATTTCGGGATTTAGGCTTCATTTCTTTAAAGACGTTAAACTTTGAAACTAATACACGGATTGACGTCTGCATTTCACCATTGAATTTCTCGTCCAGACTTGTACCTATATACGTGATTTCAGAAAGATACTACGAAATTAGTTTTTTTCCTAATTTTTGCCCATATTTGGAAATTTAGGCTTCATTTGTTTAAAGACGTTTAATTTTGAAACTAATAGACGGATTGACGAATGCTTTTCACCAGTGAATTTCTCGTCCAGAGTTGTACCTATATACGTGATTTCAAAAAGATACTACGAAATTAGGTTTTTCCCCATTTTTGCCCCAATTTCGGGATTTGGGCTTCATTTCCTTAAAGACGTTTAATTTTGAAACTAATAGACGGATTGACGTCTGCATTTCACCATTGAAATTCTCGTCCACAGTTGTACCTATATACGTGATTTCAGAAAGATACTACGAAATTAGGTTTTTTCCTAATTTTTGCTCATATTTCGGGATTTAGGCTTCATTTCTTTAAAGACGTTTAATTTTGAAACTAATAGACGGATTGACGTCTGCATTACACCATTTAATTGCTCGTCCAGAGTTGTACCTACATACGTGATTTCAGAAAGATTATACGAAATTAAGTTTTTTTCCATTTTTTGCCCCAATTTCGGGTTTTGGGCTTCATTTCTTTCCAAGCGTTTCACTTCGAAACTAATAGTCGGATTGAAGTTTGGTTTGCGCCATTGAATTTCTCGTCTCGAGTTGAACTTGTATACGTGATTTCAGATCGATCCTACGAAATTAAGTTTTTTTAAATTTTTTGCCTAATTTCGGGTTTTTGTGCTTCATTTCTTTTTAAGCGTTTAATTTCGAAACTAATAGTCGGATTGAAGTTTGGTTTGTACCATTGAATTTCTCGTGTCGAGTTGTATACGTGATTTCAGATCGATCCTACGAAATTAAGTTTTTTTCCATTTTTTGCCCCAATTTCGGGTTTTGGGCTTCATTTCTTTTCAAGCGTTTAATTTCGAAACTAATACTCGGATTGAAGTTTGGTTTGTACCATTGAATTTCTCGTGTCGAGTTGTATACGTGATTTCAGATCGATCCTACGAAATTATTTTTTTTCCATTTTTTGCCCCAATTTCGGGTTTTGGGCTTCATTTCTTTTCAAGCGTTTAATTTCGAAACTAATACTCGGATTGAAGTTTGGTTTGTACCATTGAATTTCTCGTCTCGAGTTGTACTTGCATACGTGATTTCAGATCGATCCTACGAAATTCAGTTTTTACCCTTTTTTGCCCCAATTTCGGGTTTTGGGTTTCATTTCTTTTCAAGCGTTTTATTTCGAAACTAATAGTCTGATTGAAGTTTGGTTTGCACCTTTGAATTTTTCGTCTCGAGTTGTACTTGTATACGTGATTTCAGATCGATCCTACGAAATATGTTTTTTCCCATTTTTTGCCCCAATTTCGTGTTTTGGGCTTCACTTCTTTTCAAGCGCTTAATTTCGAAACTAATAGTCGGATTGAAGTTTGGTTTGTATCATTGAATTTCTCGTCTCGAGTTGTACTTTTATACGTGATTTCAGATCGGTCATACGAAATTAAGTTTTTTCCCATTTTTTGCCCCAATTTGGGTTTTGGGCTTCATTTCTTTTCAAGCGTTTAATTTCGAAACTAATAGTCGGATTGAAGTCTGGTTTGCACCATTGAATTTCTCGTCTCGAGTTGTACTTTTATACGTGATTTCATGTCGATCCTACGAAATTAATTTTTTTTCCAATTTTTGCCCCAATTTCAGGTTTTGGGCTTCATTTCTTTTCAAGCGTTTAATTTCGAAACTAATAGTCGGATTGAAGTTTGGTTTGCACCATTGAATTTCTCGTCTCGAGTTGAACTTGTATACGTGATTTCAGATCGATCATGCGAAATTAAGTTTTTTCCCATTTTTTGCCATAATTTCGGGTTTTGGGCTTCATTTCTTTCCAAGCGTTTTATTTCGAAACTAATGGTCGGATTGAAGTTTGGTTTGCACCATTGAATTTCTCGTCTCGAGTTGTATTTAATACGTGATTTCAGATCGATCCTACGAAATTAAGTTTTTTCCCATTTTTTGCCCCAATAACTGGTTTTGGGCTTCATTTCTTTTCAAGCGTTTAATTTCGAAATTAATAGTCTGATTGAAGTTTATTTGCACCATTCAACTTCTCATCTCGAGTTGTACTTGTATACGTGATTTCAGATCGATCCTACGGAATTAAGTTTTTTCCCATTTTTTGCCCCAATTTCGGGTTTTAGGCTTCATTTCTTTTCAAGCGTTTAATTTCGAAACTAATAGTCGGATTGAAGTCTGGTTTGCACCATTGAATTTTTCGTCTCGAGTTGTACTTGTATACGTGATTTCAGATCGATCCTACGAAATTAAGTGTTTTCCAGTTTTTTTTCCATAATTTCGGGTTTTTGGGCTTCATTTCTTTTCAAGCGTTTAATTTCGAAACTAATAGTCGGATTGAAGTTTGGTTTGCACCATTGAATTTCTCGTCTCGAGTTGTACATATATACGTGATTTCAGATCGATCATACGAAATTAATTTTTTTCCCATTTCTTGCCCCAATTTCGGGTTTTGGGCTTCATTTCTTTTCAAGCGTTTAATTTCGAAACCAATAGTCGGATTGAAGTTTGGTTTGCACCATTGAATTTCTCGTCTCGTGTTGTACTTGTATACGTGATTTCAGATCGATACTACGAAATTATTTTTTTTCACATTTCTTGCCCCAATTTCGGGTTTTGGGCTTCATTTCTTTTCAAGCGTTTAATTTCGAAACTAATAGTCGGATTGAAGTTTGGTTTGCACCATTGAATTTCTCGTCTCGAGTTGTACTTGTGTACGTGATTTCAGATCAATTCTACGAAATTAGGTTTTTCCCCATTTTTTTCCATTCCCAATTTCGGAATTGTGGCTTCATTTCTTTTCAAGCGTTTAATTTCGAAACTAATAGTCGGATTGAAGTTTGGTTTGCACCATTGAATTTCTCGTCTCGAGTTGTACATATATACGTGATTTCAGATCGATCATACGAAATTAATTTTTTTCCCATTTCTTGCCCCAATTTCGGGTTTTGGGCTTCATTTCTTTTCAAGCGTTTAATTTCGAAACTAATAGTCGGATTGAAGTTTGGTTTGCACCATTGAATTTCTCGTCTCGTGTTGTACTTGTATACGTGATTTCAGATCGATACTACGAAATTATTTTTTTTCACATTTCTTGCCCCAATTTCGGGTTTTGGGCTTCATTTCTTTTCAAGCGTTTAATTTCGAAACTAATAGTCGGATTGAAGTTTGGTTTGCACCATTGAATTTCTCGTCTCGAGTTGTACTTGTGTACGTGATTTCAGATCAATTCTACGAAATTAGGTTTTTCCCCATTTTTTTCCATTCCCAATTTCGGAATTGTGGCTTCATTTGTTTTTAAGCGTTTAATTTGGGAACTAATAGTCGGATTGACGTCTCCTTTGCACCAGTTTGCTTTGTACCTTTGAATTTCTTTTAAAGCGTTTTACTTGTATACAGAATTTCACATAGCAGTGCTGAAATTATTATTTTTCGTAATTTAGCACGTAATGGGAGGGGTAGTTGAGCTTCAGTTGAGCTTCCTTTTGTTTTTTCCTATCTCGGAAACTATTCGTCTGATATTAATTAGTGCTATGTGCTAATACTATAACATGTAGTATAAACGTATTCGTTTAGGTAAATCAATTTATCATACCACGGCAACATAATTAAAACTGATTCACCAACATGAACATTGGGTGCTCACAATAAATTGACAATGTACTGAACTACACAACAAAACAATCTTAGTTTTTTTGTCTCAAGTGCCATATACTAAGGATCTTTAAATGTGAAAATTATAAACCAAGGAGTTCCAGAATTTTTATTTCCTTAGATATAATACTTTTTAATAAATTAATTTTTGCCTGTTTTTTAAAAATGGATGAATTTATTCATTGGGAGCAATTGATATGCAAAACAACAGCACAGATTAGCCTTGTAAAGGATCGTTGCTTAATTACATAGCACTGCACTAATGTCCTGCACATGTTGAAAAAACGTTCAAGTGTTGACTTAAAATATACAAACATTTTCCATATTACCAATTTGAACATGAGCTGTGTAAATAGTCATATTGGGAGTCATAATGAAAATGTGCCCTACTTCTTAGAGAACTATTCACATATGCTCCCCTCCTTGCAGTGTTATTTCCAATGGTGCGAGTGTGTTCTTCAGCAAGACGCTCTTGCCTCTGAGTAGCAGATTCAGAATTTTGACAACTGTGACTTTCGTTTCGGCATTCTTTCAAACGATTCAGTGATCACACATTTCTGTAGAAGAAGAGGTTTTTTAGAAAGTATACGAGCTCTATATATTGTACATTACTGTATATTCTGTATTATATCAACACCACCTAGACATACTAATCTAGGTGGTGTTGACTGACTATTATTGTACTTTTTACTCTCTCAACCTACCTCAATTACAACTTGGAATAGATTTTATAGTCACGCGACTCGTAACATCTTAGTCGTGATGTAGAGGTAAATTAATAATAATAATAATAATAATAATAATAATAATAATAATAATAATAATAATAATAATAATAATAATAATAATAATAATAATAATAATCTTCTTCTTCTTCTCCCTCAAGCATTAGACCGGTTGGTCCGTTGCGCCTCCTTGATCTAACCATCTCCTGGGTCTACCAACGCTTCTTCTTCCTTTAGGGATGTACTGAAGCACTTGCTTTGGAATACGGTCGTCTTCCATTCTTTCGAGGTGTTTTTTCCATTGTTCTCTGTATTCCTTAATTTTTTTCGTTTAAGTTGTAAATTCCTATATTTTTCCGGATGGTCTCGTTTTTTAATCTGCCCATTCTTGTTACTCCCAAGACTGATCTTAAAAATCTCATCTCGGCTGCTTGAAGTCTACTGTGTGTTCTGGAGTTCATAGTCCAGTTTTCGCTTCCGTAAAGTCCGCAAGGCACTGCCATAACTTTATAAAACTTTAGCATTGTGTCTTTACGGACCTTTCCTTTGAGCGCTCTTTTGATGGTGCCACACATCATATTGAATCTTTCTATCTTCCTTACAATATCAACTTCGCCGAGATATGATACGTCACATCCTAGAAATCTAAAGGTATTAACCTGTTCAATAATTTTGTTTTCTAATATGAATTTACATCTTAAAGGTTGTGAGCCTTGGAATGCCATGGATTTGGTTTTATTTGTAGATATACTTAGATTATATTGCTTTGTTATTTTATATAATTCATATAGTGCCCTTTGCAGATTATCTTCTTTATCTGCAACTAAAATCTGGTCGTCAGCAAACATAAAAGTTTTAATAAAATTTGTTCCTTTAAAATTGTCTTCTATATTAAGTTTCATGATCTGTTGTTTCCATTCTCTCACAGCATTGTCTAGATATAGATTAAAAAGTATAGGTGAAATACAACACCCTTGTCTGACCCCTTTATTAATATTTCCTTGGGCAATAATTCCAGATTTTAGTTTTATTTTTATCTGTGTTCCTAGGTATATATTTCTTATAACTTCGATCAAGTGCAATGGTATTCCTCTTTTTTCCATAATTTTCCATAGTTTTCCTCTGTGTACACTATCGAATGCTTTACTGTAATCAATAAAGACTATGTAGGTCTTTAGATTGTATTCTCTTCTTTTTTCTATTATTTGTTTTAATATAAAGATATTATCCGAGCAGGATCTTCCTTTCCGGAAACCTGTTTATTCTTCAAGTAATATACTGTCTACAATGTTTCTCAATCTATTTGCTATTATCTTCCCATATATTTTATATGCCGTATTCAGAAGACTTATACCTCTATAATTTTCGCAGTCAGTTCTTGGTCCTCCTTTAAAAATAGGTATTACTACTGCTTTCTTCCATTCCATTGGTATTCTTTTTTGTTGCCAGCATTGATTTAGAAAATCTTGAAGCCTATTTTTGGCTTCTTCTGGTAGATATTTAAATAGTTCTATATTTAAATTGTCTGAGCCAGGAGCTTTTCTGTTTTTACAACTTTGCAAGGCTTCTTGAAGTTCATTGAATTCTATTTTATCAATTTCTGATATACATCTGTTATTTTCCTCCTCTTCATCATTTACATCTTCTCCCTCTTCTTTTGTCCACAGATGTTTACAGAACTTAATCCATTCTTCTCTATCTAGAAGATCTAAATTTGCTGCGTCTTTTTCTTCTCTGTTTAGGTGTTTCATAATTTTGTAAGCAGTATATTGGCGACTATGTACATCTCTTTCTATGTTAGAAATGTATCTTTCCCAGCTTTCCTTGTGTGCAGCTTTTACTATTTTTTTTGTTTCTCTTCTTTGTATTTTATATTCTTCCAATGTCTCAGGAGTTTTCGTCATGAGCCACTGTAGATATGACTCCTTCTTTCTTTGAACTGCACGTTTCAATTCTTCATTCCACACATTAAGTCCCTTTTTTGGCTTATATTTATTCCTTTTCCCTAAGGTTTCAAAAGCTACACTTTCTATCAGTTGGGTTAGCTTCTGCCATTCTAATTCAATATTCGTGCTGATGGGTTCCTTTAGCATATATAGTCTTATGCGTGATTGAAATAAATTTCTGATGCTAGGGTCTTCTAATAGGTTAGTTTTCCACACTGTTTCCTTTATTGTGATCTTTTTGCGTGTTGTTCTTGCCCATTTAGTTTTAAGGATTACTTTCCCTCTTACTAGGAAATGATCTGAATTTATATCCAGTCCTCTCATCACTCTCACGTCCTGAAATAGTTTTCCCATCTCTAAAAAGAAGCAGAGGGGAACATGTGATTTGGGAAACTATACATTAATTTATAGCGGTGTACCTATCGAAAATAGAGCAGCAGCAGGAACAGCTATTCTAATAAATGAGAAATGGAGAAATAGGATAACTTCTTACAGTTGGATAAATGAAAGAATTGTAACATGCAGATTCAAAATAGCTAGAGGATATATGAGTATTATATCAGTGTATGCTCCTGAAGAGGGTAGAAAAGAAGAATCTGATAAATTTTATGAAAGCCTACAAAGTGTACTAGATTCCACAAATAAAAATGATTATATAGTCATAGGAGGAGATATGAATGCTAGGATAGGACAACAGCCCATTAAGGAAATAATTGGAACAAACGGAGAAGTAGTAATTAATCAAAATGGAAAAGTGTTACGTGATTTTGTGAATTTTAATTCATTACGAATAGAAAATACGTTCTTTAGACATAAAGATATCCATATATTTACATGGGTGAACAGAGGGTACAGATCAATAATTGACTATTTAATTGCAAATAATAATAATAATAATAATAATAATAATAATAATAATAATAATAATAATAATAATAATAATAATAATAATGGTATGAAAGCAGAACTAAGGGGAAAATTAAATGATTGGAAAAAGGAAATTAGCTTCTTGATAATGGATAAATTCCGTGGTGGCAGCAGAGATATTTATGTAATCTATAATTAAGGAACGAGGAGATACTAACCACAAAGAATAAATTATGTACTACAAAGTATACTTGGCGGTTGCTATCTCCTCGATTGACCCATCCGTGCGGATGGTCAATAATCCAATAAGGCCAACTAGTGATCTAATAAAGAATATCTCATTTTTAATACTTTCTAATAAATAATGTTCCTGAGCGGTTGAAATTCAAATTAGTAAAACAAGCTGTGACATTGAAGTCATACCTATTTACGTAACTCTGTAGCCTGGCAATTACCCAGATTGGAAAAAGAAATGAATGGATGAATGCATAGATGTCAAACCGAGCATAATAAACTGTTCTAACCCAAGTACTGATTAATTTCAGGAAAATATGAGAAAGGTGGGCAAGAGAATATGAGAGACTTTATCGCACGAAAAATTACTGCTTGTAAAGCATACGAAGAAATTTTAGATCAACACAAATTGATAAAGATAATTATTCTTTATTTAACCAATGATTTTCAATATTTGTTGCAGAGCTCAATGCCCATCAGTTCTGAGGAACTATTACAACGCCAAACCGATCTGATCAGCCAATGGGAATAGAAACAGAATAGGCGCAAACATTTGCAATATAAGTCCAACGTATTGGAAATCGGAAGGAAGGAAAACAAGTTCAGGGAAGTGACAATAATAAAAATAATTGTAAAGAATAGGGAATACAAGCGTCAACTAATATGAGTAGGGAAAAGAATAATTTTAAGAAATGAAGAGAAGATGAGAAAGTAGGAGATTTACAATAAATAACGCATAGTAGAGGTACGTAGAAAAACTAGTGGTGCTACAGGATGGCAAAGACTTGCTTTTATTAGTTTTCTATTTTATTCGGGCTATTTATACTTGCCACACACTCTTGCTTGCTCCATCTATCGCAGCCCATATGTGTGTGTGTGTGTGTGTGTGTATTAAAGCTACCAAGCCCATGTATCGAGTCAACGCCACAATGTATTACCCGAAACCTATTATTAGACTGTGTAAGTGTTATGTACACTTACTTACTCGTACACGCAGCAGTGTAGATGGCATTGTTTCATTCATGGTAGGTGTTATGACCAAAACAAACCAATTTCGTAAAACAGTTTTTATTCAGGTTGCACAACATATAGAGGATACTATAAACAAGCGTCTTTACAAAAATTGCCAGGAGAGATACCGGAGACTTTCCAGATCAACCAAAACGGAAGTGATGTCGAATAACTTTGACGTGGTCGCGATCCAGAAGCCAGAAGAGAAGTCCTTACACTCGCAGGCAGCGTCATCACTATCACGTTCACTAACCCTCCTCGTTGCTCGCACTATTGCCGGGATTACTTTAACTGCTCTCTCCGCCCGCTGGGCGCCGTTTTATACACAATCCGGGCCAAAGGCTCCTCGACTGGCCTGGCCGTAAGGGCAATGGCGCACCCGGTCGCGCCGACCCCGACCTCAGCGACCTCTCGTGAGCGGTGGCCGTGTTTTCCAGGGTCGCCGCCGTCTCGCTGCTGCGATCTGGTGGTGGTTATTTTAAAGGGACGCTGGTGACCACTACAATAGGAACTGTAAACCAAATGTTTCGGAACAAGATGTAAAAGAATCGTATACTTTTCAAATTTTGGTACGTGGTAATTTTAAAACTTAAAATACACGGCCTGACAAAAAAGTGAAGCGCCCAGAGGGAGGGGTTGGACGTGAGTGAAACTACAAATACTGAAAGACCGTGTGTCTTTATTGAAATAATTACAAAATGGAATGAAAGAGACAAGGCCGTTGGCAGTTTCAGGTTGAATGTGTTACGAGGCCAGTAGGGGGTCACACCTCCCTGGCTGCAGAACTTGCCCTTATGCGGTTAGGAAAGCTGTCAATTACCCTTTGGGCTCTCTTGAGGCAAGTTCGTCCACAATTGTTGCAGCATTTCCTCCACATCCTGCGACGCAGCACCCTTCCAATTCCATCCCACACGTGTTCAATGATGGAGAGGTCTAAATATCTTCCTGGCCACGGGAGAACTTCAACATGCCCTACGTAGTCCGAACACACGTTCTGCGTGTGGAGGTGCATTATCTTGTTGGAACACTGTCCCCGGGTGCTGTACCATAAAGGGTAGGACATGCGGACGCCGACGTCTCTCTGTGCCGTCTGCCGAATCACTATTAGAGGCGATTTGAACACTTATCCGATGGCTCCCCACTCCATGATAGCTGGGGTTACGGCTGTGTGTCTCTACAATATGGACAGGATATGCCCTCTGCCCACACTCGAACACGATGGTAATCGGAGGTTGTGGCAAAGATGGAATCATTCATGAGCGTGATGCGACGCTATTCGTCCTCTGTTTAGGCCTCCCAGGCACGGCACCAATCCAAACGCCGACGTCGTCTGTGTTCTGGTGTCAATGACAACCGACACATGGGACGGTGGGGCCTCAATCCGGCGAATGCGAGTCGTCGAGCCGCTGTATGGGAACTCACAGGCTGTTGTAGATGTTGTAGATGTAGTACATGTTCGCGGATGGCGGATGCCCACATCATTTGATTCCGCACTGCTTGGCGCACAATACAACGATCTTCCCTCAGGGTGATTCTTGGTCGACCAGCACAACGTGCATGGGTGCCCTCATGTACCCAGTGGTTCCAACATCGGGCCACTCTGACATCTGAAGGGCACACTTCCCTGGCAATTGCACGAAATGACCAACTAGCCCCATGATGTGCCACAAAGCGGCCTCTGTCAAATGGTGGACATGCTGTCGAACGCGACTGCGTGGCACCGCGAGTGATTTGTACAGAGCTTAAATGTCGTTCTTCACTCTCTGACTCACAGCAGTTGACTGATAATAACTGCGCAGCAACAGGGTGGTGACGTCACGAATGCACTCTGGTGGGCGTTCTACACATTAAAGATACGTGTGAAACGAATCATTTACTCACATATCAATGGTGTGCATGTATGCCGAAATTAGATAATATTGTCAGGTAGTATATATTCTTCTTGCTGTATTAGCAAAGTGTTTCATCCAATTCTGCGGCATGCTATTTACGAGAAAAATTTCACAGATAAACAACTATATTTAAAGTAATTTGTACTAAATTACAGACGTGAATACAGCAGGTAGAAAAATTTTAACATTTTGAGAAAATAGGTTTTAAAGGAATCATTTATATAGGGTACCCAATGGATGAAACCAATGCAGAACAAAGTTTCAGTTCAAATTTCACCCAAATCCAGTAGTATGCATCAATATAACTATTCCAATCTTTCACAAAGAGATAATTACAAATTTTTGATCATCTTTTGAAAACTACATGTTTTGAGTCCAGATAACAGAACCTACCTTCTTAAAACTGATTGGCTATGTAATCATAATTTAACTGGGATTGTTGACTTTTTCAGTTCTTACAGTGAGTAAAATTCTGTTTGAGAGAGATTCTCATTCAAAAACCTCTGATGAAGCAGCCGTTGAGAGACAGTGCCCACTTCTTTTGAGTCAGATGATGTCAACCCTCAACGAACAAGTGAAAAGATAGAAACCCGAAGTCATGTTATCAAAGAGATGAAGGTATGAACGAAATTTTGTATTATGGAAGTCCCTTTGGTGTGAGGTTGAAATTATTTGCGATGAGATAAGCCTGTTTTCGTAGTCATTAAAAAGAGAGAATGTTTAGATATGATTGTATGTGATGCTCAATTGAAAACATTTGTGACAAGAAAACAGGTCTCACTTTGCGGTCACTTAGAATGGAGGTGTGATGATATGGTCCGTTCAATGTGTAATTGTATTGAACGTTTTGTTACGTATTCATGTGCAGTCTGTAATGCGCGTAATGTGCAATGTGCCCTAAAGGATTTTTCTATTTAAATCGTTTTACGACAGGAACAGCGTTTAGTCCTTTTAGTCTTACACTGCCGAGGTTAACGGAGGTCTAAGGCGGGCGGACCCTCCTGGGCGCCTATGAAAAAAAATGTCCTTGGTAGTCTATTTTTCCTTTCATTTGTCATTGCAAAACTAAAAGCGAGAGCCTTTTGATGGTAATGTAACCCCAATTATTACTCAGGACCAGCGAGACTCCTTGCTGCGGTTATTTTATATCATTTTATATCAAGAAATTTGAAATTGTGTTCTGTTGTTACAGTATATTGTAAGAAAATGTGATGATGCGTTTGTGATTATAATTCTTGAATGTGAATTTTAAAGAGAACATATAAAGATTGGAAGTTTTAAAATATTAATCAATCAATTTTATAAATATTGCTATATTTTGTTTTCCTTTATGAAGACACAAGGCAAGAGAATCTGGAATATACAACTTCTGATAACACCAAGAATTTTAGTTTGTTTGCATTTGATGGTTCTCTATTTTTAAAAATGGATATGAATTTCCAAAAACTTCATGCATTGTTTTCTCGATTTTTTATTTTTTATTTTTCATTAACTTTGTGTACTTGTGCACTAGGTATACTTTCTTTTGAATACAGCTCCCTTTAGTAATCGTATTTGGCGGGTATCTTTGTAATTCGAATTAGGCGGTTTTGTAGCAGACCACTCCACCAAAGCGCTAGCATCCGACGACAGTGGGAATAAGACCATGCTCTACTTTGAATTAGTGTTGGGATTGGTCGAGATTGCTGTGCTGTGAATGGCTGTGCATGCAATCAGTTGCAATGCGATTCAATGCAGTCCGATGTATTCTTTGGATGACGATGTAATGATACTCGACGTAATAGATATGCCTATCAGTTGATTTCTGAGTTCTTTGCTGTGTAGTGTTTTTTCTCAGATTTTCTATTGACTGACGTTTGATTCTTGCCTGTTTGTATAAGAAAAAAATCTTCAGGGTGACTGAAGTGACCGAGGAAGAAGAGTTCTTATTATTGATACCACAAATACGTAATATTGAAGTAAAATTCAGCATTACTTTGTTTTTTTTTCGTTTATGTTACGTGTCACTCCGTACATGCTGTTGCGTTTTGATAAATATACGTATTATCAAATGAAAGAACTATACTGATTAGTGCATTTTAGGTTATGTATTTATGTACATTCAAAATGTAAAATTTCTGTACTTTTTGAGGACAGAATGTCATCAGTGTCTAATACAAATGATATTTATAACGCACAAATTGCGAGAGTTAATAATTTGAGGATGGATGACGCTGGAGGATATGGTGTTGGTGTTGATACCCCACAAAACATGTTGCCATCCAATGCACCAAGTAATGTTCAAAATCCTCTGCATTCCTCTGGCTCAGAAAGGGATTCTACAGCATCAACATCGAATGGTTTTAATCATTCCATGACAAGGAGGTCAGGAAATATGGCAAATGGCAGCAATTCTAATATTTCTGTTTCATTGTCTCAGCCAGTTTCTGTGGTATTAAACCATCATACAGCTCACCCAGTTTACAACTGGCAGGCAACCAAAACTACGGTGAAAGAACGTTTTGCTTTTATGTTCAATAATGAAATTTTAAGTGATGTACATTTTATAGTTGGTCGAGACACTCAACAACAAAGAATCCCTGCTCACAAATTTGTCCTCTCTGTTGGAAGTGCTGTTTTTGATGCTATGTTTAATGGTACTTTAGCCACTCAGTCAGAAGAAATTGAACTTCCTGATGTGGAGCCTGCTGCTTTTCTAGCTTTATTGAGGTATGATGACATCCTTTAAAGGTTGTGGTATATTTTGTTGCAATGGTTCCTAAGACCTTAATAAAACATACTGTAATTTTTATTGACTTTTCGATTCTATTTGGGATCTTTTTCAAAAATTATTATCCATTTTTGTTGACATCACATAATCAAACTGTTAGCATTTTGGTAAAAAATTGTCAATGGTTTAATAAGCCTGGTCAAGTTGAAAACATCATTAGATGATATTTATGATGTGATGTCAACAAACCTGGACATTAGATTTTTGAAAAAGACCCCATTTAAGGACAAAACATTAATAAATTGTTATATAAAATATTGAGTCTGTTTTAGTAAGATCATAAAAAACATTGCAATAAAATAAACAAGATAATAGATGCTAATATAATGTGTAAACAGTGCATCTATCATGTAATGTGTGTTTCATCATCTGCAGGTTTCTGTACTCTGATGAAGTCCAAATAGGACCAGAGACAGTAATGACGACATTGTATACAGCAAAAAAGTATGCTGTGCCTGCTTTGGAGAAACATTGTGTTGATTTTCTTAAGAGCAATTTAAGCAGTGATAATGCATTTATGCTTTTAACACAAGCTCGACTTTTTGATGAACCTCAACTCGCAACCCTGTGTCTTGAAATGATTGATAAGAATACTCAGGAAGCATTGAATGCTGATGGTTTTACAGATATAGATATTGATACATTAACAGCTGTATTGGAACGTGACACATTAAGGATACGTGAAGCAAAACTTTTTCAGGCTGTTGTGAGGTTGGTTTGAAAATACCATTTATTCAGTAGCCATCAACTTTTATTTTTTGTGTTACAATGTTTATAAAAGTGAAACTTAATTTCTATTTCTTAAAACACAGGCCCATTTAACAAATATTGAATGTGTCTTGTAGACAGGAAAAGTTTTTGCTTCTATTATAGTGAATCTCTCTAAAATGCTATGTTAATATTATCTTCAAAAAATTCTTCCAATTTGTTTAATACCCAAAGAGTTGAAAAACACATATGTAGAAAAAGTAAATTATATTAGACAAATGTTATCTTCAGAAAAAGTAAGTGCTGTAAGGTGGTAATATTTTTTATATTTAGACATCCATTGGAAATATATCAAAATTTAGTTGCAGTAAAAAAGTTGTATTTCTCAGTTTTCAGATACACCCTAATTTTTTTCAGTTTAATTTTCTTTAATTAAAAACCAGCTAATATAAATTTCTAAATTAATTATTTTAACAATACTATACTCTTGTTTGATCCGAACATTCCACATATTAAATATTTTAACAATTAAGATAAGACTTTAACATTTTTTAAATTATTATTCCACTTGACAACAACAGCATTCCTTTGTTATCCCTCTCACTGTGAACAGTAACTCTTGAACTTGAAACATAATACCATTCGTAACACCATAATTTGTAAATTAGTTTTAAAAGTGGAAGTAGCTTCATACTGGATCTCTAATTTGAACAAATTCCCCAAATTGTTGAAGTATTGGTCATGACAGGTCAATTGTCTGTCTGATTTAATTATACTTTCTTTAATTTATGATAAATATGTTTTGTCACATATTCATCACAAGTTTCATCATCTATTCTCAAACATGTCCCCACAGGTTTCTGATAATCTATGAATGGATTTTTTTTTTTAAATATATGAACGGTAGTTGAAAGTGTTCTCTGTGATTAAATATTTTTCTAAATATTATGCTGGTGGATAGAGCAACATCTAAAAGTCAAGCTAAATCAGAGCTTAAACTCCCAAAATGTAATAGAAGGATCCAAAATATTTTTCTCCGAATATTGTTGTCCCTCCAAAAACATAACTTTTTAAATCTTTATTTTCAAAGGGAAAGTAGCTTCACACTGGAACCTAACTTCCAGCATCTCTGTCAAATCCTGCAAGGAGACTGCCCCTTTGACACCATGTACCCCTAAGGACATGTAATTTGTTGTTGAACTTATCACATTATAACCACATTACATTTCTTTATCTAATTGATCACAGTATTAGGTGGAACAGGCTAAACAAAAACAAAAAACGTAAATTGCTGCAGGTCTAAGAGGATATTAAAACAACATGCTATAGAAATAATATAAATAAAGGCAAAACTAGAAAAGGAATATGTACAAATTTAATCAATGATGAAATGCATGCATGAGCATTCTTTATTTGAATTCAGAAATTATAAAGCACAAGAATACTAAAGGCTTGCTTTAGATCTTCTAGATCTGTCATTTAAAAACAGCTCAAATTGTGCAATAATTCAGAGTATTAAAATGTAAGAAATATATTAAAAAACCCAAGAAACAACAAAAAGTGCCCCAACAATCAGAAAACCTTAGTCAGTTAAAGAGTAGGGTGACCTCATAATGAAAGAAAATCTATATTGTTAATGTGTGTTAGTTTAATATCTTCTTCAACCTGTAATGATTTAGTAGGTTGTTTTATTTAATATGTTCCATCTAATTAATCAGCTCAAATATTGTGTTTGTAAAAGTTCAATAAAGTTTCCTTAAAAAAAATAATTAAAAAAAGCAACATTTTTATATTTTATTGTAAGAAAATAAATAATCAGTACTCAATGTAAACAAAAAATTAAACTTTATATCCATCAAAAAATGTAGAAACTGTACAGAGGAGAAGTGTAATAAGTAATTAATACCTAATTTCAGGAATGTGACCCATATTCAAATGATAGTAACTTCCACTATTGTCATCCAAAAATAATGATTTTTTTGATGGTAAAAAATGTATGTGCTCTCTTTATTATTGTTTACACGAAAAATAAATTTATTCCCATTGCATCCCCAAACCATCACAAATACAAGATTGTTTTTATTTGAATAATCTCTTGTGTACAGTATGATACAGACTTAATTTCATGGAAATCAATAAATATGTTAACAGGTGTTAAAAGTATTGAAGAGTTCCATCAAAATGCAAAAGAGAAAATATGTCATCAAAATAGTATGATTTTTATAAAAATTAAAGTAAAATATTATGTGTAATTTGCAAATTAGTTTAATTTTTCACTCGTGGAGTACTGAATGTTGAATGATGTAATCTCAAAAAGATACAACCATACAATTGAGAAATTTTCCGTCTGCAACCTGTCATAAAGAATCACAGCGATGATACCAGGAACACTACATGTAATGAAATTGTCATATTGTCAGTAAATATTTGAAGCCGTCTTTGGTCATATTTTTGTGTTATTGAGTAATATTTGGCACATACTTTGTAAATATCCTTGCAGCTCTGCAAGTGTACAAGAAAACTAAGTGTATCTCACTTTATTTTTACAGGTGGTCAGAGGCAGATTGTTTGCGACAACAGTTGCCATTAACAATTGAAAATAAGAGAGTTGTTCTGGGCAGAGCTCTTAGTCTCATCCGATTTCCTCTGATGTCAGTTGAAGAGTTCGCTGTTGGGGCTGCGCAGTCAGGGTTGCTCACTGACAGGGAAGTTGTTTCCCTCTTTTTGTATTTCACTGTAAACCCCAAGCCTGTGGTGGGTTTTCTGGACTCTCCACGATGTTGCATGACAGGGAAAGAGCGAACTGTCAATAGATTTCAACAAATAGAAAGTCGTTGGGGTTACAGTGGAACATGTGATCGCATTAGGTAATTAAAGATCATTGATTTCTCAGGAACCTTCAGTATATGTGGAAAATAGGCTGCTTTAAATATTTAAAAACGAGAAGTAAATTCAAAACTAGTTGCATTTTGTATACTTATTTCAAGGGGTAAATATTAGTGATAAAGAATAACAAAATAATTTTGTATCAGTCAACTATATAAAATAAGGTTACTTAATTTCATGAACATCCAAACAACAAATGTATTAATTTATATTTTATTATTATGTTCCATTTCTCATCTTGTATTATTCATAGTTTCATGGATTTCCTTTGTGAAATGTTGCTACAGATTCACAGCTGATAGGCGCATATTTGTTGTTGGTTTTGGTCTTTATGGTTCTATACATGGACCCAGCGAGTACGATGTTCATTTACAAGTGATACACACAGCATCAGGCAAAGTGTGCGGCTCAAACAACACTACATTTAGTTGTGATGGTTCAAGTTATACATTTAGAGTAATGTTCAAAGAACCTGTTGAAATATTGCCAAATACCAGTTATACAGCATCTGTTACATTGAAGGTAAGTCTTCGCATGATTAGTATAGCAGTTCTTAATCCATATTTTAGACATTATTGTTAAACTAGATGTTTCGTGGGGAAAGATGCTAGGATATCTTGATATTAAGTGTCTTATGGGGGCAAGATTTTCATATGTATGATTGTGTATTGTGTAATATTTTCAATGTGAAAACATTTTGTTGTTTTCATTATTATTTTATATTTCATCCAATAATATTTTAATAAAAAGTATTAGTATACAGTGTTAATATAAGAGTAATTATACAGTAGAATTCTGTTACTAGGGAATATGTTAAAAAAAAAAAAAAAAAAAAAGAACCCTCTCAAATATATAAATTATAGGCATTTTCCTTCACACATAAGAATCTTTAAGATCTTATTAGAATTTTCTGGCCTGAGTAGACAATATATTCAAAATAATATTCCCCCTATAATATTTAAGAGTCTGAAGTTCAAACAACAAATCTGCCATGTGGCAAGCTGGGACCATTCTTCCTTTTACACTTAGATTCTCTCTACCTTGGATTAAAATAAAATTTATTATCAAGCACAATTTGTAAAGCAGTTTTTGTTTTGTAGGGTCCTGATTCCCATTATGGCACAAAAGGTCTGCAAAAATTTGTCTTGGATTGCCCCAGTGGTGGGAAAGTAACTTTCCAGTTTTCATATGCTGCCGGAAACAATAATGGAACCTCGGTGGAAGATGGACAAATACCAGAAATAATATTTTACACATAACATTTTTGAATACTAAATTTACATGACAACAAATAATAGTTGCTTCTAAATTTGCGAGTTCAAGTTCTAAATTTGCCAGTTTTTGATGTACTGTTAATCATTGTGATATGTTTGACTAAAATGCTGCCCAAAGCCATTAAAGTTGTGTGATTTTTGTTCCTTATTATTTGTAATTAAATATTTCTATCAAACATCTTTTGTTCTCACTTCATACTGTGCACATTGACCTTTAGAATTATGTAGTTACTAGCAAAACCCAGCTGATGTTTACACTCTTCACGTCCCTCCCCCTATCTCTCTCTCGCTCTTTCCTCACACATTTAGTTGTTGATTCTGCATGACTGCAGGTGGGGTATTTATGAGAAGCCTTGTACCAGTTAAAATGTAATACAATATTGAAAATGATCTCATCCTGTAGATAACAATGTGATAAATGTTTCTTTGAGGCAAGTTATTTGACGATATAGAGCAGGGGTGTCCAACTTGCAAGGCTTCAAGGGCCACAACCATCACCTTTATTATGATTGCAGGCCATATTTTCAATACTTGGGCAAATCAAAATCATCCAAATGTGTTTAGTCGTGTTATACGTGATGCGGCCTGATATCACGGATGGTTCCACCCACCCCGTTTCAGAGCAGCGGAGCAATCGGTCGAACTCAACGGGGAAGTCAAAAGCTGTTGTAGCCCTGGAGGCCGTGCAAGTTGGACACCCCTGGTTTAGACGCTAGCGTTGACCACAGACGGATGTTGTGGAAACTAGGACCCACAAAACATCGATTCTGACCACACGGCGTGTTAGAGGAAGTAATTTACTATGTACAGAGACAATATTATGTATCCACATTTTTGTTACCAGGGCCCGGCAATAGGGGTTTTCTGACGAAAAACCGCGTTTTTTTTCGCATCATTACAATACTTTCTCTATACTGCGTAAGAATTAGAGAGAAGGTAACAAACGGACTCTCAGCAAATCCCCTAATGGTTTGACGTGCCTTTGGGCATAGCTTCCTAGAGGGAAGCCTTACTGAAGGTGACCCTGATTTGGGGCAAATGCACCAGGATCAAAGTCAGTTGAGAAATTGAATACAAAGCGATGCGAGGCTTAAGGTGGTTAGAGCGAGATATTCCCTAGTAGATAGAGAGTCCTTATTACATGCAAAAATATTTATTTGCGAGACAAGTGCGTATTGTGAGACTATATAAACAAAATAGGGACTTTGTTAAGAGTTTTATTTTATTATACTAATGAATTTTGTTTTATTGATGGAAAATAAAAATATTTCAATAACACATAAAGACCTACCATTGACTAGTTTCTTAGCTACTACCAACAGATCGCGCGGCCAAGGATTGAAAAATTGAGGCATAAGATTGAATATAAAAAGGCACAATTAAACAATTAGCAAGAGCAAAAGAATAAAAAGTAACATTATAGGCATATATCCATATATCTTTTTACAGAGATCGCTAATAATTGCAAACATTTTCTCATTTGATTAGGGCGAAAAGTCTTTGGTAAACTGGGCAACGCCGCAATGTTCTTGAGATTGGCATACCTGCTCAATGCTCATGCTTGTTCAAATTTTCGTTTTGAGCCACTTTCAATACTGTTAGTTGCCTAGTCGACACGCGGTAAACTATGTCTGAGCGAATTGGTGGAAGATTTGTTTCGAAAGCGCAATTTGAGAGAAGACGAAAGTGTTCCACGCTTCTTAAGGGAAGGCATCGGATGGAGAAACGTAATGAAGCGGAGTACGTACAAAACGTGGGACGTTGCATAGTAGATATTCAGTTGCTTGCTGAATTAATACAAGTTGAATGGAAAGAATGGTGTTGCAGTTTGCCTTGGTGTCCAAGTCAATGACAAACCGCGTGTCACAAGAAACAAACGTGTTTTGAACAATATTGTTAGATTCTTGGAAGATAAACTTTCATCAGAGCAGTTGGGTGTGTGTCCAATTATTGAAAATTCTAACATATGTTAATGTAAAAAGCTGTGTGTTTTTTCATGGTCATATTCTTACTGTTTCATATTGTCATTTTTACCGATTCATGTTGTTATTATTTCATATTGTCATTTCATACTAATTGATCTGTAACAGCCATTCCGGTCCTGGTTTTGTCCAATTTCCAGGATACTTTGAGCAAATGCTGGAATGGATCCCTTGATTGCTTCTGGTCAGTAGAGTAAATAATTCCTCCCAATGCCACAGTGTCATAAAATGTTTTCAGATTTGCAATGCTTGTTTCTCTATTTCTTTTTTCTAAGCCCGTAACAGGATAAACCTTAGATTATTATATTGCTTAATAAAAAGATCAGTAGTTTGGTTCTCTCCAACACTGTACGTAGTTTCATATTGAAAATTAATAGAAACCGTAATCATTGACTCCTGTTCCTTATTATCCTCCTGATATGAAGCCTTCGTTTTCTCTGACATTTCCCCATTTTATTTTTGTTGAAATTTTGGAACTATGTTGGTACTTGCAAAGTACCATATTGTTTTCAGCAGTAGGGATTAGTAAAGAGTAGAATCTTGTTGCAATGTTTTCAGTATAATTTTATATAATGTTAATGATATTGATTTAAGTTTGATGCAGATCGTATAAACTGTGTACCAAGCTAAAGCTGGTAAAATGAAATTACTACATCATAAATCTCAGAGCTGTATCATTTCGACCAGCAATAATAAAATTATATCATTTTTGGAAAGAAAATCTTCAACAGAGATTTCCATGTGACATGGTCTTTTTTAACATTTTGTATTGAAGAGGTTAAAATGTTTTGGAAATTAAATATGTGATCTATTCAATGTGCATTACTACAGTGCAGGGAGTGCAACTGATTAGACAAAATTTAGTGCTATGGAGAAAAGGGATTTTTATTAAAATACTAATTACTACCTATAGCTGAATTTATTATTCCTCTTACAATTTCAATTACATTTGCCTAGACTAGTTTTAGATACTGTGGGCCTCGATGCCCAGTGTATTGGGGATTCCTTCAGAAAAAAAAAAACAACTTGAACTAAAAATAACTGATAGAATAAATTAACATATTTATTAAAAATAACTGATGATAGAATAAATTAACATACAGATGTAAATTAACATATTTATAAAGAGAAAATTACTTTTTTAAATTTATTGTTTAAAAATAAAATTCTTGTATATAAAAATAAATTTATTATTGTTCCACTTAGTTTCTTTTTCAATTCCAATATTTTAGATCATTAAAATATTTGATTAATAATTAATATTCAGATAAAAACCTTATTTGAAGTTTAAGAATAGTTATTTAAAAAAATCAAGGCACTGTGATGGGAGCCCCAAGTTTTAATTGAATTGACATTTTCATTCAGATCGCATAAATCTTTATATCCATCAAATTTAAGCTTTGTTGAGTATCTGGTTAATATCAAAGGCAATGTTTTCCTGTAGTGATTATCTAATTGCGTCCAGAAAACCGAGAGGTATTGAAGAACTCTTGCCGGGGACTTGTCACTCGATTTGAATCAACCGCGCAACGCGCACAGTGTTGTCGAGTTGGGCATAACCACCTCGTCCCTCTAGAAAGCGCGCGAATGTCTCCTTTAGGAGTGATTTAGGCTTACAATTTTGCAAACTTCTCCCATTTGAAACGGTAGATGTCCTTCAAATGGCACATATTGATTCTTCGAGATGCTATCTACCTAAGGAAAAGTTTTTCAAAACACTTTCAACAGTTAGATTACTCACAATTTTAAAATTTCTGGTCCGCTCTGTTGAGTCCCCATAAGAGCCCATGTTAAAATGACAAAAATTACGGTCTCATTTCTCCAAAACTAGACGGTGAAATTGTTTTAAATTCTACCAGAACATAGAAGGACTTCTCATCTTTCGATTAATGTAATAAAAAAGGCATGTTAAACATGAAACGTATCTCGCTCTAACCACCTTAAGGAAGTGGAGGCGTATATTGCTCGTTTTATGGGTTAATCAATGAAACATTTAATTATTTTACAAATCTTATTTCGTTTAAAATGATCTAATGGGCGGCAAGAAATAGAGAACAATTTTCCTAAGGATGGGATGATTTGACAGATCGGGAAACAAGTGAACATCACGTGTACTTCAGAGAAGTATCCATCCGCCGCGTCAGCTGTTTAGTTACGCCCCTTCGTAGTGTTTGTTTACGGTTCACGCGAGACATCAATAAAGAGATGTCTTGAGTTTCGCTTAGTTATATGCACGCACGCGAGTCCGGGAAATATAGAAATTTATTTACATAAGTGGGAAAATGTCTTAACGTAATATCACATTCAATAAAAGAACAATGCCGAACACAGCACAATGCCGGAACACGTGGACCGTCTCAACTACGCATCTCACATTCAAGACTCGATTTTAAAACAAACATAATACTTATCACATAAAAACTAAATTCAATATAATTTTTATAAAAAAGAATTTTTACATTAGAGCACAAAGCTCTGCACTTCCTAATTTCAATTATTTCTCGTGGCGCACTATATTTTCGTCGGACGAGGACATCACAGCAGGGAGCGTCGTGGCTTCTTACAAGTTAGCCAACTGCAAACGAACGAATGGAGGAAGGAGAGTCTATTAAGTTCAAGGACACAACGACCACAGAATCGTCAGTTGTGTTGCCAGCACTAGCTGTCAAATCATCCCATCCTTAGGAAGATTCTTCTATAGCAAAGGCTCACACAGATCGAGGCGGAACATCCGCCTCGGATGCGGCGTCGAAGTCCGCTCACTCAGCAGCGGCGGTTCAGCCAGCGTTTGGGGGCCGTTTTCCTCGGCCGATAGAGGCGCTTGCTACTATTCGTTCACAGGACGAAAATGCCAAGTTACTCGTAGTACAGGCTGTACAGCACTGTAACCTTCTTTATTTACGATTTTCCATCAATTTGTTATTATATCTTTGGGGATCGAAGAAAATGGGACCAAGATATTGACCTAAAAGGAAAAAGTATGGAGAATTTCATTCAAAACATTTCTCATCCTTTGTAAAATCAAGATCTTGATCCTACAAAGGACGAGAAATGATTTTATATATAATTTAGAATGACTAGTGACTCTATTGATGAAGTTTTGAAAGTGATCGCAGATAACAAAAGAAAATCTGACACTTCACAAATGCAGTCGCGGCTCATGCTTAGGTTGCACAGTTGTGCATTCCCGAAATAATCGATTAAAACTGCATATCTTAAGAATATACATTTTCCTTTTAATGACAGTCAATATTCAAGATATGGCAGCAATATCGTTGTATTGTGGAGTCTTTGCCGGGGCAATAAATCACAGACGTGAACAGTTTGTAATTTATTAAGTATTTATTTAAAATATGCTCCAACACCTGAATACTATGTGCAATAATTACAATAAACAATATTGACCCGTTACTAGACGGAATGTTCCTGGTCACCACCACCGCTGGCCTGATAATTAGATATCTTATTCGGTGTGATGCACCAGTAGCCTACGTGAGCATACAAGCGAGTATGCCGCACCTCCCGTCTCGACGTAGCACGCCGGCTGCAGTTCCCTGCCTCAGTAGCCCATGCATTGAAATGCAGCGCCGCACACAACCCACACTACTTCCTACCGACGCGCCCAAGAATCAGAAGGAGTTTAGGTCCGGGGTCCGTTTATATTACCTTCTGGGCCGGCTGACGGAACTGCGTCATCTCGCTGTTTCCGCCGACGCGTTTCCACAGCTAGCCTGTCTACGGGGTTCACAAGTTTGCCCCAAGTGGTCTACGGGGTTCACAAGTGGCCACCAACGACACGGCACCCCTTCCCTTCCGCTCCCTAGGTTTGCCATTGTCCAGCCCGGCGTCTCTTTCCGCCAGCGCTCTCCATGAGCATGAAATGCACGTGGCTAATATTTTTTCACGTTTGTACAAGGCGACTGATATGACGCCACAGTATATCAAATCATTTTGAAACCAAAGAGCGTCCAACTGCTTCTCTCTCCGGTGCCTGGTGCCTTGCCGGGTGTTGCACCGTATTCTTGGCTGTGTTACTTGGTTTACTGCATTTACTCTTTGGGCCTTCGATTTAACACGTCAAAAATAGGCCTTTTGGTTGGGCAACCAGGCGGGTGGCGCTCTCTTGTGGTTCGCGGCGGCCGAGGGAGTGTCCGGGGAATCCCAATATTGTCTTCGTCTGACTCGTTGCCACGTAATTTTATGAATTTCGCTTGTTATTGAAAGTACACAAGTTCAGTCAATTATTGACGGCATTTAATACATTATTTATTATGTTTATAATTTTTTCATTTGGTATTAGATTTATTGATTTAAAATGTAGCCTTGATGAATGTAAAGTTGGCCGTTCTAGAAGGATGTCCCTTTCTTGGTAGATAATATTTCCGCTTGCAGTAGCCTGCATGGAGAGTGCTGGTAGGAATACGAGCGCGTGTGTGTGAGGATCATTATTACAAAATATAACAGTGTAGTAAAATTTTCGAAATAATTTTATTTGTGTGAAACGTGTCGTACGGGATTCGAACCTAAGCGCCCATCAAAAATCAAAGAGATCACGTGCGTTGGAATATACGTGATATATATATATATATATATATATATATATATATATATATATATATATATATATATATATATATACACACGACACACGTGGTATTTTATTTCTTGGCGCGCGAGGCTTTGTCTTCGCGATGGAATATCTGACGGTATTTCTCATCTTTCTCAGTTGTGCCAAAAAATAATAACCTCAGTATACCTGAACGGACACAACAACAATTATGTAAGTAATGTTTCAATATAGACTATCAATAAACTTAATTTTAATTAATTTGAGTTGCTTATATTTTTATTATATATCGTATTTCAAATTTTGGAATGTACGTTTCCATCATTCGATGGAAGTGCAAGCTCCAGTCTGTTGGGGCACCAGCCGACACTGAACAATCGTGAAGCTATTTCATCTGAAGAACGACGAGCTATTGCACTAATATAAGTAATTGAAGTATTCCATTGTTGGGAATAATAATGCCACATTGTCTAGTTCTGAGATATAGAGGATTTTAATAAAACTTTCATAATATATCTCAGTATACTTTTAAATGTAGTGTACTTGGGTATAAGTCTACACTGGGTTTAAATAATATACTGCTCTAAAATAATAGTATTTGACGTTATATTCAGAGCTAATAACTCAATTTTTTTTAAATGTGCGGATGCTTCTTGTTCTATTTAGCCCTTTCAATTATAATTCTATTGATAGATCCATTATTAATGTAAAAAAATTAAGAACAAAATATTTTTTTTTAATCTGAGTTTATAAAAATATTATTTACATCAAACTGAACAATCCAATAAGGTATTTTTTCTTTACGTTCAATTGATTCAGATTCACTGCCGAGCTCTAAATGTTCGACTTCTGACGAGTCTTTGCTATCATTTCCACAGCGCAACTCGCGCGGCAGCGGAAGAAGCACGTCCGACCGCGAAACAAAAGCCGCCGCGAATTAAACATTGCAATTCCGTTGCCATGACGACCAACCCACTGCATTACCTCTGACCGGGATATGCTAGGGTTCCGCTCACGACGGAGGCACGATTTTCGACACTAGTTCGACAGCTAAGAATTCAGCTGCTTTCTCGAGGAGAATTCCAGCGGCCGGTTGCTCTGATCGGTAGTTTTACGTGGTTTCTTCGATTTATACCAGGCGAAGGCCGGAGCAGTACCCAAACAAACGGACCACGGACAGTGCGCGATTTTTCCTTCCCTTCTTTGTTCTATTCTCCCCTCTTACTTACGCTCTCAGGCTCTACACTATCACACATGTCGGTAAACCGGCCTAGAGCTTAGAGCTTGTCCCGGATGGGGCGGCCTGCTGGTGGGAGATACCTGGTTGGGGAAATTCTCCTCAAGCCGACGTAGATTGGTGTCGGGTAGCTAGGGGGAAGATCACCGCCACATCCCGCGCGATGCAACCATACACTACCCTTAAGGGACTAACGACCTTAGCTGTTCATGCGCCCAGAATCGCTAATAAAACAACCATGTGAGGTGAAATGTCTGCTGCGAACATTTCGCAGAGGCTGCGGTTATTTCCCGCCGGTCGGAGGGAGCTTTATAGCGTGTGGTTCGCCATTTCACCACAGGACGCGTTGATGTAATACAGAAACACAAGGAGCCGCCATTCCAATATCCAAAAAAGCACCGAAAATAGACCATCTAGCGACGTAGGACCACAGAGTAAATGCCTCCGTCACGACATCTCTGGATAGCTATTAGATATCTATCTATCTAGAGACCTTTATTAGATATGTAGGTATAATAGAGACAGCCGTGACTCAGTTGATATGGGTATTGTCCTAGCAAGTGAGAAAACCCTGGACAAATCTTTAGGAACTCGACAGACCAAGGAAATTATAATGATTATAATTCTCTCTGGACCAAGGACTGCGAGGAATCGCAAGTACTGTCATCTCGCGTGTTGGTACGAACCACGAACTTGGGTCTTGGATTGAAGTGGGCTTTATCGCTCCCGGGCAGTGAGGAACCATCTCGTGTTCTGATAGAGCTGTTTAGAAAAATGCAATGCCAACACAATATTACTGGTGACAGCAGGATAAGGGACTTCAAGAATTTGGAAGAATCATTTACGGAACATATCGAGAAACGAAATGTTAATAGGTAATGGCCAAATGTATTATTTACCATTTTAATTAAATATTTTTTGCGTTGCGAAGTTGCTTCCTTCACTTCAAACCAAAACAATTTTAGTATCATTAAAGTGACATTACCACAGAACAACACCATGACATTACCTTTTGCGTTTCACACCACAGCAGCTGTGCCCTTGCCTTACTTTACAATGATCGGGGGCATTCCAAATACATGCAGGTTGAATTTGATTCTGCAATAGATGATTACAACAAAGCAATTGAAATTAACCCAAATCTTGGTGTAGCCTACTACAATAGAGCAACTGTTCTTTACAGACTTGGTATGTTGTTTGGGGGAATCATTTAATGAAATATCACTGGATTTTTTTTTTTTTTAATGTTAAGTTATTGAGTGAAATACCCAGTGACTCAGCTGTTTGTACTACAGGTGACTTTGAAGCAGCTTATAAGGATATGATTAAAGCTGTTGATATGGAGCCCAATAATATTGAATTTCAAAATGGACTAGAGGCCTGCAAGCAAAATGTAAAAGAACATGCAAATTGAAAAGAAGATGGGAATTATGAACTGTGTATGTATGTTGTTTTTCTGTAAAGGTAATTTATAAAGCACTTTGTTACTAGATATTCATAAATATAAAGGGAATTAGTAACAAGCTCACAGTGTAGTACTTAATTTTTTATATAGGCTTATGTTATTTAAATTGTTGCATTGTTCTGAAATGTTTCAAAGAACCCTTTGAGAAAAACTCACATTGCGATAAGATATTGAAAGTTGAGAGTAAAGTAATGTAACACTGCAGAAGAACATGCACAATTTCTGTACAAATGCATAAAAAAAAAGTTTTATTTCTGTCTGTGTCGCATATAAAATAAAGTTTGTGGTAATGTAATGTTAACCATACCCATCTTGGCTAGGATTTGTTTTCTGCAGACTGTTTCATCTCCAGGTTTTCATAGTCTTAATTTTTCATCTTTTCTAGGGCATCCTCTGTTTTGCTTTTTGCTTCTGAATGCCCTACATTCTAAAGGTTCAGAAATCTATTGTCTATTCTTTCCAATTTTGTCTGGTTGCAGGTCAGCTGTTCTTGTATAGGTATATCTGAGTGTGATATCAGCATATTTTTTAATGTTATGAAAAAGGAAATGTCAACTTGTATTTGATACAAAAAGAATAGTAATTGGAAGAAGTAGATTCATTGTTTTTAGTGTATGTTGTGAAGACAGTAAATAAAATGAAGAAAATGAAATAACTTTAATTATTTGCACTGGTCTTTTGATTTTTATGAGAGAGATGATTCATATTATTTTTTTATTGAACATTATCTTCTGTATCTTGAAAAGGCAATGACCCAGAGTTAGAAAAAGTACTTGAAAAAGTATTTTGGATTCAAAATACTTCAAAGAATGTAATGTTGGTAAAATACTGTCTTCATGAAACTGTTTTAAATACAAAGTTGTATTGTAGAATACATACTTCACAAAATACAACCAATAATTAAATATTCAAGGATCTCACTTTATAGCTTGAGTATGTTTTACAATTGAACCATGTAGTTTTGTAAAGGTTTAAATGGCAAATCCATTGTTTCACAAAATATAATTTTAAATTTCTAAAAGTGTCCAGTCCAAAACATTTTATGTTTAGTGGGCCACCAAAAGCCATATTAGTATTAAATTTCAAGAGATGGCCATGGGTCCATCTCTGGCAACTTTTTTTGATGGGTGTCTTCCTTGTTTTCTCAAAATTTCCCAGAATTTGGCACATATTGAAACTAAATTTCTTCCTAATACCACCACCCACAGAATGAGACAATATTATAATGGGACCTCCTTATGTAATGTTAATGTTATACATGAGACTCGTGTTGAAAAAAGTATACATATATTAAATTGAATTGTTTATTTCGAAAACCCCCATAAGCATCAATCTGTAAATTTTTCAATAAATAGGGAAAACTGAATAGCTTTCAAAGTATTGTGTTGTCAGTTTTGTGTTGTCAGTGGGGTTTTTGCAATAAACATATTTTTTTGTTAAATAATATACAGAAATCAGAGCTTAAAAATAGCTTTTGGGGAAAATCATAAATTTAACTTCTCAACGGTATTAAAACTTACGTTTATTTAAGAAAATAGATATAAAGTACAAGAAATGGTAGTTCTTAAATTGAGATGCTCTGAATTAATCTGGCTGAATCTCAAGTGTTTTTTCTTGGTCTGTTGGTGGCCACTCAAACAGAGTCGTATATTATAAGCTGTGGTATATTATCTTAAGTTGTTATATTTCCATTTTCTTCATCCCTTCTTTACATAATCTGGATCTGAGAACTTAATCCATTGCACCATTCTATCTGGGGTAATCGACTGCCCAGCCATAAAGGTATTTTTTCACAACCACCATTATTTGTTTTAATAAACAATGAAGTTTACCTCTTAATGTGGTATTACTTGGATTGTTGGTAAGGCTTTGGGACCTCATTTCCTTGTCAGAATTACCCTTCCTTTCATCATTACAACCAATGTGTTTTACACCTCAGGTTGACAGTTTTGGCCGCAAAAAGAGATAAATATCTTGAATATTTTTACTTTCTATAGAATAAAATCCTTTCCAAATTTGTTGTATGGTTTCATCATTATAATTAAATAGCATTTCTTTGGACGCTGGCATGTACAATTAGCAGTATTAGGACAAGTAGTTTCTTCTACTTTCCACCTTTTGTGTGATATATAACTTCCACCACTCACTCTTGCAGTTTGAATGGAGTTATGTTTGTAAAATTCCTTAAGGATCATTCCACGTGTTCTCTTCATTGTAATGGTTCATCCTTTAAGTGTTCTGAACCAGGCATTGTTACTTAAATACTGATGCACAACAGCAAACACCACCTTTTAAGAACATTATACTTTTTGCTGAAGAACAAAATTTACTATGTTTATTGCAAGAAGCCCATAAGCATCAGCACTAGTGTGGTTTCTGCACTAAACATGATATATACAGCTCAATTTACCGTCACTTCTTTTTAGGGTGGTATTATTATTAATAATAATAAATCAAACATTTGGGGGGATCACTATTTTTCTTTCTTTTTATCAAAAAATTTCAAAAATTAGTATTTTTTTCAACTGCAATCAAAATTAATAAAACATACAAGCTACAAAAGTATGCAGCAGGTAATAAATTTGAGAGGCTGATTTCATAACTAGACAAAACACTGCACATGTTAGCTATAATGTTGGTTAATTTGTTTTTTAAATGACCTCATAAGACCTAGTTTATAAAAGGGAAATATTCTTCATTAATATAAAAAATATAAATGTTCTTACTAATTTTGATGAATAAAATATAATTTTACAATAATTTTAACAAATAACAAGTGGTGCCAAAGCAAACAGCACATACTTTCTTGCGTTATTTGTAAGGGATATGCAATATATGATTTCAAATTGTACTCTACTAATTCTTCATCATTCTTGTCAAATACTCAAAGCAAAAGAAGCTGGGAAATTCAAGTTAGTAATTTTTGAAAGTTCACTCTTTCAATGAAAATCAAACTGACACCATACTTTGCTATGATGAAGAAACTAATGGTGTTACAGAATGGTGTTACGGACTTTCTCTTACCCATTAGTTGCCTTATCTCTTCAGTCTGCTATTTTTCAGTTTTATCACAACCTCTTCTCAGGTGCCATCTATTGACACCTAAAACATGTTTTTTTCACATTTTCTCAAATTTTTGTATCCCTAATAGTAATAGAATTAAAATATGACATGAACAATATAATGGAAGGTAAAATCTTTTCCTATAAACACATTTTCTTTAGAATTTTTTGCGATGTTTTTATGAGAATGTTGTTCAAGTGTTTTTGAAAATGTAGAAATTTGATCACATTTGCACAAAAGGTTTTAAGTTTTTGAGAATCTTTTTTTTCAAATATCATTTGAAGCACTTGTACTAACAAATGCAATAATGTATACAATTTTCAGTAATGGAAATATTAATGACGTGGCTGAGATACAAAAAAATTTCATTTGTGAAATTTTGGAAAAAAAGCAACAAAAGAATACAGATAAATGGCTTAATGCCATCCTATATACCATATTCTATTAGTGTTTTTAGCACTAAAAAAGTTTGAAGAAAAGGTTTGAAGCGTTTTTTGAGAAAATATTTTTTAATTTACTCATATTTCAATGAACATTATGCAAAACTGACTAAAATTTACCAATCAAAATTGAATGTACAAGAATTGAAGAAGCAATTGTGAAGAACAAAGTGCATTTGAAGAAAAAAATGCTATCTTCAATATTGTAGTTTTAGGAAGACGCCGAAGAGCTTCCAACTTTTGTGATTTTCTAAAATTCAGAATTAAGTGAAAATCATAGCTTCTCTATCTTTATAAGTATGTTACACTATTGTTAGAAGATTAATTTTTTTAATAGGATCCATTTTTGACAAATATTATGAACTTTTTTCAGGCGATTCATGTAAAGTATTCCCACAATTTACTGAATGTTTTTCAAAATCGCAGTTTGTCGGATCTGATCGACAAGGGTACATTCATTTTGGGAAAACTCTACGAATAATTTAGGCACTGGTGTATTCACAAACGGACGGACGGTTGGGAAAGACACTAAAACGTGCGCGCGCACACAAACACGCACGCACGCGCACACCTTCTTCGGTATTGGGGAACCCGGTCGATTTACCTGTCTGACAGGACTCTGTACTACGTACATTACTCTGAATGTAATAGACGTAAGTATACGAGAAAGAAACTAGTGGTGTTACAGAATGGTGCATACTTTCTCGTACTCTGTTTCCTTAACTCTTCTGTGTGAGCTCTTTCCAGGTTTTTGCCAGCCTCTTCTCTGTTGCCATCTATTGACGCCTAATTTTTTTTTCAATTTTTTGAATCCCTATCACCGGAAGTGAAATACGTCTTTCATAATATAATAGAAGAGTACCACCCGGACCCATATGCAAATTTTCATTGCAAGCTTTGTGTGCGTTTTTAATTTCATTTATCGATTAGTGATTCCGAGCGCCTCAACTTCTAAGGCAATTAGTCTAGTAAGTATAGTGCATACTTTCTCCTCGAGAGGTGGCGGTGGTCTTCCCCCGCTGGATGGCGAGATCCGGCGCCGACCTACCGTCCGATAGCGACGTTTTCCCTATCTAGGTAACTCCCACCAGTGGGACACCGCCCCAGCCGGTACAAGTGGAGCCGTTTCTGAGAAAAGTGTTTGTTGGCTTCTGAAAATGCGCAGGTTTTATTTCATTTCCACAAAAATTTTCAGTTTTTGAGAAACTTGGGTTTGGTTATCCTTTGAAACCGTTTTACTCAGTAATGCAATACTGTACAAATTGCCGGTGATGCAAATATTCACGACGTAAGAAATATTTTCAAGGATTACATCATTGTAAAATTTGAGAAAACCAAAGAACGCCGCGTACGTCATCATAGTGCTTTTTGCACTATCTGTGAAAAACTAGTGGTGCTAAAACAGCACGTACTTTCAGCCCGCGTTTTCACTCAAAATTGCGCAAAAGTAACTCAAATTTTCGAAAAATTGTATATGACTTAATTTCAAAATATATATTTAAGGAACAGATTTCATTAAGGGAAAAAATCTCTGTCTCCATTATAATTATTGTTGTAGGAAGACGCCGAAAAAATGTTGAACTTTTGCCAGTTTCGAAAAATCAGCGTTTTCAACGACAATGAAACCTGCACCAATGCCTTAAATGTCCTTTACACTATCCAATCAACGAAACTTAATAAAAAACTACGGATTTTTTATTGAAAATGTCCCAAGGGCTTCATGTAAACAACCCCCCCAAATGAAAATATCAGTTTCAAATTCAAAGTGCCGCCACATTAACCAGATCAAATGGGAAATATCAATTTTGGAGAAAAGTGGCTGAAAGATTTAGCCGCTTTTGTTCACAGACGTTTTACCGCCAATCGATTTTTCGCTATCAAGGATCAACAGAGCATGGATTCTTGGTACACCCCGTGTTAGAGGATTTCCCCCATAAATTGAGCTTCTGTATTTATGCACTCTTTCGTTACCAGGGCCCGGCAATAAGAGTTCTTCTGACGAAAATTTGCCTTTTTTCTCTCGCAGCATCACATTTCTCTGTACTGCGTAAGCTGCGGAAAAGCGAAAAAGTAGCTCGTTTGGAGACATGATTTAGCTGTATGGAAAGCAGTTATCTGTCGAAAATTTACAGTTTTCCGGAGCATGAGTACAATACTTTCTCTTCGTACGAATTAAGGACGAGAAAGTATGCATTTGCCATATACGTATGGAGATTAATTTTCTTATCTATTATTGCCAAAAACTCTCATTTCCATCTGTATTCAGAATTTAACTTTTATGTGGGTTAAATTATTGATCCTGCAGCGTAAGAAAACGTGAATATTGCTCCCCATAGTACGTCACACACAGTTTTAACAATTCTTGTCGTGAAATCGGTCAATGAATGAACGAAATGAATAAATAAACATTTATCCCATATAATCTGCGTAATGCGGCGGGCATGCCGTTCTCAATTCCAATCAGATAATTTGTAAGACGAGCAAGTGGAGCGCGGGAAATTCGACTTTGTTAATTGATTGTTTAAGACAGATTTCGTTTAACAAAGAAACTCTATCATCAATATTGAACTTTCTCAATGTCAACTTTCTCTATAATACGTATATTACTCCGTATACTCAGAGTTTTTCTGAAAATGCGGAATTTGGGGCTCAGTTTTACAGAGAGTAAGAGTTTTTGAGTTTTGAGAAACTTTAATTCATCATTTGAAGCACTTATACATACAAACCCAATAATGTATACAAATCTGACAAATGTAAATATTAAAGGCGTGAGAGAGATATAAAAACTATATTTGTGTAATCTTTGAGTTCATAATCATATTTTTGGGAAAGATGGTAACCTGCGAGGAAAGGAATATTCCTGAATCTGAGTGGGGGATAGGTTTAGATAATAATCAAGAAATTGTCATGCCAAAAAGTAGTGTTGAAATTGCATGTAATGTTATACAACTTAACAGGGTCACAAAAATCAACTATTTGGACTTTTTTTAACATTATGGCCTAGCCATTCTTAAAATGTATTTACAGTCATTTGGGGTTGTCGTTTTTTATGCAATTCTCTTCGAAGACCGAGTTACCGTGGTCTCTGGTCAGGAGGTACGAGGGTTCGAGTCCTGGCTGACCGGTAGTTTTCCGTGGTTCAATACCAGGCGAATGCCAGAACAGCGTCATAAGAAAGTGACCGCGCGTAGGAGAGCGGCTGAATGCGATTGATTAGTGTTTCCGGGCGCGTCAACGGCCAAGGACTAGTTCCGTAAGTGTAGTGTACGTTTTTATCCCGGGATTTGGCCGTGACCTTTCCCCGCCCACGCTTCCTCGCAAAGGAGGAAATACCGCGCGCGGTTCGCGGCCCGTCTGATAGGGTACTGACCCGTTAGATGTAGATCGGAGATGCAGCGCTGACCTACCTGTTGTCTAGCGGGGTATCCGTCGACCAAGTACCTCCCACCAGCGGTGCACCGCCACAGCCGCGATAAGCTCCTATCTGGTCTTCCGGCCTATGTGGTAACGTTGTGGCATGTGAGTGTGTGTGTGAAGGGGGGGTGAGGATAGAGCAAGGAAGAGGAAGCAAAGACCGCGCGCGGTGCGTGGCCCGTTTGTTGGAGCACTGCTCCGGCATTGGCCTGGTGTTGGTCGGCGAAGTCAAAGAAAACGACCGATCAGAGCAGCCGGCCGCTAGAATTCTCCTTCACACAGCGGTTGGATTGGACCTGCCTATGGAACTAGTGTGGAAAATCCTGTCAATCGAATCCTAGGACCTCCCGGTCGTAGGCACTGCGGTGTCATCAACTGATGCCCTGAGCCACCTGCTGGTGGGTGAATGCGTCGTAGCTACTTATCCAGCGTGGAAAAGGTCGCCACCGTCGGGAGTCAAACCGGAGTTCCTCCGGAGCAGAGGCGCCGCAGTAGCAACCGCCACCGCCTTAGTCACCCGAGCCGGTTCTGAAAGAAGTGTGTTTGCTTTTTACTTTTCTCTTTGTCGTCGCCAACGAAACAGGTGAAGGCCTGGCGCCCCCCCCCCCGTTCCGAGAAGTGGCTCTCGGCCAGGCGGGGGAGGGGGAGGGGGTGCGAGGCCGCGGCGCGCGGGAGCGTGGCGGCCAGGGGCCAGTGCCGGGTCCGCCGCCGCTCCGCTGCGCTGCGCTCCCATCCGGCTCCGGACGGCTCCAGGCAGCTCGCACCAGCACAGGTACCACCACGCCCCTTTCAGCCCTCGCCCGCAGACAACGTGCTTGCAGAGCCGCACAATATCTCATTTAGAGGCTGTAATATTGGCACGACTCGAAGGTTTCAGATGAAAGTGTGTTTGAAGTTATAAGTAGTGGATGAATTGCAGGCATCTCACGCTTATTTAGTTGGTGCGTTAAAGAGGTAAGCATTACTATATTTCGATTTTTCTGTAGTTAGCGATGGCAGGTCATTGTTACACCTCCTGCCTTATAAAATGGATCTTTTTAACTGTGTTAAACACATTTCTGAGGCCACGAGCCCCGTTGGAAAGGACGTTCGCGGATTCATTAAAAATATTCGATTTATAAGGCAGGAGGTGTATCAATGACCTAATGCCATCGGCCACTACAGAAAAATCGAAGAATAAACGGTTTCATCGGACTTCTGTTAGTAATACCAAATATAAAATGTTTTAAAATCAGTGTCAAAATTCAAAATCCGTATTTATGGAGGTGTGACAGAGATACAGCCCACGAACGGTAAGGAGAATATAAAGAACTGTTCACAAACTAAAACCCGTATAAATTTTCAAAAAGTTATTTTCTGTTTCGTGCTAACAGGTCACACTTCCGATTATGTGGTCTCTTCCAATATGCACTGGACCAACAAGATGTAGAATCTCGTTTTCTAAAACACGATTTTTTACGAAAATAGTAGCAAAATTGAGTTACAAAAACAAATTAAGCTGTTCCATGCGCTCATTTGCGAATAACATTTGACACAACTTTTCGAATCTTCGCAATGTCATTGCGAAGATAAATCACTTGGCGTTTCCTCAGAGCATCTCTTCCCATTTGCACACTCCCGATGATCCTTCACTAAGTGACTTGCGTCCTTCGTCATTCCAAATAATAATAATAATAATAATAATAATAATAATAATAAGCCCAGAAATTGGAAGAAAACTGCGCAGCGTTCGCCCGTGTGAGAGATGTCAATAGTTTCCTAAGCTTCCCAGGAGCTTGGGAAAATACGAAAACAATGAAAAAACAACGATTCTGACTGAAAAATGTTTATATTTTATTGTGTTATTCCGCCAATTTCTCCCGCTGTGTTTTCCGACTGAATTCTCATAGTCAATGCGTCACTACTCACGACATGAGAGATTCTGACGTCATGCGGCAGCCAGAGACCGTGAATAAGGCCGCCCACCGGAATTTGCAATTCACGTGTTGCCTTATGAAACAGCAACTTTGCTTTATACGCATATGAATTGATTGATTGTTAGTGATTCCGGGTCAACTCCTAAGGTTATTTGTCCAGTAAGTGTACTGCGTGTTTTTTCCGCGGGAGGGGGCGGTGGGCTCTCCCGCTGGATGGCGAGATCCGGCGCCGACCTATCGTTGGCTACCAGTTTTTTCCCTAACCAGGTATCTCCCTCCAACGGGGCAGTCTCTGCGCTCCCCGGCGGTCTCCGGCATAGCAGCGCAGTACACGTTAGTGTGAGTGTAATGTTGCCCCTTAAGTAAGGGCTGAGGATATGTAAAGGAAGAGGAAGAAAATATCGCGTGTGGTTCGTAGTCCATTTGTTAGAGTACTGCTTCGGCATTCGCGTGGTGTTGATTGGAGAAACCACGCAAAACTACTGATGAGACCAACCGGCCGATAGAGTTCTCCTGCAGACAGCGACTGAATTCAATCTAGCCATGAAGCTAGTGTCGAAAGTCCTGCCACCGTCTGGACTCGTACCTAGGACCTCCCGTATACGCTTATGGAGTAATTAATTTATGTAGTTTAGATAACATTATGCAATGCTGCTACGAAAAAGTACCGTTTTCCAACAGAAAAACTCGTTTTGTGTCTCTCTGATACCGTAAAAGTGGATATTTCTTGTAGCAAATTACATTCTCTAACACGAAGCTTAGACAAAATCTACATATTGTAATTCTTTAATACTGAAAAAGCGTATTTTTTAAAACATCCGTCCGTCTGTTTGTCCACAACACAAGCGTACAAACTATTCTTAGATTTTTTTGAAAATGAATATTTCCCTGCGATTTTGGAAATAATGAAGCATAGCATTGATTGAAACGTTCACTAAATATTTTTGTCTTGTAACATTTTGGCAAGAATTGTAAAATATTAAGGAACAAGTGGATATTGTATCTTAAAGCGCTTACGAATTGGCAAAAGAAAAGGGCTAGGAATCAAATCCCAGGGCTAGAAATATAGATAGACAATGTGCTCGTTTTGTTAAGATCAAATGTTTCATAGATTCATTGTGGTGTGGTTTATATGTATAATATTGAAAGAATAATATAGTATCGTAGATTTGTCCACATAGTATAATACTTGCTCAATTTAAAATGTATTAATTGAGTTCGTATTATGATAAGATATTTGTTACATTTCCATTACTACACCACAGTTTTATATTTAAAAGTAATCTAAAGGAGTGTTTTAATATGATATTGACATCTTTAAAACAAATGCATGTATCTCTAATGATGAGGAAAGAAGATATATGAAATATGACAGATAAAACAAACTGAATTCTTTGGTGAGCCATCTTGCTAATGTTAGTGATAACACGTCCTTCAAGGAAAGTGACAAATTAAGTAGATATTAATTAATAGTTTATTTGAATGTGTATTTTATCTTATGAATCTCATATCTCTATACGTATTTTAAACAGCATTTTATTTCACGAAGCACATGCGGATACATTTGAGTATAAAGATAGTTAAACATTGCTGCAAATAATCGCATATATATTTTTATCGCATCGCATATATTTTTCAAAACTTCTTTCTCTCTCTCTCTCCATTGATAAACAACAAAAGCTAGTGTACCTACAATATACACATAGTATACATAGGATATTCCCAAAAATTAATATCCTCAATTGTTATGGTTCGAAGAAGTCCTGTAAATTAGAAATACACGTCGTAAAAATCACATTCATGAAGTGTCAGTATCAACGACTCACTAGGAATATACAAGTTCGTTACTTTACAACGCATTGCTAGATCTTTTCTGCTGCGTAACTGTTTTTATGAAATTAGAAACTATAGTGATAATCAGAAAGTAAAATAATAATATGTAGTTTAACAAAATAGTGATATATAATGCACTAGTTTACATTTGTATTGTATAATTTAAAAAAAAACTTAATATGGCTGTAACAAGTAATGTACTTAAGCTTCCGGGTCAATAAACCCCTTCTCGATCAGGTTTTTGTCCAATTTCCCTGATACATTGAGCAAATGCTGAGATGGCCTCTTGTTTTGCTTCTGGTCATAAATGTAGCTTCACTATACGCACGTTTTGTTGAACTAACCTTTTGTTTGTAGTGATAGGAGTAGAGTTGGGAGCGACTGCTATTTTGTTTGCAATGTAGAAAAATAAAATCTGGAGTTCGTTTACCGATGCAAATAAGTTTTCTATTACTCAGGAATGTCTAGTTTCTACAAATATTGCTGATCTCGCACTTGTATTAAATATTATTATTATTTAGTTTATTTTTAAATTTTATTCATCTTTCAACTATTTATAGTTATAATGTTGGGAAGGGATTCTGGAACGCAAGAAAACGTGCGCAGATGATCTTCTCCCCCATATGCCACAGTTTTTTTACTGTTTATTGACTACATAAATAAATCAAGACGCCGATATATACTTCATTCATAACTAAAAGAAATTACGCGAAAACTACTAACTTTTACAAAAAATTGTATATAATATATGTTAAAGAGATAATTTTGAACAAAGACTTTCTGAGGCAAAATTCTCAATCTTCAATTTTGGAGGGTGTGTTTTTTTGTTTTGATTTTTTTCCCTGCAATTTTCGAAAAATCGGGGATTTTAACGCTCTAGAATCCTTCTTCGCACTATTCGACAATAAAATTTAATCAAAAAATTTGGAGCCATTTTTTTAAATGTCCGGGGGCCTTGCGTAAAGTACAAAATGTGCAAAATTAAAATATCGGTTTCAAATTCCAGGGGCCGCTACATCAGCCAGAACGATTGGGGGAAATCAGTTTTGGAGAAAATCTGATGAACGGTTTATGCGCTTGCGTTGTGCACAGACTGACAGACAGACAGACTATGCCGTCAATAGATTGTTCGGTGCGAAGGACGCACAAAAAATATGGATTCTGGCTACGTGTTAGAGGAATTTGTTTTCTATGTTTGGCAAATGGACTATGTCTGGCACTCTTTCGTTACCAGGGTCCGGCAATAAGAGATTTTGTTTCGACAATTCGCCGTTTTCCGGCGCACGATTAGAATACTTTATCTTATTACGTTAGTTAGTGCGAGAAAGTATATTAAAAGAATATCTTTAACTGGGCCACTTTTTACTTTATCATACAAGTACGTATAAAAGAAAGAGAATGATGCGCTAACAGGAATATGTGTAGTTGAGGAACGTGTCCCGTACACCGAGAACCAAAGTCCCGTTATAGAGCCAAGGATTCTGTGGGGAAGTCTGGAAAGGCCGGCTTTGGTGACTCGGAGCATGGCACTGCAATGTCTTTGACTGGAAGGTCCTAGCGATCGGATGCCGACGGTAGAAAGAGTTTCGACACTAGCTCGATACCTAGTTCGAAATAGTCGAATTCAGTTTAGAGGAGAATTCTAGTGGTCGGCTGCTCTAATCGGTAGTTTTCCATGGTTTCTCCGATCAATACCAGGCGAATGCCGGAGCTGTACCCTGACAACGACCCATGGACAGCGCGCGATGTTTTCTTCCTCTTCCTTGTCCTATCCTCCTCTTTTCTCACTTACTCTAACATACACTAAACTACCGCCCGTGCTGGGAGACCGGTCAGGGGTTTGGAGCTTGTTCTGACTGGCACGGTGCCCCGCTGGTGGGAGATACCTGATGAGCAAAACCACATAAGACGTGTTGACGTGTTGGTCGGCGCCGAATCTCGCCATCTAGAGAGGGATGATCGACGATAAAACATGCACTACACTTACGAGATCAATAACAGCCGTTGACTCGCCCCGAATTATCAATCAATTCTCGCATTATTTCTAATTTTTACAATTTTCAAAACGTTAGTAATGTCAACGACACTTAGATCTGCACAATTTTTAGCATTCTTTCCTTTACTGGAGGTAAAATTTGAAAGAAACAATTGGAGCGGTTTTAAAAATGTTTGAAACTTGTATGAACTTTACGCAGAAATTACTCAAAACCAATCTCGGTTTCAAAAAATTTTTCTCATTCTTATTTATAGTTGTAATTTCTTATAACAATTTTAATTAATAAAAATATCTGTCATCAATATTGTTTTTTAGCAATGTTGATTTTTTGCAATTTTTAAAAATAGTCTGCCAAAAATGTAACATTTTTATCGTCCTTTCTTCTAACCGAGGAAAAGTTTTATAGAAAGAATTTTGAGCCGTTTTTTAGAAAATAATTGTTTAAAATTTGCATATATTTCATGCAAAATTATGTGAAAACATCTCGTATTTTCGAAAAATTGTACATGCGTTGTTTTAAGATCTATCTTTGAGGAACCGGAGGATTTTTTATTTAAAAAACGTAATACCTATCTTCAATATTTTGGACAGGCAGACATTTTCCAGTGAACTAATGTAGCGTGCGCTAGACATCTCGCAGCAGCGTGGTGCACAGCGGGTGGCGTGGACACTTGGACACGGGTGGAATGCGCGACAATAGGAGGAAGCGAGCGAGGCCGAGCCCAAGGGATGCAGTTTCAGAGGGTACGCGCCATCCTTGCGCCAGATGCGTCACAAGACCAGGGCGATAAATCCGGTGAATATGGTGGATGAGGAATCAGTTCGAATCCTAGCTGATGCGCTTTTGCCATTGTGACTGCTGCTGTGTAGGATGGAGCATTGTCTTGGTGAAACAGGACTTTGTTGTGCGACAACCCAACTTGTGTTGGCCGTTTTTCGACCAATTTCTGTTTTAAACCATCCAATAATGAAGCGTAATAGCACCCAGTTATGGTTCTGCCCTTTTCCAAATAATTTTCCCTGATAATCCCCCAAAACATGTTGCAACCACCTTTCCTGCCGACAAAACTATCTTCGCCTTCTTTGGTGCACTGACACCAGTCTTTATCCACTGTTTTGAATCTTTTAGGGTTTCGGAAGTGTAGTGATGGATCCATGTTTCATCCACGATGACGAATCTGCGCCAAAAGTGTTGCTGATTTCTCCTCAACATTGTCAGATTTTGCTTTGAAATGTTCTTTAGAGTCAGTTTTTGATCCAAAATGAGCAATCGCGGCACCCATCTCGCTGAGTTTTTCGTGCAAGATGAAGTGCACTTTTTCAGTTGAGATGCCAGCAGCATCAGCAATCTCATGCACTTTCACTCTGCGATCTTCCCTTACCAGATCCTGCACTTTTTCCTCAGTGTTCGGTGTGGTGACCTCAACTGGCCGCCTTGAGCACACTTCATCTTCCGTGCTTCTGCGACCACGTTTGAACTCATTAATTCAGAAGTAAATTGACTTCAATTCTGGTGCAGAGTTTACATGTACTTCAACTAATTCATTTTTGATCTGCGGTGCTGTCCAGCCCTTCAAATATAAATGTTTAATCACAGCACGAAATTCGTTTTTCTCCATTTTCTACGCCACACGTGAAACTCAAGCTTGGCGGTTGCCAACAATTAACTACGCGTCGCATTTGTTTGAAAATTCAATAATATTACGGTCTACAACATTTTCGGTAAAACGTTAATTTTGAGAAAATTTTTCAATTCCGAGTGCGTTTTGAAAGATTTTGATGTTAAAATATTTTTTTTGAATTGTTGCAATGGAAACGAATAGTGTCAAAATTATTCAGATTCATACATAATTCAGTGTTGCAAAATATCTTAAAGGCAGTGTATGCATAAACAGATCACTTTTAGTGATATTATCTAATATACAAAAATCAATGTTTGTTTGCTTGTTCGCGTTTTATGCTTCCCGTACCGTTCATCCGATCGCTTTGTCAACGCATTGCATGTGCTCACGCGAAGAATATGGGCGTAGTACAAGGGGAATGTGCGGATATCTGTCGCACATATACACGCACTTATGATTATTTTAAGCGTTTATGCTGACTCAAGCCCTCCGGAGCAGATGCTCTATGCAACCCACCGTAAACTCAAGTAGTAAGCGCGTCTTCGCTGCATATTCTGCCCCTGCGGTTGTAAAATATCGGTCGGGATTATTACTTGAACGTTATCTTGGACAAGTGAATCAAATTTCTCCAAGACAGTGTCATAGTGAATGCATGCCCAAACTTGAGGGTGCACGTTCTAACAATAGGATATTTGACAACCATGTCTAAACCAGGGCATAGAAAAAACACATTTTCGTATTAAACGTTTTGCATGGGACCAGAGGCGTGTGAGTTGCGCGCGCGTCGACGTGGCTGGGCCAGAGGCAGGTGGCGATCGGGGAGAAGCTGCGGCCAAATGCACTGAACCCTAGCTATCTGGAGATGAATGACGCGGCTTCAAGGCCAGGCCTCGCCTGGCTCGTCCTTTGTGCGAACGTAATTACTCATAAGCCAGTGCTACCACAATGCAAAATTATTTTAAATGGAAGGTTTTGTTGGTACAAATAAATTGTTGTACAAATTAACGTACTGTTTGTCGCGAAGTTTATAACTTATAAAATGATCATGGAGCACATATTTCTCTCTCAATGTAAAGAGAGTGAACCAGAATGTTCAGTAGAGATTTTATTAATATTTCTGAGAAATGAAGTTCTGATTCACGTGTGATCAGGTCCTAGAATCCTCGTATTTGTGAATAGCACAGCGTTTTCTTCTTAGAGAATCAATGTGCATGTGAGGGCAGTGCGGTACGCAGTGGTAATCCGTTGTAGTGTTGTGACGTGTTTACTCGTTATTTCGTGAAGATTTGTAGTAACTTTGCAGTGTAATAAAAATGCTTTGCCTAACGAGTATCAGGAATAATTCTGTGTAGTATGTCATCCAGTGAGAGTATAATCGATGATATTTTGAGGAAATCATTTTCAACGAGATAGTTCCACGAGAAATATCAGGCAATTTAAAATGGTAGGCGAACACCAGCATTGGCATAATTACATCAAATAACAACACAATTCGGTTAGTGGGGAGGGAAGCTGGTTGGCCGCCAACAAGGAGTATACACAGTAATCACCCCACGCCCCTGACAATAAGACTATAGGTTCGAAACCCACGTAAGTCATGGGCTTCGGGCATGTGAGTTCATGATTGTGGATACTGAGACTATGGGTTCGAAACCACCGTAAATCATGAATGTTTTCAGTTGTGTTTTAGTTCTGAGAGGGGGGCATTTACATTTCCTCGTGTATTACATCTGAACTATTCTATACTCTGTTTGCCTGACTGGCAACTGTGTGCCAACTGTATTTAATTGAGGCTCTGGACCCCACAGCTAGAACGCACTATCGCAAGCACCGAGGTCGGGCCACGAGAAAATCGTAAAAGAACAGGACTGGGAAACTTTTACTGACGGGGTACTTTACATGTCGCCCCAACAACTTTTTATAAATTTCCTCAAAAATGGCTCCTCATTTTTACTTTCTCGTCTTACGAATTCTTCGTAAGAAAATAATGTTATGTAAAAAGAGCGCCAGAAAAGGCCGAAATTTCGTAAGAAAAAAATAGCCTGAATTAATGTTTTGTTGGTTCTTGATACTGAAAAATCGTTTGACGGCAAAAGTCTGTCTGTCCGTCTGTGGTCAACGCTAGCGCCTAAACCGTTCAGCCGATTTTCTTCAAAATTAATATTTCTCAATTGATCTGAATTAACTCGTGGCTTTGCGAGTTTCAAACGGGTTTTCTGATTTTTGAGTGTACGTCACATGAAGCGTCAAAAATATTTTCAAAATTTTCTCTAAAACGGCTCCAAATGTTTCGATGAAATTTTGTTGAATTGTGCGATGGACGTTTCAGAGAATGTTTTAGATCTTGTTTTCGTTTATTTTCCCGATTTTTCGAAAATTTAAAAAAAATTGGAACTACAAAATTAAAGATAGACATTTTTGCGTCAAACGAAGAATGTTGTACAAAATTAGCTTTGTAATAAAAGTAATGTACAAGTTTTTGAGAAAATGAGTAATTTTTGCAAAAGTGATGCTTGAAATTTTCAATATTTTTCTTGAAAAACCGCTCCAAAGTTTTTAAAAAAAATCTCCATTTTTGTAGTAAAGAATGATAAAAAATATTATGCTAGTCGCATTTTCGGGTATTGCTCGGGTTTTCGAAAATTGCAAAATAAATTACTCTACAAAATTGCAGATTGAGATTTTTGCCTCAGACGAAGTCTGTCAAAAAAACACCAAAATTAGCTCTTTAAAAAACGTTATGAAAAAAAGTTCTTAAACAATCGCTCCATTTTTTTCTTTAAATTTTCTCCATATGTGTAATAAGGGACGGTTAAATTTATTCGTATGGTGCTAGTTTCATTTGGGCGCTATAACTCCATTTTCTTGAAAACGCCAAAAGAAGGGTAACATTTCAAAAATATAAAACTGTAGGTTGCGAATTTTGCTTTAAACAAAGTATGTCGTAAAAAATCAGGTCGGTCAAAAAGATCACGTACAATTTTTTGAATAAATGAACTGATTTCGCTTAATAAGTGTCCACAAGTTACGCTATTTCTAAAAATATTTTTTGAAAATCTGCACGAAATATTTGCATTAAAGTTTCTGACCGTATATAATAGCGTATGATAAATATAAATAAATAAAACTGGTGGTGCTATAGAATGGCATAGACTTTCTCGTTGTAGTTAGTTTTCTAATCTCTGAAGTCTGAACTAGGTTTTTGGTTGTGCCTCATTATTTTCCCAAATACATTCCCAAAGGACATTTTTTCACATTTTCTCGATTTTTCGGCTTCCTATTGCTAGAACTGAAGCCACCATACGCTTATTACTGTTATATAAGTGTAAAACCCATGAACTGGGCCGAGGGGGCTAATTGGTGGTTTACGGACTCAGCTTTTCGGAGGGGAAGTTCGCTGGTTCGAGTTTTGGACGCGGAATATTATTTGTTATAATTCTCTTAGAAAATAAAAGAGAATTCCAGAAATGTTTGAAAACCATTAGATGCAATTCTATTCACAAATAGAATGCGGCGCTTCTGTGGCGTAGTGGTATAATTGCCGGCCCGTTGGTTCTTAGGATCTGAATTCGAGTCTCGAAACGGAAAAATAATTAGCTGCATCAAATCACTTTGCGGAGCATGTTGAAACAATGCGAGAAAGAATGTGCTTTGGTAGTCCCACTAGTTCTTTTGTATGAATTTGTAATTGTAATTTGTATCTTGTTTCTCACGTCGTTAATATTTACACAAGTATCAATTTCTTCTAATTATTGTATTATGAGTACATGTAATTTAAATAATGTCATATAAAGATTCTCGAAAACTCAGCCATTTTCTGTTAAAACTAGCTCAAAATTCCCCATTTTCAAAAATGCCAAAACGCTATTTTTCGAAAACGGCTCCAAATTGTTTCTGGAAACTTTTCGAAAGGATAGTGCTAATTGCAGTCTTTAACATGAGGTAAAGTTCATTTCGGGTTTATTTTTTGTTTTTCCAAAAATTACACAATTTTTGTTTTTTTTAAGATCTGTCATGCTGGTAATATTCTCATTTCCATCAATTTGGAAACACTATTGTATTTCTGAGTTAATGTGCGTTAAATAACTTCTAATAAAGTGTTTTGAAAACTCAAAACTTTTGTGTGAAAAAGAGCTTTAAATTTTGAATTTACAGTAAAGCTTAAACGCCATTTTCATACAAACGGCTCTCATTTTTCAAAGAAAATTGCCATTTATGAGTATGTTTTAGTATTGTTTAATATTCTTAAAATAATATTTCCGTTCTACTATTAGAAAAGCGACAAAGTATGTAAATATCAAATAATGTAATTTAGGCGGTGATAGAGTGCAACTGGCAAGTGCGAATAGCTAGCCCAAACAAAAGGAAATAGAAAACTAAACCGGGAAACTCTGTGCCATTCTGTTGCAGCACTAGTTTCTTTACAGTATCCATACGTATATATCCAGTACTAGCGGACCCGACAGACTTCGTCCTGTCAGAAAGATTTGTAATGTGAATTTTTTTTCCTACATATTTTATAGTCTGGGCAAAAAATTCTCCTGAACAGAACCGTCACCCTGGTGATAGGGCGTTGTGAATAAGAAATATAATTAAATAAAACATATATACGCACTTAAAAGTAAGTAATCGCTTTATTGTTAATCATGTGAATCGTAATTATTAACAAAAATCAGTTTTATTTTCATTGTAGTGCTTTGTGATGTACAATGTTTTTTGTTTGATTACTTGGCGCATAGACAAACAAATCTGATGGTTTTCCAACACGGGAACAGGCAACATACAATTGACCATGTGAGAAACATGGGTTTTCCAGAGTAATACCACAAACACTTAATGATTGCCCCTGGGACTTGTTTATGGCCATAGCAAAAGCAAGCCGAACTGGAAACTGTAGTCGCTTAAAGTCAAACGGCACATCAGTCGGAATCATTGGGATACGCGGTATGAGGACGTCTTCTCCTTTATACTTTCCTTTCAGTATAGTTGCTTCTATCACGTTGTTTAGTAATTTTTTTATCGCTAACCGTGCGCCGTTGCAAAGACGTGGTTGGTTGATATTTCGCAACATTATAACTACCGATCTAACCTTTAATTGAAGATTGTGAGGTGGCAATCCTGGCAAATCCAGCGAGTTTAAAAATTCTGGTGGATAGTTCACTACATCTTGGTTAGTAGCCAAATCAACCGATTTATATATCCTCGATTCGCCTGTAATTTGTTCTTTTCTGTTTTTCTGTAATTTTGAGAAACATCTGGAAACACCTTCTGAATAAGTTCATCTTTTGATCGAGTTAACTGACAAAAACTTTGAGGAAAGTTAATGCAGCCAGTCAACATGTCTATAGAAAATTTGCCATTACCAATGTCAATGAGTTGTTTAGAGAATATGTTTCCAGATTGGTCATTTTGCAACTCGACACGCATATTCTTGCTTTAATGAAGTACTTTGACGTGTTTCCACAAATTGGAGGGCTTAAGACATGCAGTGAGTTCATCAGCTGGTGTTGATCGTGGAATCACTGGCAATGTTTGACGAAAATCTCCTGCTAATAAAACCATTGCACCACCAAATTGGTTATGATTGTTCCGTAGATCTTTTAAGAATCTGTCTAAAGCCTCCAAAGATTTTTTATGTGCCATCGTGCATTCATCCCAAACAATTAATTTACATTGCTGCAAGACCTTTGCCATTGCAGAGTTCTTCGAAATGTTGCAGGTCGGAGTTTCATTGCTTTGCATATTTAATGGCAATTTTAATGCTGAATGTGCTGTTCGACCACCTTCAAGCAAAGTTGCTGCGATTCCCGACGAAGCGAGTGCAAGTGCAATTTTATTTTGTGAGCGAATCGTTGCTAATATTAATGAAATCAAAAAAGTTACCACCAGGTGTATCTAAGAAGTAAATCCCTCCAGTTTCATCATTTGTTACTTTCATAAGAGTATCAAATACATACTTCTGTTGTTCATTCAACAGTGGAAGATTTGTTTGAATTAATTCTTTCAAAATGTTGAGATCATACAGTTTTTTCTCGATTCAACTCTTGGTTAAAAGCATCATGCATTGGGCGATTGGGCGCGGCCAGGACTAATTGAATTAATAGTTTGTTTGAAATCATCAAGCACATATCTTCAATTGAAATCAATGCTTCGTTGTTAATTTCTTGACTAAGTGATGATTATGATCTTAATGATTAAGAAATTGAAGATTAGTGGCACATCTTAACTTAGGTGACAGAACATAAAATAATTATGATTAACTGCTATAATACATACCTTGAAATTTGGCATAAAATTTTCCCGAACTACATTTGTTGACCCAAATGAAGTCATTTGAAAGCAATTATTATATTGTTGGATATTTGTCAAAAAGTGTATGGAATCTGTTCCTATTCCTGAAACCAATGAGTACAATGGCTCTGGTGGTGGTTCCAATGGTATCAATTTCACTTTACCATTTGCGCAACACAATTCATTAGCTTCGTTTTTATATTTCAATGCCTTACAATATGAGCAAACCGAGTTCATAGAACCAATAACACATTGGTAGTTACTGTAGTCAATTGACACATCGTAACTGAAAGCAGCTCGATTCAAACTTGCGCGATTATTAGTTGAATGTAGCGCTCGCACTTCATGCGTTTGTGATATCCGAATTCTTTCACGTTCATTTCGGTCGTCACGTTCTTATGCAGCATGTTTAGATCGGTAATTAGCTTGGTTTGTAGCATTTCGGGTTCTTCTACCTAAATTGCTTCGTCTAATAGGAGGCATATCTATATAATAGATTATTTTGTTAATAGTTTCGGAACGCGACATTAAATCCTCCAACGATGTATTCTGAGCTCCAACGTACACCGTTTTGAAAGATATGATTGAATTTGAACTTCGTATATCGGTAATAAAGTGCAAATTGACTCTTTGACGTTAGGAACATACCTACATTGTTTCAACAACAATGAGTGATTTATAAAATAGCTATAAAGCTCAAATTGACTCTACGTTTTAGTTAGAAAACGTTTGTATGAGAAAAAGAAAAGGGCTGTTTTTAGGTTTTTTCCGGCAATTATTCGAATTTTTCTCGACGTAAAAACCATCCTTGAACTTCAACGAACATTTAAAAAAAAGAATTGGCCAAATTGGTCCAGGTGTTGTTGAGTTATGCGCTTACCACCACATTTTGCGATTCATTTTTATATTATAGATTATACTTGTTAAAGGGAAAATTAAGTAATGCTGCGCGAAAAAACGGCGGATTTTCGGCAGAAAAACATTCATTGCCAGGCGCTGATAAGGAAAAAGTGGATCAATTAAAAAAAGAAATCCTCTAACATGTTGTGTAGTCGGAATCCCTGTCTGTGGGTCCTCGATGCCGAAAAGCCAATTGACGGTAAAATGTCCGGCCGCCTGTGAACACCACTAGCGACTATTAGGCTTAGCGATGATTTAGCTTGTTAGCGACCATTCATACGATTTTTTCCAAAACGGATATTCCCCGGTCGCTCTGGCTTCATTCGAGGCGTCACGATTTTGAAACCCATTCTTTAAAATTTGGGGGTACTTTACATGTAGCTCCGGACATTTTAAAATTCTCACAAAAACTGCTCCAAATTATTTATTTAAATTTCTTGTAAGAATATACTAGAATACACCTAGAAATGTGGCATAGGTTCTATTTTCACTGTAAACTCTGAATTTTTGAAAATTGCAAAATTTTGATTTTTTTGCGGGGTCTTCCTACAACTGCAAAATTGAAGATAGAAATTTTTCCGTCAAATAAACTTTGTTCTCCATGGTGAGTTCTTTCATTAAGGTCATGCACATTTCTTAGCAAATTTTAGTAGTTTTGGCTCAATATTTCGTGCAGAATGTTGTAGCGTTAAATAAACTGAATGTTGTGATACACACGATATTTTCATGTCACCCCTTAATTATTTTTAAAAATTGCGTAAATGTATTTTCAAGTCGTTTTATAATACAACGAAACCGTTACAAATAATGCAAGATACTACCTACTCTTGTTGCATCAATAAATTTAAGATTCACTGTTTCAATGAAAAATAGTTCACAGTCACAAAAGGTTTTCTGTGGACGACTTCCGTTTGTTTCTCTTCGAACATTTGAAACGGGATTCTGCTCTGCACGACGCGATGTCATTGCATAGATTCCGCTGCACTGTCTTGACGATCTTCCAGGTATTACTCCTCTTAGAAGAACTCCATTCGCATCGCTCTTTCCGTCGCTAGATTACATTGGAATTTGGAGAGCTCTCACGGCAACACATCATCTATAGTCCTCGCTACTTCCGTGAAACACCTTTAATGATGTTCATAGCTTGGTTTAGATTACATAACAAAAATCGGATTTGGTCTGTGATTTAGAAATAACTGCATTTTTATAATTTCATTATTATTACAATTATTTACATGATATAAAAACCCTTTGAATCGTTTTTACAATATTACAAATCTACCTTTTTGACAGAATGGTTTTCCATACTACCCTTAAGAGATATTGAAAAACCTTCTGAGAACCGAAACTACATTGTATTTACAGACTCTCTCATAACAATAGAAGAAATAAACCTCAAATCAAGATGAGAAATAAACAACCTATGATGCAGCCTATAAAGTAACATAAACCTTGTATCAAGACCCTTGCAAGCCAGAAACGCCGAGCAAGAAGAACAATTTTTTAAGGAAATAAATTACTGTATTCATGAAATCCACTACAATATAACAAAAACGTGCAAAACATTGTGAATGCTTGTTACAGCTATCTGCTCACCAGGCAATTTTTGGACATGAAATTGCTGATTTAGAAGACAAAATTGCTGAGACGAATATGAACCCATTTTCCTCAAGCGAAACGAATAAACTCGAAGGAATCTGGGAAAACATCTATCATAATTAAACCTTCACTGGAATAGTTTTTGGCGTAGATATAAATCCAGCAACATCCATCAGTCAACAAGCACATTTTACTCATTAAATATCAGTAAGAATATTGGCCGCGGGGAGAAATCATACTTTTCAAAAATAAGATCTGGACATTCAAAATTAACCCATATTTACAATTCACATATTGCAAAAATTATCTCCCCCGACATGTGGACTTTGCAATACCAAACTTGACCTTGATCTCAGCTTTAAACTACCCCCCAGATTCAACCATCAGAGGCAGTTATTGGATTCAAATATGATACCATTCTACATTCATCAAAAGGTCAAGATAAAATAATACACTTTTGTATATTTTTTATACCTGCATCATTTATCCTCCCAAATATTGATTTAATATTGGTTGAAGTTGTAAAATTAAATTGTAATATCGTTTTTGACAAATATAATTTCTCTATTCACACTAAAATGTACTACAAAACTGTAAAAGTCGTCAATAACTAAGTTGTTGATGCAACTGTTAATAAATTTAATTTTTTTAAATTACATTTCTTTGCAATCTTACTAAAATTTTGTACTCGTGACAACGAGCAAGAGAAACGTTTCTATGAGCTTTTATAAAATTCCTCTACCCCTATTTCTTACCTGTTAGAGGAAAATTGAAGTGTACGCTTTTTCGCAAATAACTAAAAAGTAGGGAATAAATTCACCAAAATGCCTTCAATGTTTCTCAAAGCCCATAAAATGTCTTACAGAATGCATTGATTCATCCGACTAGTGCAACTAGGGTGAGAGCAATTGGAGCTCAAGTTCTGGACGTTCGCCGGGTGTTTGCAACAAAGCTAGTTACAGGTACCCATGCACTTTGGTGGTAGCAAACATGTCGGCTGGGAACAAGCAGATCCGCTTTTCGAGTAGCTGAACCCCGCGGGGCGCTGTGAGCCTCCGACTGGTCTCCCGGAGCGTGTGCGAATGAAGTGCATGGAAGTGAAAGTGTAAGAAGGGGGTGAGAATAGGACAAGGACGAAGAAACGGGGAGAGATGGCCCAGGGCATTAACTGATGTCACTGCAGTCCCTGTGACCGGGAGGTCCTAGGTTCAAGTCCCGACAGTGGCAGGAATTTCGAAGCTAGCTTTCGGCTATGTCGAATTCAGTCGCTGTCTGGACAAGAATTCTAGCGGCCGGCTGCTCTGATCGGTAGTTTTCCGTGGTTTCTTTTATCAATATCTGACGAATACCGGAGCAGTACTTTCCTACCTTGTCCTATCCTCTCCCATTACACACACACACACACACACACACACACACACGCTCTTAGACTAACACACACTACACAAACATACATGCCGGGGGACCGATCAGAGCTTGTCCCGGCTGGGTCGAAACCACGCTAACAGGATGGGGAAACCCCGCTAGACGGTAGGTCGGTACTGGATCTCCCCATACAGCGAGGGAAATAACACTGCCTCCTCCCGAGCAGAACATGCTCTACACTTACGGGATTAATGGCCCTTCTAGTTGTCGTGCCAGGAATCGCTAAAACAATCAATAAATCAAACGAGGAAGGAAACTTTGCACGCAGCCCTTGGCCCGATTGTTTTTGGGTACTACTCTGGCATTCGCCTGATGGTGATCGGAGAAAGCATGGAAAACTACCAATCACAGCAGCCGGCCGCTAGAATTCTCCTCCAGACAGCGACTGAAGGCCACCTGGGTGTGTAGTGTCGGGAGTGGAACCCTAGAGCGAATCCTGGCTCCGAGCTACCGTCCGCCAGCTTTGCAGATGGAAATTGCTTTATTACGCCAAGTGTTGCTGAAATGGTTTCGAGTGCAAATTGCTGAGGGGAGTCGTGGCGTGGGTGACGCAGCGCTTCTCGGCCGCGCCCTTGACATTTGCTGCCTCCGCCGCGCACACGCGTAACGCTCGTCACGGCCACTTTCCTCCTCGACCCCCCCCCCACACACACACACACACACAACACAACAATGCTAGTGGAGATGCACCGCAGGCGAGCGTTCAATTTTTATTTTTTTTACTTATTTCGAAAGTTAAATCAAACTGTTCGTTTTCCCTATGGCTTTTTGCAGCCGTCAGCCGGTCCTTTACGTCTCGATGGGACGAACATTCGACCAAGCACTATATACCCAACACACTTGCGGGCTCCTCTGAGCTGGGATCAGCAGAACGCGATGCCCTCCGCTACACAACACATACAAGGGGCAAACAACCATGCCCAAGGCGGGACTCGAACCCGCGACCCTTCGGACCGCAGCGCTGAGTCGGTGCACGCTCTTAGCCACATCGGCCTTCCATGTCGGCTGAAACTGCTCTCTGCTATTGCATAAGGCATTGAAACAAACTAAGTGGTTGAGCTAGGATTTGAGCCACGGCGCTGCGGATTTCAATCGCCCTCTGTCTGCTGTGCCAGTCGGTCAGCGGGCGGCTTGCCATAGTTATTGCATTGTATTCGTAAAGTCCTTGTGATCCTCCACATTTCAACTCAATAAAATTGATCATCTTTACCAAAAAGTGTAGGCGTACTGCAGGAATTGAAGATGTAATATTAAGGAATGCTATGATTAAGCGAAGAAGTATCAATCTTCAGTTTCAAATGGGGTCGTAATATTAAATACAAATATTTATATTGGTACCTAAGAAAAAAATTTGAGCCATGTTTTAGAAAATTTCGAAATTGTTAGAGCTTTGTGAAAAGTACCCCCAAAATCAAAACTTCGGCTTCAAATTCTGGGAGTTATGAGACCAGAACCGAACGGCGGAAATCCTAGCGGTCGATGTAGACGCTAATCTTGTTCACAGATAGATTGCCGAAATCTATTTTTCTGTATAAAGGGCTCACAAATCGTGGATTCTGACTACTCGAAAAAGTAATTTACTAGACACTAGAGGAAGAAAAATCCACTTTTTCCCTACCAGGAGCTCACAGAATTCTGTCGAAATATCAGCTATTTTTCTGCATCATTACAATATTTTCTGTGAAAGTAAAAAGTAATCAATGCTTTTCAGAGGAAGCAGAACTTCAACCCGAAACCAAATGTATAGGTGTGGGAAAATAAATGACAAGACACTCTAGCAAATTTCCTACACAATCGGAAAAAGCTCGAGAAACTCTTAAAAATGCTTGTTTTTTAATTTACATTTTTTCCAGATATTTATGAAAGTAGTAAATAACTGAACTCATCACACAAACGGAGGAGAAGAATTGTAACCGACAGGAAGGAAACAGCTGATAAGAACAACATATACACTATAAGGAAAAGGAAAACCTCAAAGAATTGTTTCTTATCATTCAGTGTATATTCTCTAAAACTATAATAATGAAAGATTTTTACAAATTCTGAAAAAAAACCCAATTCACTGTAAAAATAGAATGGAACTCTTTTTAAGGTACACTAAGATATGTACCTATTTGATGCTGTAGACAATAACTGTGAATTCTGCTATTCACCTTTACTGAGAAACGTAATGTGTCACATAATGAATACTGAAGATTTTATTTGTAAATATGCACATGTCTCAAACGATGTACAACTCACTAGTTTAGCTTTTAAAAACACTCGGTCTTCGAATTCAAAAGGATCTCTGCCATCATTTCGCTAACAATAACATCAGGAATCGTTGGCTGCCTTAAATAGAGCCATTGCAACTCCACTTTGATAGATACACTGCTGAACACAGTGGCCAAAACCAACTTCATCTCTACTACACATTGTTGTTGGTCTTGAAAACCTCATAAATTAAAATGACGGCTGAATAGTATTCATTCTATTAATTTAAAGACATTAATAAAATGCATATTTTTTTCTAGAAAAAACACATAGTTTTGAAAAATTGAATATGTTATTATTGGAAATCTGTTTTTAGTGAACAGATTTCATTAAGGGAAACATGCCCATCTTCATTATTATTGTTGTTGTAGGAACACTCTGAAAAAAATTTGAACTTAATGCAATTGTTAAGAAATCAGGCTTTTCAACAGAAATGAGACTCGCAGCATTTCTTTAATATTTCAACACGCTATACGATAACGAAGGTTAATCCAAAAATTTTGACCCGTTTTTGAGAAATTTTGAAAATGTTGAGGCTTGTAAAGTAACCCAAAACTTAATATATATTTTTTTCAAACTTGCTGGGCCTCAAGCTCGTTCAGTTCGAGTGGGTTAATGTCAATTTTTGAGAAAATCGGGTGTGCGGTTTAGACGCTAGTGTTGACCACGGACAGAGGCAGACAGACAGACGTTCTGTCGTCAATCGATATTTCGGTATCAAGCACGAACTAAACATTGCTTGTGAATTCACAGCGTGTTAGGGGAATTAAGTAATTTATTGATTGATTGGTGACTCCGGGCGCCCAACTGCTACGACCATTGTTCCCGTAAGTGTAGTGTGTGCTAGCGGGGTTTCCCCCAAACAAGTATTTCCCACCTGCGTGGCTCCGCCTCAACCGGGGCAAGCTCTAAGCTCCCGAACTGTCTCCTGGGCTACACATGATTGTGTTTGGTGAGGATAGGACAAGGAAGAGGAAGGAATGGTCGCTCGCGGTCCGTGGCCCGTTTGTTGAGGTACTGCTCCGGCATTCGCCTGTTGTTGGTCAGAGAAACCACGTAAAAATTCCGATCAGAGCAGCCGGCCGTTAGAATTCCCCTCCATGCAGCGGTTGAATTCGACCGAACTATGCAGCTAGTGTCGAAAAGCCTGCCATCGTCGGGTGTGGAACCCTAGCCCCTCCTGGTCGGAGGCACTGCAGCAATATCACCTGATGTCCTGACCCACTTCTCCGGAAATAATCTACTACCCATAGGAACAAGATTTATCCACTTTTTCGTGGGTCTTGCAGTAAGTTTGTTTGTTTTTTGTCAAAAAATCGTTGTTTCTCCCCCGAAGCGTTACGATGCTTTCTCTACATCCCTAAGTGGAGTATCAAAAGGAACATGTTATGGAGCCGCGTATTGCAACCGAAATTACACACGTTATGAAATTGAGATTTGAATATCCAATAAGTCCAAGCCGTAAACCGTAATATCGGAGCTCACGTCATCCAACTCCAAGAAGCGCACGCCATGCTCTGTCCAGCCGTCGTCGTTTGCGCTGGGAGGCGTCAAGTGCGTCTCAGTTGGTCCCGGGAAGACCTCCGCCAATTCGCACGCAGGCGCGAGCGACGTCAGCGCAAACAGCGCGAGCGGCGCCGCTCCCGCTCTTCTGCTCTCTCGCCTCACAACGTTTGCGTATTTGCGTACGAATTGCAATGCTGCGGCGCAAATCCGCGATTTTTCGACGAAAAATCCGGATCCTGGTAACAATAAAGTGGATTAACTATCAAAATATCCGGCGTTTCCCGGGCTTTCTTAAAAACAAATCCTTTAAAAGAAGAAACAGATCAATTTTATGTAAACCATGGGGTTTTAAATTATTTTTAATTTTATTGATTCAAATTTTATCTTTTTGTAATGTTCTTTCCATTTTATTTTACAGTACATTGCCATTAGAATTTAATCTGCTTTGCTTTCCTCAGGGCTTCCAAGTGTTTTATTAACCTTCCACACCATCATTTCTTTGTAAATTATTGGGTTTAAATCATAATTCTGACAGTTCATGTATTTGTCCTTTCAGCTATTGTTAGTAGTTAGATAACTCTTAGCGGTTTGTTTTTTACATCCAGAGAGGGCAAGCATGTGTTAATGCTAGTCCAGACGATTTTCTACAAAATTGATATTCAATATATATACACAATACCTCGACAATATTTTGAAAATTTTGAAAAATGGTGCAATTCTTTACTTTAACCTTTATCTAGGATAGTGCTTAAAATTGCGCAATTCTCATTTTCCTTGATTATAATGGATTTTCTAAAACTGGGAAACTAATTTTTTCAAATTGTGAATAGTTTTTGAAGGGAAGACCGACAAATATAGAAATTTTTAAACATTTATTTTCTCAAAAGGCTCCAATTTTTTTCTCATACTTAAAAAAGGATGGTAAAAAATGCTGCTGATCTCATTTTCGGCAAACTCTTTGTATTTTTGAAAATTGCAACAAATTAACATTGCAAGAATACGATGTAGATGATGAATATGGAGATCTTTTTTCTTAAATAAAAAATAGGTCTTGTACGATTCTTTTAGCATAAGTGTTTTTTACATAATTTTTGCTTATTGTTAATGCTATGTAAAAAATCTCAAGAACGGCTCCGAGTATTTTTTCACCAATAGAGCGAAGGATGCTTAAAAAATGGCCCAGGTCCAATTTTCATTTGCAATTCAAATATTGCCCTTCACCTATGGAGAAAATTTGAGGTACATTGTTAGCATTTTCTCGAAAATACATCGGAAAAGGAGTTTTAAAGAATACTGTATTAATGTAATAAAATATATTCCTGTAGTACATTTCAAGAACGCCTAAAATTTCCTTCCTGCATCCTGTTCTGACACAACCTGTAAATTTCAAGTTTAATTTTTCTTTGGTTTGTCCTATTGACTTCTTAATATAATTTAATATTCTTATTTTCTCTCACTTGCACCACTTCTATAGATTTATTTAATAGCGTATATTGCAACAAAACCCGTCCTATTCAGTTTGGGTCAGTCAGTCATTTCAAAATATGGAGAAAATAAAAAGCTGATTAATGTAACATTCTATACCACATTTTTGAAATTCTCCTTCCTCACTGCTTTTAACCATTTCAAGCACAATTCTTTATTAGAAATGGGAAACCTGTATGTTTAGGAGAAAGTCATATAATGCAAATAAATCGTTTATGACGATCACAACCATTTACTAATCACATGAACATTCCTGTGAAAAGTAATTTTACTCCCATTTACGTCTATTTTACCAGCTTTATTTGTGCGATTATACGCACAACAGGAAACTACCAATATACCTGTAATATAATATATACCAATATAAATAAATAAATTACTATGATAAGGCTCACAGGATGCTTGTGAGGTAACTCACTGACAGTCAAGTTAAACGACGTTATTTATTCATAAAAATGTGGTCATGCAGTAATTTATCAACGTGCAACAGAACGTACCCTTTCAAAATTCTTCAGAATGAATTAAAATTAACCTCACACCGCATACGTATCATTAAACAGCCTAAAAACCACACTCACGCTAATTTGCAGTTAACACATGATCGCTTTTGCCATCCTAATGGCGGCGACGGACCTCTTCATTTTGGGAGTAGAACAGTGGCGCTCGTAGCACATCTAGCGTCTTCTTAAGATGGATACAACGCTTTAAAAGATTTGAGGATTTTCTTATTGTTAAATGCATTTATTTAAATTCTTGTAATGTTTTAATATATTAATAAAAGTAAGCGTGTAGTTATATTTGTTAAAAATATCCAAATTCGTTCGAAAATCGAAAAATATCAAAAGTTTCGTCTATAACGTAGTGACGGAAAAATGTGAACTTTGTACTGTAAATTGTCGCACACAATAGTAGTGAATGTTGCGGCCTTGCTATAGATAAACTGTAGGCTTCTAATTGTATGCATTAACTTGTAGTTTAGATGTATTACGTTAAGTACATTAACCTATTTCCCCAAATAATCTATCCTATTTAAATATTAACTGGAAGCTTCTAGATTTACTAAAGTAAAAAATAGTATAAATTAACTAAATTTCATTCATTTAATTTAAAAGATATTACTGGTGCCGCTTAGCTTTCTCTCAATTCCTGCCAGAATTAGAAAATTTGTTCCGCTTTTAATGTAGTTATAGAGGTATTTCTATGTTCCCACCTTCCATTATATCTATAAAGGCCATAGATCGTATTTAATCACTTGAACGGAGGCTGCATAACATTTAATTTTCGGCAATTTAGAAGTTAGTATAGCATATATTTTTCTATTTTCTCGATTTCCTGTGCATATACGAAACCTTAGTGGCTTCCCGTGGCCGGAGGCTGCGTAGAATTCTTTCAATTTCTGCGAGTCTTACAAATGTTTTCGTTCCCCCCCCCCCCTAGTTGTTACGTATCTGACGAAACCATAGGCACACATGGCCGCAGGCTGAGAAGCATTCGATTCCTGCACACACTGGAAATTAGAAATATCGATACGCGATTCTACTTGGACAGCTTCCGTTTCCAACGCCGTGCTTCCGGCTTGGGACTGAGCGCTGATGAAGTCGTTGCTCCGTCTGCGGGCCAATCAGCTGCCTTGCTTGAGTGTGCTGCAAAATGAAACCAGTGGCGCTACAACAGCACGTACTTTCTCGCCCGTACGTTGACGCAAAGGTATGCGAAGAGTACTCAAAGTTTTCGAAAAATTGTACACGACCTTATTTCAAAATTTGTCTTTAAGGAACAGATTTCATCAAGGAAACTAGTGGTGCTATAGAATGGTACAGACTTTCCCGTATTAGTTTTCTATTTCCTTTGGCTAGCTATTCGAACTTGCCTGCTGCCATATATCGCCCCCAAAATACATTTTGTTGAAATTTTCATAATTTTTCGGTTTACTAATGATAGAACGGAAATGTTATTTTAAGAATATTAAAGAACAGTAAAAGCTCGTCCTAAATGGCAATTTTGTTTGAAAAATGTTGAACCATTTTTAAGAAGATGGCGCTTAAGCGCTACAATATATTCGAAATTTGAAGCACATTAACTCACAAATACAATAGCGTTTTCAAATTGCTGGAAATATGCATATTACCGTTATGAGATCTTTCAAAAAATATTTGTGTATTAAAAAAATAATACCCCGAAATGCACTATACGTCACATTAAAGAGTGCAAATAGTACTATCCGTTCAAAAAGTTTGAAGAAAAAAGAAGCCTTTTTTGAAAAGATAGTTTTAGAGCGTTTCGGAAATTGCGAAATATTGAGCTAGTTTTGACAGAAAACGGTTGAGTTTTTGAGAAGTTTTATATGACATTAATTAAAGAACGTATACTGATAAATATAATAATGTGTGCAATTTTTTGCTAATGTTAATATTACCGACGTGAGAGACAAGTAAAAAAAATTACATTTTTGTCATTTTTGAAAAAACAAAAGAATAGAGCTATATAGTGTTTATATCACTTGATACAACTCATTTAGCACACTCCCTACCAAAATTTTAAAGGAAAAATCGGAAATTGTTCAGAAAATTATGTTTTTTTTAAATTTTTTTAAAATTGCACAAATTGCAGGCAATATTGTGCGAAAACTACTAAAATTTTCTAAAAAATATACCTGATTTAATGAAAGAACAAATTGTGGACAACAAATTTTATTTGAAGATAAAATCTTTTTCTTTAAATTTGTTACTGTAGAAAGACCCCAAAATTATTCAAATAGAAATTTTCGAAAATTCAGATCATTTACTTTATCTTTATGAGATATTTTGAAAAATAATTGGGAATCTTGTTGAGAAAATTTTGAAAATGTCCCACGGGCTTCATGTAAAGTATCCCAAAAACTAATGAATGATTTTCAAAATCGCAGAGCTTCGACTCAGGCCAAATGGACAGGGGTTTCATCAAATTGGAAAAAATCCTTCGCATGGTTTAAGCACTAGTGTTGTTCGCATACACCAGACACGGACGGAAGGACGTTTTGAAAACAAAACAGTTTTTCGGTATCAGGGGACCCCCAAACGTGCATTTCCGATGAAATCTCGGAAATTATTTTCTGCAGCATTACATAACTTTCTTTATACTACGTATATTACTATTCTGTATATACGTATGTATGCGGGGGTAAAAAATCTGTATCTTCTATATTTTAGTTGTAGGTAGATGCCGAAACATTTTTTTTAACTTTTGCAATTTTTTAAAAATCAGGATTTTTAATGAACATGAGACCTGCGCCACTATTTTAAACGTCCTTTGCACTGTGCAACAAAAAAATTAATCAGAAACAATGGAACCTTTTTTTTAAATTTTATATGTCAAAGGGGCTTCATGTAAAGTACCGTCCAAAATTTCGGATCGGATTTAAATTAAAGGGGCTAAGACATCATCCAGAACAATTTGGCAATTTCAATTTTGGTGAAAATCGGCTGAACTATGTTACCGCAAGCGGTGTTCACAGATGGACGAGGTAAAGACAGACGTTTTGCCGTTATTCCATTATACCGAAAAAACTTGGATTCTGGCTACACCACGTGTAGCAGGATTTTTTTCTAAATTTAGCAACTGGATTTATCCACTTTTTGGTTACCAGAACCATCTAATAAGAGTTTTCCTGCCAAGAATTTGCCGTTTTTTGTGCAGCTTTACATGACTTTCTTTCTTCTGCGTAAAGGGTAGCGAGAAAGTAAAAAATACCCAGAGGAAAAGAATTGCATCAAGAATGAACAGCTTGGGAATTTGCCACCTTTTTCGAAATCCGCGTGAGTGGAAGGTCAAATCCGTCACCTTACTGAATGCCTTTAATCACTCACTATGAAAAGCTTAGGTTCCCTGCAGAGTCACTGGAATGTGGCCACTTTACTTCCTGGCACTGGGGCGGTGAACCCGGCGTGGGGCAGATAGGGCAGAATAAAACTTCATTGAAATGTGGAGCAACTTGAACAAGTTTATTTCACGACTCGTTTTACGACGCAATTCCTGTAAATGCAGCTCTTGAAAGTACCCTTACGTGCTGTAGCAAAGTGGAAACCGTACCGGGAGAGGTGGCTCAAGGCATCAACTGATGTCACTGCAGTGCCTCTGGCTGGGAGGATCCACTCCCTACGGTCGCAAGACTTTCAACACTAGCTAGGTAGCAGGGTTCAGTCGCTGCCCCGAGGAGAATTGTAGCGGCCGGTTGCTCCGATCGGCAGCTTTCGGTGGTTTCTCCTAACAATACCTGACGAATGCTGGAGCAGTACCCTAGTAAACGGGCCACAGACCGCGCGCGATCTTCCTTTCCCTTCCTTGTCCTATCCTCACATGCAGTACCCTACCCCACGTGCAGGTTGGGAGCTTAGAGCGTGTGCTTGGAGCGGTGCCTCGCTGGTGGGTGGTTGGGGACAACACCGCTAAGCGACGCCAGGTCGACGCCGGATCTCGCCATCCAGCGGCGGATGACCACCCCCACCTTCCGCGGAAAACATGCACGTTATTTACGTGACAAGCGGCCTTAGTGGTTTACGCGCGTCGTGACGGTGGCGTTGTGGCGGCTGACGGCCTGTGCGTTGTTTCCGGGTGCGTTAACGGCTGTGTGGAATAGTAAAGCAGGTTACATTCCGGATTCATTGATTATTGTTATTCCGGGCGTGTCAACTGCTAAAGTCATTGGTCCTATAAGTGTAGTGTATGTTTTTTGGAGGTGGCTGCGATCTTCCCCCGCTGGACGGCAAGATCCGGAGCCGACCTGTCGAGGGCTAGCGGGACCACCGCAGTTGGGGCAGCTCTAAGCTCCCGATCGCTCTCCCGGCATGTGTGGTAGTGTAGTGCATGGGAGTGTAAATATGTGTAAGTAGTGGATGAGAATAGGACAAAAAATAGGAAGGTAAGATCGGGCGGGGCTCGTGACCCGTTTGTTAGGGTACTGCTCCGGCATTCGCCAGGTATTGATAGGAGAAACCGCGGAAAACTACCGATCAGAGCAGCCGGCCGCCAGAATCCTCCTCCAGTCAGCGGTTGAAATCGATCTAGCCTTGCAGCT